>VZSE01008514.1:112120-146583 GCA_013398275.1 Promerops cafer | reverse complement strand
CCCCTGCCACACCTCTCCCTCCATCTCCTCTCCATCACCAGCGCCGGCTCCCGCTCGCGCTCCCCTCCCCTCCCGTCCATCACCTCCCTCGCTTCCTCTCCCCTGCCGCGCCGCCGCCCCGGCCCCCCGCAGCCGGCCGGTCATTGTTCTACCGACGCGGGCACCGGGCGACCCTCTCGGCCGCCACCGCCGCTCACCGTGCCGCCAGGGAAAGATNGCCCGCCCCGCCGCAGCTGCGCCCCGGCAACGGGGGTGACAACGCCGCGGGGAGCGCGGGCCGATCCGGCCGAGGAGTGCTCGCGGCGCCGCGGACCGTGCGGCTCCGTCAGGACTCCCTGCCGCCGGGGTCTGAACAAGCCGGCCTCTGGGGGCGAAGGGCCGCAGCCCTCGGACCACAGCCAGGATGACAAGAGGCGTCCGGAGCCGCCATGGCCCCAAGCCGGAGCTCGCCCCAGGCCTTGCGACTCCCGAGGGACACACCTCATCACTAGTCTCCATTTGGACAGCACGTCAATGGCCACAATATTTGGGAGTGTAACCTTCGTCACCCGGGGGTCCACCTATCCAATCCATGTCTTTCCAGCTTAGAACCAAGGACACTGTGTGGAAGCAACAGTATCAAATGCTTTGCGAGTCACTCTTCCCTTATCTACCAGCACATTAACCCCCACGCAGAGAGCCACCAAGTTTATCAAGTACATTTGCCCCTAGTGACAACAATTTTATAAATGGTCTCATTGATACCCTCAGGCTTGCATGGAATAATTAGAAGAGTTCTTCCAAAATACATCAAGATCCAGTTTTACTGTTTAAAACCATCTGCAGTAGAAATGGTTGTTGAACGGATACTATGCAACATAAAACAAGACAGTAATTTCTAGAGCTGCCCAGAACTAAGAACATGGGTTCCCTCCGCTCCGTGGACATGATGCAAATGCATTGTACAGAGGGCCCAGGGCTGCGACCCGCAGGTTTCCTGATGTGCCCATCTGTACAACCAGTCTCATGAAACACAGGAAGCTATGGTTAAATGGGAAAGGGTTTTTAAAATGCTTTGTCTTTGATTTAAAGTCATCCCACAGACATAGGGAAATGGCTGTAAATTTATAGAGGTGAACAAGGACACTAATTCTGAAACAAAGTCATAATTAATTTTTTGCCTCCTTAACAAAATGATCCATTATAGTTCATTTGATTCTAGTGTTACAGTACACATGGAAGCTGCACCATAAAGCAGCCCAAGAACTGTAACTTCACCATTATTTTTTAAATTGTGCTATCCCGACTGCTTTTCTACTCAAAGCCAAAACTATCCATCAGGTCTACACTGAGAACTCAGACAGCTGTCACCTGTAGCTACTTGGGATTCCTCTGACATTTGCTAATCCTTTAACATACCCATGGGACCTATCTTTAAGTGCCTATTCTACTGCTTTAGTGAAACGTCTCCTGTGTAGTTCAAGACAAGCAAGTCTTTAAGTAGACAGGTAGGTAACAGTCTCTGATGAGGACAGCAATGATACCACTAAGAGGTCATCCAAAGAAGTGCAGTAAAGACCAGAGGTAACTTGGCAGAATCAAACTTAAAATGTATTTTAACTCAAGCAGACAAGCTCTTCCCAATGCCTCACTTAGGAGTAGTCCTGTGTAGTGGGACATGTCTGCTCTCTGACTGGAATGACTTGGTGAGAAGTAGAGCAGGTTCTCACATCGCAGCACAGGCACTTTCACATCAGGCTCCTCTTTGCCTGTTGGGGCCCATCTGTCTTCAGCTGTGGACTCTAACTCCTACCCTTCACGTGAGGGCAACAACAAAAAGAGGAATTTCCCTAGAAAGAAGTAAGTGGTTGCATGTCCCATCTGCAATGTCACATCCAATGCACAAGTTAGAAGTATCAGAATTGTTCATGGTGTTACAGAAGACAGATTGAGAGGGGAGACACGACGTGTGGGAGTGTTGTTGGCTGACAAGGATGCAGGAAGGAAAAAGGGAGCAGCAACATCTGTGGATGATGTTTCTCCTTGGTTGCGAAGCTGTAAGATCTGGCGCAGCAGGGCCTTTCCTTCTTCTCTAGTCTGAAATTAATTTGTAGAAAACAGAACAATACATCTGTGAATGGATGGTTTCTGGGTCAAATTCAGTATGTAAGCAGTGTAACAAAGTAGTTTGTCACTCTGTAAGGCTACAAGCTATAAAAGCCATTCTCAATTCTTTTTTTTTTTTCCTGCTCCTTAGAAATATTAAGGTAAGTCACTTTTTTGGTTTTAGCCCTTCCTCCTTTTACTCCTGATTGTTTCTTGGGTATTTCAGAGAACAGAACCATCAACCACTAAAATTGTCTAAATATTACAGCAAAAAATAGATTGGGAAAACTTAGAATAAGGTGAATTCAGGTTGTAGAGAGCTCCAGACAGCTTTGTCAAGGATAGGCTGAACACCCTGCACTCACGGTTAGTGTCTACCACTAGGCTGAAATTGAAAATCCCAAACTGCCCACTTACAGATACATAACATCGCAGAGTATGGAGTTGCACACAAACCCCAAGTACTATTATATTCTCTGCACTGTCTACACACAGAAGATGAGGGAAAAAAAAGTTTTAGAAGTACCACCACTACACAGTGTGTGGGAGTTTGTGACCATTCAACTACCTCCTCACCACCAAGAGGTTTAGCAGCCTTAAGACTGCCATGTGAAGCTTCAAATTCTTTTACTTAGTGAATACCGATGAGATATAGTTCAATTTCACTATCTACACACATTCTATGACTGTTATCAACCATACTCAGCATGACTGATCAGGTATACACGACAACCACCATTCAGGATGTGACCTGTATGGCAGACAGCCCTCATTCCTTCATAAAAGACTCCTTCTGCTCTGAGGGGAGCCAAGATCAAGGTCATAAATCCCTTAAGAAAGAAGCACCAAAAACTGCACAGCTACTCACATCATTGAAGGCACAGCATTTCTGAGCACATGCTGAAGCTTCATCCCAAAGCTTACATTTGAAGTAGTACTGGGCCAGGTAACGAAATGCAGTGCTGACCTCCAGGTGCTCCACTACTTCCTACAGTGAGTGGGGTAAAAAACATCACTGTAAGTGCCTTCCAAAGTAGTTCTACACCACGTTTACTTCTCCTTTTATTCCCAAGATATCATCTTACCCCACAGGAATAGATATCCTGGATGTATTTGATGTAGCATTGAGCTGCCTGTTCAGATTCATTCAGCTGTTCATGCAACCTAGAAAAGGAGAAAAGTGGGTCACTGGAACAAGACTGCACTGTTGAAGACCTTCTTGGTCTATGAGAAAGTACCTGCCCACCCTGACATACACTAAAGCCAGGTCCTTTCCTTCAGAATTTGCAGGACATGCAACATGTACTGCCCCTCATGGAAAGAGATGATCCAGCTTGCATTCATGCTGACAGACATGGAGGCAGTCAGACAGTGACTAGACAGCTAGAAGCAGTGACAACCAAAGCAGGGACCTTTGTTGATTCTGTTGCATTTTAAACCTTTTAACAGACCTTTGTCATTCTACTTCCTCACTATTTCCTCCAGTGCTCCTTCTTCCCCTGCTACAACCCAAATTTGTACAGCAGTTTCACTTTTCATTTGCCCTTTTTCTCCCCATCACTTTTCCCACTTTATATTACTTTATCCCCACCAAAAAAATTAGTGCTGATGTCACAGTATTCACATTAGACCTCTTCTAATGTCACAGCCATATACTAGAAAGGAAAAACAAAATCAAACTACACTTTTCTAGATCATCTACCATCATGGGCTGCTTTTAAGCTGCAATACGAGAAATACAATTGCTAGCACTGCCTGCTCAAATCACCTCAGGATTCAGCAGTCCTTTGCAACCCACATTATGCTATCATTCTCTCTAGTTATCCTGATGGAAACAAAGATAAAGCTGGACACAAAAATTTGCAGTCACTACAGCCCTAAAGATACCGATTCTTACACAGCTCCAAAAGTAATACTGCCTAACAGCAGTTCCACTTGTTTACGTTCTGTATTTTATCATTAGGTATCAAAGTGCGACTTGCATTTAACACAACCCTGACAGTTCAGTGAGCATACATACTCACTTGGCGAGTTTCACAAGTGCCATTTTCTCCACATCTCCCACAGCATAAGCTCTCCAATAGCACTGTCAAGAAAGGAAAGTCAGTCAAGCATGCCACAAAAATTACTCCAGCTCATGACTCCAGCATGCAAGTCAGAAACAAAACACTACAGGGACTGTCAGCAAAAGGGGCATGTATCTGTAGACAATTCCTTATTTATCAGCTGCTCTAGTTATACTGCAGCAGTACTTCCCCAACTGTAACTGCCAACGAATTTAGGGAGCACTAGCTACATAATTTTGCTGCAATTTTACCCAGTGTTCTTGGAGACACCCTAGAGTCTTACACATCAGTTCTCACCTTCTTAGCTTCCACCAACTGATTGAGTTTCTCATAACATTCTCCTAGAGCAACCAGCATACGAGAATCATTTGGTCTGTAAAAGAGCAATTCTTCAGGTAGTTTAATGGACTGCCAGCTGATCTCAGGGTGAGGGGAAGGTTGGGGGGTGGTCAAGGGAAAAAACAATCTACACCTGGCAGGCTGTCATCCTTTTGCATAAACCATCACTCTTACTCCTGACCAGTCATCCTCAACATTTAACTGACAAAGCTTTTGTTAGCAGTTAACTAACACAACTAAAAGGATCTCGAACAGTGAGACTGCACACAATGCAAAGCATCAATGTTTTTTTCCTTCCCCAAATTAGTTCTTACATGTAAATTCCTTAGCCAGTATCAACCATGTGAGAATGAAAACCAATAAAAACGGTTCCATTCTCAACTCTACCTGAGCTGGTGGGCCCGTCGGTAGTAGTAGAGACAGTAAAATGGCATTTTGAGGATTTCATAGGTTTGCCCCAAGCCGTACCACGCTCTGTAGTCCCTTTTGTTCACCTCTATTGCATGCCTGTCAACGAAAAGGAGGTGAACTAGACAGAAAGTCAGGATTAAAACCAAGTCCGGCAAAACACTAAGGAAAAATAGAAGATACTATTTCAGAAGCAAACACCGTTTTGTGCAGTACATGAGCAGTACCTATAAGCCTGGATAGCTGCAGATGTGTTCTTCATTTCCATATACTCATGTCCCATAAGTGTCCAGGCTCCTAGATAACGAGGATTCAGTTTCAAGGCCCTCTGGAAATAGAGTGCTGCTTTTTCATGCTGGGAACGCAAGCTATAATAATTTCCTGAAGTAAAAGTCATAACATTTAAATAAATTTTAAAAACCCACAACCAACCAACAAAATTATCTACTACCTCCTAACAAATTATAAAGAGTCCGAATAAAGACAGAACTGATTCAAACCTCGAGAGACCTAATTGCACTCTGTTCACCAGTATTCTGGTGAATCCTTTTCCAGCTGTACCAATCAATTTATGATTCCATCCCCTTGGAATGTCACGATCTAACAAATTAATTTCCTGCTCCTGACACACAATTATTTCCACTGGAGTTTGAAGACTATAAAGGGACTTTCAGGTACATGGGTCTCCTTTCTACCCTAGTAGAAATATTACAGCAGCTTTCAGAGAGAAATGAGGGAAAAGGGTACTCTGTCATTTAGTCTGCTTTTCAGGCTGCCTGAATCCACATTCACCAAGTGGTGATTTTGATTGCCTTGCTGGCTGATCACTTCCACAAGTGTTTCCAAGATTTCCTCACATAGCCTACAGACAGCAAAATAAGATGTAAAAATAACATGCAAAAGAACTAGCTCTCACCAATTACACAGCAGGTCTCAACACGGTACTTGTCTATCTCACAGAGATTATGAGCCAGGTAGCTCAACTCAGGCTTCATGCTCTAGTGGAACAACAGATTAAAGTGATGAGAGAGAAAGAAAACCTAAGCAATTGGCAATGCATACAGTGCATCTCTTCCATGGAGCTGGGAAGTGGAAAGCCTGTATTCAGAAAGGCCAGACAGCACCAACTGCTTTGCCAGTGTTTAACATATCTCCAACAAACATCATCACTATAGACAGGCCACAGAAAGAGTGCTTACCCTTACATAGAGCAAGTTGGAGAAAGTATCCATGTTTTCTATCCTGTAAGGATCTTGTTTCCTCAGCTCATTAAAGATGGATAAAGCTTTGTCAATATCTGAAGAAAGAACAGCATATGGGACACCAACAACTATAAATGCCAAGTTTGCACTAAGGGGGTCATTCCTATTTAGTGTCACTGACCTCTTATATTGTGATAGGCAACTGCAATCTGAGAGATGATGTAAGTGCTTTTGGAAAAACCTGCGTCAATGAGACTCTGATACTTCTGCAGAGCTTCCTCTATCAGCTGCAGCTCTGTATAAATGTGTGCAAGAAAGAACTCTTTCATCCATGTATCTGGCAAGGACAGGAACTTCAGCTAGCAAGAATCAAAGAAGAGGAAGAGATGACAATTAGAAGTATTCTACAAGCTACACGTGGCAAAGAATCCATTATTTTCCCTCCCATGACTTAGTAGATGGTCCTGAGGCAGGCGGCTTTCCTGCAGTCACTTTCTTAAACCTGTTTAGTCAATGGGGGAAGAAATTGTCTTCAAATATGCCATCACCTGGCTCTTGCTTCAGCCATTAAATTCAGAAGTCCTTTGAAAGACTGCACTTTCTTCCCATGTTTGAACATGAATATCATAACACTAATTTCAATGAACTGTGTGAGCAGACTCAAAATTATATAATAAAAAATGCACTTGCCTTTTTCCACAAATTGATAATACTCTCGTCTGCATCACTTTTTTAAACTTTGTTTTTTTTTTTTAAGTACTGCTTTAAATACTTCATCAGCCAGAATTTACTGAAGAATTCCAGGAATGGACTCAAATGCCATGCAGAAAGAAAAATAATCTATTTTGGTTTTATATCTGAAGTTTGTTTCTCTGACACAATTCACCTCCTATGTGGCTTTAACATTATCATTTCAGTTTTGAAAGTAGTGATTTTGTATATCCTTCCAGCTATCAAAAGCGCTCAGTGACTGAGAAATTAGAACCAGATTAAGAAAAAATAAAAAAGGGAAGTCTCTTAGGAGGATCTCCTTCATGTGACAAAGTGACAACTACTTCCAAAATACATTAATTGGAAATTTCTTAAACCACTTTGTGGGTGAATGGTAAGAAATCAGCCCTGCCTGTATTCTCAAAGACTCTCAAGCTACAGCATGGCAAGCAACTGAAGATAAAGAGGACTTAACAATATAATTTACAATTGTGGATTGCCTTGCCTGACAGTGTCTCACGGAATGAAGCAGTGGGCAACATCAATCTTGTGGCAACAGAAACACTGGTCACTAAATCAGGCTAAACTCTTGAGATTTGTTACCACATCTTGGTATCTCCAAAGTTTTACCATCTCTTTATCTGTAATCAGGTTGCAAAGTTCCAACCAGGCTCCCCAGTGCAAAGGCAGGACATGAGCAGCTTCAACAAACACATCTATTGCTTCTTTCACCAGGTCCAATTTCCGCAGCACAACACCGTATCTGTAAAAAAAAGTATCAGGTTGACAAGAATCATGAAATTCCGCATATCCACACAAATATATAAGAAATACGTGCGGACATTACAGATAAAGGCCAAATCCATCCAGTTCCTGCGCCTTGTGTTTCTTGCTGAGCTCAACTCTCAATTCTCGTAGAGCTTCATTTTTCACCTGTCCTTTTTCCAGAGGTCCTACATGAAGAGAAAGTCACACAGCTAGCTTTCAATAAGGAGTCTCACCACAGCAATGCTAAGTCTAGGGTACAATCAGAATTATCACTGACATGATGGCTCCCAAGCCTGTGTTTATTTTCTCCATTTTAAAGAAAATCACTTAGTCTGGTCACCCAGTTTAAAAGAAGACCTAACAGATGAAAATCTGTAACCTGTAATTAAGCCAATGAATTGCAAGAGAACGAAAGAAATCATGTTACAGCACACTATTATCCAAAAAAAAAAGAGGAGAAAGCCATAGACTCAAAGCGAGTTACATGAAGAGTCAACTGCAAAAGTGTCATTATCTCATCATGTGTTTCTTGACACCAGAGACTTACCCAAACTATCAACTGTCTCATCATCCTTCTTCTTTTCCCCTGACTGTGGAAAAGAAAGGAAATCCAAGATTACATTACAATAGTATATTTCCTATGTTTGCTGCAGCACTTGCAGCAGCGTGTAAACTGAGTTTTCACAGACAGCACAGTTCTGAAAAGAACAGCCCTATCTTTCTTTACCCCAACACGGAATTTGGACTTGAAGGTGGTCATTAGGAACCAAGCAAAAGAATAAGCAAAAAAATAAGATATGCCAGGGAGGGGTCAGAGGAGAGGAGTTCAGTGCTAGTAGGAAACCTTTTTTTCTACCTTACCAAGTATCTGGAATACATGTACAAGAAGTAAGCTTTCTGGCTCTTGCAGCCCTGTAAAAAGTAGGCAGCCCTGTCATATTCCTTGAGATCAAAGTAAGACTTGGCCAACGTGTAGGCATCCAGATCACGAGCATCCTCCTGCAGGGACACACAAGAGTTTTAAGACCCAAGAAGCTCTGACATACTTTAGGAAAATCATGGTTACAAACATAGCAACGAAATTGATCCAAAAGCTAAAAATGTAGTTTATCCATCTTTATAGATGGTTTGAGTACTATCAGAAAAGTTCCTCCACTCTCTCACATGATCCAATTCTAGAGTTCTCAAAAAACGACTATAGACTATTTAGTAACATTTAAAATAAACTGTGAGATTCCAGAAACAAATTGTGGCAAGCTGCCAGAAGGCAAGGCTTAGCTGTTCAATTAGTATGAAGAACCATAAACACGAAACCTGCTCAGGAATTCCACATAAAAGTATATTTTTTTTAACATACAAGAGAACACTTCCTTGGTAATTATACCTTGAAATGCATTTATGACGTGTTAGACTCCTATAATACACCAGGACAGGCACATACCTATGAGTTCTACTGTATTCCTACAGAGGTGGAGACGGAGACACAACTTGTTTCTCTTGTGTCCTAATGAGCACAAGTTTAATAGCAAAACATAATTTGTATTAAAATTAATTTTAACCTTAGTAAAAAGGAATAAGAATAAAGTAGCATGCGTGTGATTTCAAATTTGGCTTACAGAGTGCCTCATTTAGGACACAGGAACAGATAATGCTTTCATCTGGGAAAGCACATTCAGCTCTGTCACCCTGTTGAACACGCTACGGAAGGGATGTTCCCAGCATTATGGCAGGATTGGAGCTCAGCGCAGACTCCCACCCGTGGGATCTGGGAGATTGCAATCACGTATTCTCCTCCACAGTTAAGGTTAAACAGCCCACCCCGAAGAGCTGCAGCACCTTCTCCTAGAGCTCACAGCCACTTCCCTCCAAGCACAGCCTGGGCCCGTACCTCGGTGAGCACGGGGGGAGGTGGCAGCTCGTTCAGTGGCAGTGGCTCCAGGGCAAATGCAAGTTCAGCAGCCCTGAGAAAAAGAGAGCATTAGAATCATTGCATCGTCAAGGCTGGAGGAGACCCGTAAGGTCATCAATCCAACCGTCAGCCCAGCACTACCACTGTAATCCCTAAACCACATCACTCAGCGCCAGATGCAGACACTTCTTAAGAACCTCCAGGAACTGTGACTCTGCCACCTACCTGGGAAACCTATTCCAGTGCCTGACCACCTGAACAATTAAAAAAGAATTTCCAATATCTTACTGAATCTCCCCTATCTCAACTTAAGGCCATTTCCTCTCGTCCCCTCCCTGCAGGCACAGCAGAAGAGACTGGCTCCCACCTCACTGCAAACTCCTTTCAGGGAGTTGTAGAAAGCGATGAGGTACCCGCGAGCCTCCTCCTCCCGAGGCTAAACAAACCTAGCTCCGTCCCGTCCTCCCTCCCGGCACAGAACATGTCAGCCCACAGTCCGCCGAGCTGGAGCCGGCCAGATGGGCCCAGCCCCGCTCACCACTTCCCGCTGTGCTGCAGCCCGCGCTCGCGGCTCCGCTCCGCCACGCTCAGCAGCTGCTTCTTTATCTCCCGCAGATCCGAGAAGTCGCCGCCGCCCGCAGCCACCACCATTGCCGCCGCCGCCGCCATCGCGCCAGCCCGGCCAATCGCAGCCCCGCCCGCCGGCCCGGCCAGTCACAGCCCCGTACACTGCGCGCCAGCCCGCCGGCCTGGCCAATCAAAGCCTCGCGCACTGCGCTCTCCCGCCCCTATACGGAGTCGTCTCCTTGGTCGAGAGGGAGAAGTCTCGCTACCAATCCCAGGCGCGCGCCGGAGCCGTGCAGTCTGATTGGCCGGTTGTGGAGGGGGCGCGCCGGAGCCGTGCAGTCTGATTGGCCGGTTGAGGCGGGGGGGCGCAGGCGCCGCTCCCGCGGCGGAATTCGGCGCCGCTGGCGGTGGGGGAGCGGGAGACTCCGACACCAAGAAACACCAAGCTTCCTAATTTCTTGTTTACTTCTTAGCTGGCAGGAGAAATACTCACTATGTGCCACCCTGCCCTCGGGCTCTAGTCTTCAAGATCCGTTGCTTGTTTCTTAAGGAGATATTTCAATTATTGATAACACCTCCTCATTTAGTATCGTTTCAAAATTTTTACTTACATACTGCTACTTCCTGTGCTAAAAAACATAATTTAAAAACATTAAGTAGAGCCAATCTGTGTTTGATTCTAACAGTACAGAAATTGAAGTACTTCTTTTGGGATGGTTGTGCTCCACAACTTTTTAAGCTTTTCCGGAAAAGTAGCAATATACCCGTGTGCTCATCCTAGGGTCAGAATGTCAACTGTAATTATCGCTTTTAAAACAGAAGTGAAGAAAGAATAGTGTGAAATTTCATTTTGTATGTCATTTAGAAGTTACGCTTTTTGGTTTTTTTCTTCTTCTGATGGTAACGGCAATAAATACTCTGTAGCATGAAAGTGTCCTTCATATTCACTTTTATTGCAGAAACTACTTGAACCAGAGGACCCAGTGTTTGAACTGGCAGCAAGTTCACTGGTGATAAAAGGAGTGTCACTGCTGAGCATGGTGTCTTTGTACTTGATTTGCTATTATCGTAAGAAAAGATGTTTTGGTTTTTGATGAGCTGTGAATGTCACTAATTCTTACACTAGAGTGTAGAGTCTAAGGCTACCAGTATAGAGTCTAAGGCTACCACTGGCCTTCACTTTTATTGGTGACTACTATGAACATTTCAAGGCTGTGTTGATCTGGAACCATTTCATCTGGCGCCACCTGCTGAAATTGAGGTTGTTCTACAAAGGTTTACAGAGAGAGGAAATGCCCAGTTTGTTGTTAAAGAGGGAAATGATGAGTTATTTATAGACTTCAATGGTCTTTCAAATAGACAAAGCAAATTAGACCATTATTTGAAGTATAATTTTAGCCTTACATGAGTTTTTCCTTCTCTTAATTTTAGCCACATGTGTTGCAAGTTCAGTTGTAGCTTTGACAGAAAATACTTCTATTACTCTGCCAGCCCATATATCCAAAATGTAAATAAAAACTCCTTTGTTTTTGTTATTGTTGTATTGTTATTACTACACAGATGGGTCTAGTCAACACAAAGCCTGACTCATACTTCAGTCTCTCTCTTTGCCCATCTCAAAACACATGTGAAAAGAACCTCAGAATTTTTTTTCTGATGATGCATTTTTGTTGTACTTACCATCTCTTCTATGTTCTCCATATGTAGGCATCAGCTGTTAGTGTTCTATGCACCTAAACATTGTATTTGATATTTGTTGGATAGTTGCATTGGCCCAATGATGGACTCAAATGATCTTAGAACTCCTATCCAATGTAAATGATTCTGTGATTCTCTGCTGGTTTTAATTCAGGGATGTTCGGTTTTTACATGCATGCAAAGAGCAATATTTAAAGAAATTTGTAAGTGTGTGTGAGGTCTATGAGGTAATTTTATTAAGGTCTGTTTGTCTTCAGTTTTGACCCACTGGGTATCATATGCTGTTTTCCCAATGGGAACTGTGACAATATGTTTGAAGTGAGATTTCAATGCGAAATACAGAACCTGCTGCAAAAATGCACAAAGTGCTACTTGTCTTCTTGCTGAAATCTAGGCAAAATACCCTTTGTGTCATGTTCCCGGTGTGTGCGCCCTGGGCAGCTGTGATCCATAGTCATATGACCGCTCCTCGCGAAGAACAGCGTTTCGGGCAGCTGTGACATACTGAGCTGTTCAGCGAGAAAACGTATTTAATCTTGGTACCTAACCAGATGGATTTGAGTCCCTGGAGCAGCTCATCAGCTGCCGGAATCAGTATTTGTGGTTCCAGCTGCTCAGCAGGAGATGGCGCTTTGTGCTCTCGAAGCAGCAAGAAGAAGGTGAAAGGGAAGTTCGCGTTGGCCGAGTTCAAGAATTCAATTGCGTAAGACTTGCTTCATAATGAGAACTCGTAATTCTTCCTGTCATTCCATTCTGTAATAGATGGGTGTGAAGTGACACCCGAGGCTGGTTTTAGAGCCAGGAGACTAATTAAATCCTCTGTGCGTGGAAACAGATTGTATCTTGGGGAAATACAGATTAACTGGGCAGTACTGGCTGGGTGCTCTAGGAAGAGGGGAACTTGTGCCCCAGGCTATTGCACAGCTACCTGGATGAGATTGTCTCTAGTCCCTCAGAGAAACATGTTGACAAAAACAAGGAAGGTCGGTGATGGAAGGGTGGGAATTGTGTCCATCATACCAATGGGTTGTTTTGGTGCTTTAAAAGGAATTTTTTTTTACAAAGTTGACATCTTCAAATGTACAGCTGATGCTCGATGAAATCCTATGTAAGTGGTCTTTGCTAAGTGAAGTGTCTTGCCAATACAGTTAGTTTCATCTGCTGACAATTGAGAACTGAACTTCTTTATTATGATGCTGTAAAACTGTGCTTTTAAACTTTTTTAAAGATCAGCTGTGATTACAGTTTCCTGTATAATCTTACACTGAGAAGTCTGATGTTATAAGAACTTATTTTCTACTATTGGTTGTATTCTCCATTTAGCATAGTTAACGCAACTCCCACTTTTGCTTTTTGTAGTCTGCTGAGACATCATTAATGTTAAAATTTGGAAACCATGTGACCCTAAAGTATGAGGGAAACCATTTATACTTTATTTAAATTGAGATGAAAGAATAAATTTGCAACAACTGGAGATAGTTTCAAAGGGTAGGAGACCTGAATTCCAGGAAATCTGCCTATGACTCAATTAATACAGCATTATGACATGAGAGTAGGCTATTGTGTAGTCAGTAATGTCATTCTCCCCCCCCCTTTTGTTCAGATCTCAGTTGTTTTCTTGGGAGGTTAATTGAGATGAAGTGACATAAAATGACTCTGAGGGCCGTAGACTAATGCAGCAAAAGTGTTTATTATGCCTGAATCACTTCTCCATATCTCAAAAATTCATTGACTCATGCCATGTATTTTCTAGTTTTGAGAGATTTTATGTAATTGCAGCTTTTGATGAGCTTGGAAATAGTAGCACTTAGGCATGCATATCTAGCCCATATGCTCTGAGAAAACCAGCATGCACCATTTGCTTAGCATAGTGCCCTTTAAGACCTCTGGATATCACAGTGAGATTGTAAAACATCATGCAAATACTTAATATGCTGTTATTCAAGAACCTTCATATTGTTGCTAAACTGCAACTACTTAATGGAAAATAACTACTTAATGGAAAATGGACTTGCTCCCTTTTTCAGGAGACCAAGAAATTTGTCTTAACCAGTTGTCAAAATTATTGTTAGGCTGAATGTTAGGAACTAGGAATTTGTTTGATTGGGTTGCATTTAGTGTGCTGCTGTGCATCCTTGAAGTCACGGAGGAGAAGGAGTCTAGAGATGACACAAGCAGTAGTGATCATTTTGCCACATGTGCAGCTGGAATCTGCAATTGCTGAGCAGCCTGGGCAGTGCTAGGGTCCTGCAGCCTGTGGCTCCACTGGCACTGCTGTCTGACACAGGTGTGTGGTGTGTGCTGAGAAGGTTAGTCCTATACCTGTCATCCTCCCTTCAGTGCTAATGACTGTGTACCTTGGCAGTAATGAAAAACTAATTTGGTTTCAAATCCATTGCTGTTTTTTCTTGGGGCCACTGAGGTCAAGAGTGAGGCAAGTGAATTTGGGAAGGCAGAACTGCCCCTTTTGTTATTGGTGAAAGCTTATGCTGGAATAAGTAAAAGTTATTGATATGCGATGATTTTTTTTCCTACCCTCACTCTAGGAGAGAAGTAAATAGTGCTGCTGGTAAAAAAAAAAAAAAAAAGAAAAGAAAAAGAAAAAAAGCTGCTGGTAGTTTCTTTATGTGTGAGCTCTGTTACTGAGCAAGTCAGAACAGATTTCTAATGTCAGGAAACTTAGAGGTTCTTTCTGCAAATCTTTATTTATATTTGGTCTGTCCAGGCACTTTTCCCCCACCTTTTCATTATACTTACTCTCCATTTGAGAAAAGAGGAGGGTGTTTTATGGTGAACAGCAATCCATTCGTATGTTTTAAGGCAGTACCATTTTATACAGTTTTGACCTTGTAGAATAACTCAATGCCTGGTACCCACAGCTCCTCCTGATTGTAAGAGGGGACTTATGGTTGCTCAGTGCAACACAAAATCAGAATGCTTGGTAACATCTCCATTTAGCATCAGTGTTACTGAGAGGACATATATTTAATAGGAAGGATGTCATCATCAGCTTGATCTTTTAAAATAAACCACAATGTTTCTTTAATGTTCTTTTGAACCTTAGTGTTTAATATTTTCTGCATTTTCCATCCATGAAAAAGCAATTCTTTAAATACCTGCTATAAAACCAGTGAATTTCCAGAAAAGAATATTCTGACTGTTTTCTGCATAACAATTCCTGTGAGGAAAGTGAAGGCACAGTGCAAAGTAGAGCTCTATGTACTGGAGAACAGAAACAGAACAGAGGTGGATGGTTGTCAAAAGGGTGTGGCTAACATCACAAATATTCTGAAGATGTTGGTACTCTGGATACCTTTGTAGAATTTACCTTGAAAAATAGTTTGTCTTGGCAACTATGGACAGCTTATGAAAGTTGGTGAGCATCACCATCACTGCTCAGTAGCAGAAATCCTGACTAATGTCTGAGCAAGATGATAAAGTGAAGAGAGTCACCTCGGTTTGGTTTGGATTTGATTTTGCTTTTTTCTTTGGTTGGTTGCTTTTGGTTTTGTTTGTTTGAGGGATTCTTTAATAGCCAGAGTAAATAGAAGTTCAGCATGTGAGTAAATGAAGGATAGTTGAAGAGTTTATGAAACAGAACTCTTGGGTTGTGTGTTGTCCTTTATTCCTATGGGAAAAACCTAGTATGCGATAGGAAGAAACTTGTATAAAACATGGTACTCTTTAGAAGGCTTTTTGAACTACTACAAAAACCTTCTTCATTTGTGAAATATTTCTGGTTCATCATCTTTGTGGCCCTTTATGGGACTTTCTGCAGTAGGTCTGTGTCTCCCTGTACTGAGGAGACCAAAACTGGACACAGCACTCCAGGTGTGGCTTCATCAGTGCTGAGTGGAGGGGCGGGATCTCTTCCCTTGACCTGCTGACAGTGCTCTTCCTAATGCATCCCACTCCATCAGCAACAAGGGCACACTCCTGCCTTCTGTGCAGCCAGGTGTGCAGCCTGGTGCCTCCAGGATCAAGGCCCTTTCCTGCAAAACGGCTTCCTAGCTGGGTGGCCCCCAGCATAAATTGGTGCATGTATTAAGAAAGTAATTTTCTTTCTGCTTCCTAGGTCTGTTGTTAGAATGAAGTTTAAAATAGTTTTAGCAGGTTATTTTCTACTGTTGCGGTGATAAAATGAATTTTAATAAACTTTTCAGTATAGTTGTGGTGATCCCCGAAATTTCACCCGTTCTTTTGGAACATAATGATTTGCAGGCCTTGCTCAAGTGAAGAATTTTTGAGGACATTGTGAGTATCCAAGTAAACAGCAGTGCTAGATTACAAGGCTTTTTTAACCTGTGCTAATTAGATTAAAATTGCTAGCTTGTTAACTGAGTGTACTGATTAGGATGGAAGATAAAGTAGTGCACATGTAGACTTCTACCATGCTGATGAGTTGCTGCAAAAGTGTTTTCTGTTGTCACTGGATCTGATACAAGTGCAAAATTTATTTCCTTAGTGTATCAGGGTATCATACGAGACATCCTGAGGAAAATTACGTTAAGTATTTCTAAAGTATGTTCTGCACATAATTGACTTTATTTTCTTTATTTGAAAGTGATGCTGTTCTGAAACATAATTTAGTATATCTAAATTGTCTGGTGCTAGCTGCATTATGATGGATTAGAAAGTCCAAAAAACCCAATAGTCACTTTGGTGACAGCTTGTTTCCTATGTATTTTCCACAGGGACTTCCAGTTTGACACTGATATGTTCAGTGCTACCTCTAGCCATTGAAGTATTTATTTTCTGTAATTCATGCTTTTAAACTATTTCTGAGAGAGTTTTGTGAATTTTGTCTAGATGCCCAAGTTGTTAAAGTATTTTAAACATGTATGGATTATGTCTTTTTTCCTCCCTTTTAAGAGCAGGAAATATAAAATCCCGACAAAGCCCACTAGATTGCATCTGCATAATGGAGATGCAATATAAGGGAATTTGTAGGGATGTTTTGGATAAAAGTAGATTACTTTTTTATCACCATGAAAAGTTAGGATTAATCCCAGTAACCGTAGCTGTATATCAAAATACAACATTACAGCAATTCCTGGTAACTGCCTTGCTTCAGGAAAGAAAAATACCACTTTATGTAGGTTTGCTCCCAGTGGCCCATGATTTACTGCTTATCCTCATTCTGTGTTGACATGATCTGGAATAACTTTCATGGCACTTGAGGCCATATCTTCCAAGGCTGATATTTGGTCAGATGACTGAAACCATTAAGTTAATAATGATTTACACTACTGCTACTACTGCTACTACTACTACAGCATCCTTTCTGAAATATATCCCTTCAACTGCTGAAGGAAGGCAGCTGAACATACATTCTCTTCTTGTCTGTTATCACTAAAAGCAAAGCAGGCTAGCTTAAATCACCATGGTGTTTCAGTGGGGTAGAAATGTATAGCCATTTGAAGGATACTCATGTTTTAAAATTGCTCAATATTTGTCAGAAGTCATCTTCCCACACTGCTGTTGCACTGTCAAGGGAGATGAGTAAGAAGATTCTGTATTCAAAGGCAAAAAGGAGGCTTTTCATGCTCACTGAATCAATGCTTTCTGCCTAACGGAAAACTGAACCTAAAACAAGTGCCTGTGTTGCTGCTTAGTAAATTGAATTTCTTCTAGTAGTTTCACTTCAAAAAATGTTGGTGTCCTGTCCTCCTTCAACCTCTTGGCCACTCCAAAAAAAGCAAGCTGCAAGAGGTAGGCTGGTACCTAGCACGTATCAAATCAGTAACTAGCAAAGAGGGGTCCAAGAGGACTGAGTCTGAGAGTCTGGAGTTTTCAGTAGGGGGGATGATTTAAGCAGGGATGATTGGACTGAATCCAGCCAGTTTATAAATGGAGAAGTCAGCACTGGTAGCATGTCACAAGAGTGTAAGCACAAGATTTATTCAAGGAATATTTAATTAAAGTGGAAGGTAATGGAAGATACAGTGTATAGCTCTTCCATTACAGAAAGTACTAGATTGCTTAGATGATTTATTACTGGGAAGAAATAATGGTTTCCAAGACACAGAATGAAAGTGATATGACATTTTAAAGCTACACAGATTGCATTGATATAAACTTAAGAATTTTCGCTAAGCTGAGTACTGTCCTTCTGTAGATTTTCTAATCTTGTTAGGTGAAACATTTCAGAGGAAAGATTTGACTTTGTTTTGCAACGTCCACTCTACGGTACAGAAAATTTGTAGTGTAGCTGCTGTATGCTGCCTTTAAAGATAAAATTCAACACAGTAAAAATAACTTCCTGGTTAGGGGACCAAGACAGTGTTGCTGCAGAATGGGAAGTGGTTTCAATATTTGTCACAAGAAGTATATGCTGCAACATGTAATGTTGTCATATCAAATCTCATACCAGTTACAGGAGTTCTCAGTTGAGTATTTTACTTTTGCTGATTTCAATTTAGATTTGTATTCTCTGCGGAGGTGTTAAATACAGAGTAAAAACTGTCAGTCTGGTATGACTGATGGGCTCTTGAGTAATGAAGCCTGACACTGAAATGGCAAAAGGGGTGAATCTGCTGTTGCCAGTATGGGGGCTGCTGAGTTTTACAGGATGGAGCAGCTGTATGTAAAGATGCTTTTCAGCCACTCTTAAGGTAGCTGTGAAAATAATACTATTAATACATGTTGGAAAACCAGTGAGGTTTTAATAGAAGTAAATGTGCTTCTCCAGCCTGTGGGCTGCCAGTCCCATTTGGGAAGGCATCTACATTAATCTGACATCTTGTTTAGCACAGATAACACTAGAGAGTCCAATTAAAATATTTCAAGAAGACATCCCCGTACAAGACTACACAAGACTACACTGATTGTCCACTAATGTGTATTGAACTTTAGCTAAATACAGCCCCGGGTGCTGTGCTGGAAAGCAGGAAAGCTTGCTATTCAAGCTCTTAATTCCTTTTATATTGATTTGGCTCCTAATGATATAACCTTCTACTCTAATTAACTGACATCTGCATTAGGCTGAAAAAGAGCCCCCTGCTTGAAGCTGTCCACTTGTTTGTGTTATGAAATGTGTCCTTCTGTTATATTTTGCCCAGATTAGGTCAGTCTGTGCAAAATAGACCATCTAGAGGATTGACTTTCCTTTTAAATACCTTGTAAAGCAAGTTTATCTTTCTGCTGTCTCCATTTCTGCCTGCTTTTCCAGGGCATGTGTTGCTGGGAAGCCCGTCCAGAGCTGGTTCACTGACTGGGTGCTTTTCTACACCTTCCTTCCCCATGGACTATTAGCTCCTTTGACTGATTTGAGGCTGCCAAGAAAGGTGTAAATTGAGATAAAGATGGGCTATGAAGACCTGAGGATAATGGGTCATTTTGTATGGCTTAGGTTATGAAACAACTGAGATGTAAGGGACTTAAGCTAAAAACATTGCTAGATTGGAACAGGCAATATGCTTATGAAACCATGTTGCCAAAATTACAAACCACCAGTTCTCAGTCTGGGAAATTTTGATATCAACACATGAAAAAAATAAAATACATGTTTTTTTTCCATCACTTAGTAAGTTAAAGACACTAGTTTGCAGAAGTTCATAATGAGCATTTTGGGTTTGGGCTCATTATGTGTGCTGTTTGGGTTCATTATGTGTGCTGTTGCCACATATGTATGTGCCCGTGTTTCTTTAGGAGAAGGTTGGGAGTCTCAGGAAAGATGATGCAAAGTCAAGATTCTCTCATATTTTTACATTTGTAGAAGCTTCAAACCCAGTGACAGGTGCTGCAGGAAGCTGCTGTCTCTTGCTGTGGGGACTGGAACATCTCTCTTATGACATCTGAAGAAGAAAAATTAAAACAGGGCATTAGACTCAGTCTTGGAAATACCTTAACATAGGCAACTGGAATCTGAATTGAAAAGTTCATGATTGAAAACCTGAATTAAATACAGACTCGGCTGGCTACCTGAGCAATACTATGCTATCATGAGTAATAGCAAGACTCCTGGTGACATCTGCTAACTGATGTCAAAAACAAATGAAAAATAGACTAGTAAATCAATCAACTCATCATCTTTTCCATTTCATTACCATTTTATTGTGCCTGATTTACCAGACGGAAGATGTAACTCAGTGATGCTTGAGAAGAGAGGCCAACCTTGAGCTCTTAGTGTTAGCATTTCAAACTTGTAGAGGGACTATTACATCCTACATAGTATGAATAAAACAGCTCAGATATTACTCCAAATATTTTAGTAAATTGCTTCATGACAAGTCATAATTTTTCTCTCAGGGCCTTTCTGTGTTCAAAATGTATATAAAACTGACATTTTCACTGTGATTTGTAGTTCTGTATTAGTTCCATTTACACTGTGAGTTGTATTTACATATTAAAAATGAAGTGTTCAGTGCACAACAGAGCTTCTGCTGTGATACCACTGCAGCTCCCAGTTGGGAGTAGAATAGCAATTGGTTGTGTAGTGTATTTGTGGAACTGGATTCCTTGTGCATTTAAATTTTTCCACAATAATGGATTGAAATTGAGAAAAAAAGGTGGGAAATCTCTTAGCTGATTTCTGCTAGAACTATCATAACAGGTACACATACTCTGAATTTGGAATGATGGGTGTGAAATCTAAAGAGCTTGTGGCTGGAAGAATTAGCTGCTAATCTCACATTTCTGCAGAAAGACTGAGCAATTCCTGTTCTGTAGCCCTGAAAACATAATGAAGCCCTGGGGATCATTGACAAAACAAGCTTCTTAGAGCCACTAGCACTTAGCAAAATTGACTTCAGTTAATCAAAGGATTCTTTAGGGAGAGGGGGAAAAAAAGGAAGAAGCTGATGGTTTGGAAAGCTGGAGAACTAGTAACTGTGTGCAGATGGTTAAAGAAATTCCAGTTTCTTGCAGTGAAGCTCAGCGACCTATAATACCAGTATCTAATGGGCAAACTTATATTGAAGATAAAGTAATTTAACTACTAGACTGGTGGGGAAGAAACGGTGAAAGGGAGGAGAGTACAGTGGCACTTGGCTCAGCTTGTGTGGACATGGAGCCATTGGCCACAACTCTCTAGTTGCATCCATCCAGCCAATTCCTTATCCACCAATTTGTCCACCCTTCAAACCTCTGTATCTTCAATTTGGAGATAAGGATGTCATGTGATTTACTAATCAATTTTGATTCAGCCATATTATCAGTAGAACATTTCTCAGTCTTTTTACAGTTATCTCCATATATAAATATTCTCTTGTGCTCTCAGGCTCACTAGCAGTTCTTGCAAAGTGCTTCTAGAGGGTCCCATCCATACCTCTTAGCTCTTCAAGCATCTCATGGTGTGAACCCTGTGATTCTGGCCATACAGTAAAGCAAAGGCAAAGACGATTTTCTCTGCATCAGGGTAAGAAATTTGAGTGTTGCTTAATAAATTTTGTCATCTGATGGGGGGAGGAACAGCTGAATCACATGCCTTACATGTGATTCAGCAGTTGGGAAAGCAGTTGGGACCAATGGGAAGAAAGATGAGCCAAAAATCACACAATTATTTTATGGTAGCTTAATGTCTGCTTGTTCTGCCCAAAGGTAAAGACATAGTTATCAGAGCCATTTATCAGGTACACCATTTTAGTATAAACTTGTTTAAAAAAGGGTAGAGCCCCTTTGTCATCTTAATTAGAGAGTAAGCATTGATTCCAATCGGGCCTTCATTTTATAATTATTTAGTACATAATGTCATTAAACATCTTCGAGTGGACAGGATTGCTCTAAAAGCTTTAGTTGCAGAGCTCTAATATTAGGCTTTTGGCATTCATCCCTGTGTGTGAAAAGCAGTCCGTTTGTTTACCAGGAATTTAGATTCCCATTACTGGGGGAATTAGCAGTGAGCTATTAGTCTGATTCAAGCACTTAACAATTGCTGATCATCTCCTCTTAGCTTGGGGATAATGGAGCTGATCAGCTGTAAATGGAAAGTATGTGGGGCTATTTTCATGGAGGCACTTGGAGAAAGTGCAGCATCCCCTGACCTCTGCTAACCCTGGGGTTTGCAAGAAACCCAAACACCAAGTCACTTCCTGGAGGAGAGCTAATCACCTATCAGAAGAGCTGCCATTAGAGACTAACCAAGCTCAGCCTCAACCGACTCTGCCTCAAATGAAAAAAGGTTCAGCCACAAAGTCCCTGGGGTAGAAGTGATTAGCCTCTGATTGTATTTACCAGGATCTGTTTCAGTGGGGGAAGCAGCTGTGGAATAGCTGTGGGTTGTGATTCCATAGCAGTGCTGAACGATCCCATGGAGCTCAGCAGTGCTGATTGGCTCCTCTTTGTCCACTGTTGTCCCCAAAAGCTTTGCCTGGTTCATGGACACCTCAAAGATTACTTTGACAATTCTCCCTTTTATTCTTGTGTAAAGTTGCCTACCATTTTGGCATAGAGTGACATGATTTTTAGGATATATTGAAAAAGATACTTTCATTCTTTATAGATGCTGAACCTGTAACCCTTTCTTATCAAATGAAAGTTACCTTTTATTGTCAGTGGATTTTGAGAGGTGTGCCAGGGATCTGTAGCCAGAAATCACTGTTTGAAACCAACAGTGCTTTAGCTTTTCATCATCTGCAATAACATGTTGTTCCCTCTTCTTAAAGGAAAACTGCAGCCACTTGATTCTTACTAAAACATAGGCATTTCTTGGAGGCAGTGGGAATTATTTGAATGAGCAAGCACACTAATTTTGGACTTGAAAAATCAAGGTTTATCTCTGGCATCATCTTGCTTATGACCTCGGGCAAGAAATGTGAATTGCTTCTCCCACTTGTCACAAGAAACTACTTATCTAACAGTTGACTGAGCTCACTGCTGGAGGACTATATGAATTCCCTTTGTAAATGCTACATTAGATCGTGTTAAGAGATCTAAGGCTCTATCAGAGTTCTAGAAGCCACTTCTGAAGTACCTGACAGTGAGTGATACCTGTAAAAGTTGTCAAGATTGCTTTGTAAGAGATTCTAACTCTGTTTGCTAGTTCTTTACAGTTCTGTTCCATAATGCCTCCAGCAGTGGAGATAAGGAGTGTAGCTTCTATGAAATGCAAAGGAAGGCAGGAGACTTCTAGAGTTGCAAGATAAATTTTATTAGTCAGACCTTGCATTATTTTACTCTTTAAAAAATAATCTACATTACAGTAATTAGAAGGTTCCCTCCTCGTATATGCCTGCTGAATGCTCATTGTTAAGACTGTCTGCATAGAGAATCTTTATTAGATTATTTTTGTGTTTTATGGATTATCTTTTGTGAGACCACAGGTGCTCACGGGATGTTTCTGGGAACAGAAGCTGAGAGGGGGTTGTTAATTGCCCTGTAGTATGGTTAGTAAGCTGTTCTGAATGGGTTTAGGAAATGTGCAAGTCTTGGAACATTGGTGGTGCTGACAGAACTGAATTGTTAGTGATACTGGCATGACATTTCTAGTAGCAGTTGTGCATGCATATATGCTGTGTAGTTGAAAAATGGTGATATTTGGAGATCAGGTGTTAGAAAAGTCTAAGTGAAAATGGGTTTGTACTCACAACAGTGTGAGTGCCTGTGAATGAAGGCGTAGTTAGAAGTGAATTTTGCTTGCAGTTATTGATGAACAAGCTAAGAGGCAGCTGTGTATATAAAGGTGCACGAAAAAGGGACACAGGACACTTGGAAAAAAACCCAACAGATATGTTTTGCTTCAATTTCAGTCTAGAGTATGATTTGTCCAAGTGTCAGGCATTTTCCTGTACAGTCCAGGATATGACAGAAGACTGACATTGCAATCAATAACCTTCTTAGTAGGGATTTAGTGCCCTAAACATGAACAAGAAAATGCTAACCCCTTTTTCCATATCAATCTGTCTTACAGCACTAAATTTGGGAAAGAGGAAAGATCAGAGTACAGATGAGTGGAAGATCAATGCAGTACATTGTGTACCAGTGTTCATGGTACAGATCACTCAGAAATCTACTCCATTATTCTCACAAATATTCTCTCTGTTGTGTGGAATAGAGAAAGAATGACATTTTCTTCTTCCCTGTCACTCTTCATTAACTTCCAGAGATGACAGACGTTATTACATTACAGTCAAGAGTCTTGACACATTTTAAGTCCCACCATATGGAGGATCGTCTAATGTACTTACTATATTAGGGTTACATGGACTCTGTTTTTATTAACTAATGGTAGCAAACATGTGGAAACAGTGCTGTCTCTTGATCCAAATAACCATATTTCAGTAGGTAATGAGAAATACCAGCATTAATACTCCTGTTTATTAGGAAGACATTCGTTCCTACTGCATGTAAATAATACATTGCTTCTCTGTGTGACAGAGGAGACGATGCTGCTGCATGCATTATTTCTTTGCTCTACCTGCCTAGGAAATAAATAGAAGTCTGGAATTAGAAATATTACCACTGCAGAAGGATAATTACTTTGATACACACGACGATGTAAGATTCTGAATAAGATGTCTGACAGTGACTGGGAACCACAGCATATTACCTAGGTGGTGCTTCCCTGGCAACAGATAAAACACAGGATAACAAGAAATACTCAGCTATTCTGCCTCTGTTCAGGATTGTAATCTTGTTCAGATGTGTTGCCTTACAATATGAGCAATGGGCTCTATATGTGTGCATGGAGGAGCTGTTTTGAGCTGAATTTCTGGCTATTTGAAAATGTAGGCTGGCTGGTGAGGCAACTCTTGCATACAATTGATTGTAGACTGTTAACCTATGCTCGGAAATCAATATTCACTTAACACCACATTTTAACAGACAAATGCAGTACAAACTAACAGCAGTTACACAGCGCACACATTTACATTCAGAATAAACAGGTTATGAAATAGTGCTTAGCAGAGGAGGAAGATAGGGCAGGTGGCTGGAAGAGGACAATGGTAACTTCAATATGTGGACAGGTACAAGGAGATTATTGCAACTGAATGTCCCAGGGCTTGTGGTCAATGCACCTTCAATGAGCCAAACGCATTCTCTCAGGGTTACAGAGAAGGTTTGTCCTGAGGCCAGGCAAGATCATCTTTTGCTAGATAAGCCTAAATCTACTGAAGTTGATCACCGTTCATCTTGAAGAACAAAATCTAAGTGTGTTGCTAGCCGCGATAACAGATTATGCGTATGTTGAAGGAACAACAGAATGGAGCATAAACTCTAGTATAATGTTCTTGATCTGGACTGGTATTTTTCATATACTTAAAAGAATGAATTTAAAAAGGGAACTCAAAGTAATCCATAGATGGTGTTTACCAGGGATTTCACATGTATGTTTATTGAGCTTTACTTGCAACCCACCCTGAAGCACAGGCTTCTAGTCTTTAGGATTATATGCTCTACTCTATGCCTTCATAGGCTTGAGAAGTGGATACCAATGGAACTCATTAAGTGCAACAAGTCCAAGTGCAAGGTCCCACACCTGGTTTGGGACAACCCCCGATATCAGTACAGAGTGAGGGAGTGAATGGATTGAGAGCAGCCCTGCAGGAAAAGACTTGGATATATGGCCAGAAGGAAAACCAGACATGACTCGGTAAAACGCACTTGCAGCCCAGAAAGCCATCCTGCAGCCTGGGCTACATAAAAAGAAGCATGGCCAGCAGGCTGAGAGGCCGATTCTTCCCCTCTACCCCACCCCACCTCCCCACCCGGAGCTCAGCGTTCAACTCTGGGGTGCCCAGTACATGACAGACACGGACCTGTTCAAGCAGGTTCAGATGAGGCCATGAAAATTACAAGAGGGCTAGAACTCCTCTCCCATGAAGAAAGGCTGAGACAGTTGATGTGGTTTGGCCCGGAGAAGAGAAGGCTCTGTGGAGACCTTGTTGTGGCTTTTCAATACATCAGGGGGGACGATAAGCACTGAGAGAGACTTTTTACCAGGGCCTCTAGGGACAGGATACGGAACAATGGTTTTAAACTTCAAGAGGGTTTGTTTAGATTGAATATTAGGAAAAAATTAATCCCCGTGAGGGTGGTGAGGCACTGTCCAGAGAAGCTGTGCTTGCCCCATCCCTTCAAGTGTTCAAGGCCAGGTTGAACGGGGTTTGCAGCAACCTGGTCTAGTGGAAGGTGGTCCCTGCCCATGGCATGGGGGTTGGAGCTAAATCATTTTTTAAGGTCCCTTCAAACCCAAACCGTTCAATGATTGTATGCCTGAGGAGGAGCTCCATATGGTGGGGTGGTCAGAGACACTGTCAGATCATCCCTACAGTCAGAAACCAAGCCCTGCACAAGTTCTGAAAGAAATCAGACCTTTGATTGAACGTATTAAGCTGGAACATTAGCCTGTTACTCGGAATGTGTACACAGCAGAAGCAATGGTGAGAATCGTACCTGCAGAGCTCAGTGCAAACTGACAGGGGGAAAGCAGAGTGCAAGTATGCGGGAGGTTTCCAGTGATTGCCATTCTGGGTTAAGGCCATTCCTCTTGTTTGAAAGCCTTCTGTTTCCCAAAGGTAAATCTGTATTGGGACATGCCTGGATATGGAACAATATTCATAATATGGGAAGGAAAGATTCCGTTTATGCCACATTAATGTGGGCTCAGCAACAGGGGCAGGAACAGAGCCAGAGAAGGCCAAGAAGTAGC
Organism: Promerops cafer; assembly: GCA_013398275.1. Classification (NCBI taxonomy): domain Eukaryota; kingdom Metazoa; phylum Chordata; class Aves; order Passeriformes; family Nectariniidae; genus Promerops; species Promerops cafer. Next base: position 120,240 of record VZSE01008514.1, on the reverse strand, counting down.
AGCTCCAGAATATACGGAGGAGGCCATAGGCATACTGCTCTGTTTGGAGCTGTCTCGCTGTGTCTTCCCTTCAGCCACCTAGGAAAGAAAAAGGAGGGATGAATCCCAGTTTGATACATTTATGCTCAAACTTCTGTCTGCAGAACCTCTGGTTCTGAGCAGTGAGACTATTGAAACTCCTGTGCCCAGACATACAGCCTCCTATTTCTGCTTGTCTGTGGAAGGAGTAACTTTAAGATAGAGTAGTCCAGTGTTCTGCATGCACATGGCATCCCTTGGTTTGATGTCCAAAGTCACATATTTCTAGATCCAAGGTTTTCAACTACTGTCTCTAAGATACTTGACTCCCTGCTTTGTGAAGGCAACAAAGCATTGCATACCTGGGACATTGCTGAAGAGAGAGATGTGCTGGCACTGTCTCCTTGGAAGCTTAGGGAAGATGAATAAAGTAAGTCTTCCTGTCTTTCTAGAGCTGTCTGCTTCAGGTGCATTTGAGACCAAATGGTATTTTCTGCAAACAGAAGTAAAGAGTCTTACTGTGCTTTTCTTGTGCACACCTTAGAGTCTAGTGAACAGAAGTCTAGAGCAGCTATTTTAGGAAAGGCACTCACAGGCTGTGTGGCCTTGATTTAGAAAATATGTATTCTCTGTTTTGTGAATGGCCTGTCAGTTTGTGGGTTTACTTGTGAGATTGAGCAGACTGCAAAAACAGTTTGAACTGTACTTGAAGACTTTTGAGTCCCTCTGTGACCTTCCCAACTCTGTATTTTGTAAGGGGCAGGTTTGTAGTATCTCGGATGAGATGATTAAATTGTAGATGTGTCTATAGTGCTGGGTGTAAGGCTTTTATACACTGCAGGAGGTAGGTTTAAATATTAATCACTTATGTAATTATGCTGTTTTCTTTTATATCCTTTTAAAGCTTTTACAAACATAAAATATTTAAATCTCATTAAGGTATGTTGCTAAAATGCTAGGGAGATAAAAGAAATACGGACTTGGGATTACAGACTTGATTACACAGTTGCATGTAACAGGACTTCTGCAACTGCTATGCTGAATCTAGTAACAGGCTGCATCAGGAGCTACTTATCTTGACTGAGTAAATGAGGGCCAGAGGTGAGTACAGAAACAGAGGATGAGGAGGGGAATCTTGACCCCAGAATCCTGGTGCACAGATGTGGTTACTCAGCAACCTATGGATGCAGCATGTCTGACCTCCCCTTGGTAATGTTTTTGCAGTGCCCTTCATTTGAATGATGTTTGGAAATAGCTTCAAGGGTGTTTGAGATGAACAGAAATGTTGCCAAAAGATACAGAAACAGTTCTTAAAGCAGATCCAGGCTGGTCCCATAGGTTGCAGAGGAGATCATGGAGACATTGCAGAAGATAGAATTATACACAAGAGCAGTGCAACACAGGATCTTGAAACCACAAGATTTAAATTGCTCTCTGCTGAGCTATTTCTCTGTGATGTGACTGATACTTACCAAGGCATTTGTTGCTCTCAAACATGCCGAGTATCTGGTCACACTTCTCCTTCTGGTTGCCGCTGTTCTCACATGTGCACCACAAGGAGACCTCCATACTGGAGTTACTGACATAGTTGGGTGTCATGGGTGTGCCTGTCCCAAACCCCCAGATGAAAAAAGCATTATGAATCATGTTATACAAAAGGAAATGCTGCCCAGGAGGCAGAAGCCTTCCATGGTGATAAGCGTGACCTTTACCCAGGCAAGGTCAGGAGTGCCAGCTAAGTGGCCCAGGCTTGATGAACCTACCTGAAGTCTGCTGAGCTGTTGAGATTGCTACCCCTGACTCAGGCACTCTGAGATGTATTGAGAACTGAAGCTGGTGCAAGCATTAAATTCTGATGTGTACACAGCAGAAGCAATGGTGAGAATCGTACCTGCAGAGCTCAGTGCAAACTGATGGGGGGGGAAGCAATTTAATGGTACAAGCATTAAATTGTGAAGGATTTTTATTTTAGGATGTGAAGGACTTGCATGGACTCAGCTGTGGTACTGACATATGGCAGCAAAAGGTACTCTTGCTTCTTGTGTAGCTGGCAACACTGTGTAGCCAGGTGCCTTTTGACAAACAAATACTGCACACCTGTAGTATGCCACTCAGGCAGTGTTCATTTAGCACAAAACCAGCAGAGCCATCTGGAAAAATGGAAGGTGTAGTCTAGATTTACAGCTTCTGAGGTACTGCTGCTCTTCATATCCTCTTTTGAGCTACTCTGAAAACATTTTAGTAGGTTGGTAGATAAAACCAAAAGATGACCTTCCTTCTAACAGCTGGTAGTCCTATGTTCTGGCTGGCCTTGAGAACATAGTGCGCACAATACTAGCAAGCCATCAGGAGTCTAAAAGTCAGGCAGTGACGGAATGCCGTGTTTAATCACTGCTGTGATGGGATGTAACTCCAACATTAGGAATGACAATGGCTTAGTTCACACAAGTCCACAGAGTGCTGTTGACGAGGCACTTGGAGCGCTTTGCACCAGCTGATGATGCAAAGAGGCATCCAGAAATCTCAGGCAAGTATGGGGCAAAAAATGCCATGGAAGAGCCCTCTTTGGACTGCATTTACCTGTGAGGCAAGGGAGAGCACTAGCGTCAATAAGTAAGGCATATTCACTGGTATACTGAGCACTACCTCCTGCAGGAGACCAGGATGGTCCTTCACAGCATCAGAGAGTGCCTGCAAGTTTGTGGCCTGAAAGCAGTTACCCTGTATGTTCCTGTGGATATCACTTACCAATCATCCCCATGTAAGCCTGTAGGCATGCAGCATGGTTGTGCAGAGAGCAGCCATCTGGAGACATGTCTACAGGTTGACAATTTTGTTGGAAGTCAGCCAGTCGGGATCTGTAGGAAGGAAAATGAGACCATCAGTGTTGATGTTGTTCTCTTGGATAACATCCTCTGCTGCCTGACCTACTTGCAGATATGGTCTTCTAAGCAGGAGTCCAGAAGCCAGAGGCAATTTGGTTTGATGTTATACTGGAAGGAACAATCAGGAACAATAGTTTTACGGCGTCTTTCTCCACAAAATTCATCTTGACATGGACAGAACAGGATCCTTTTGGTGAAATCCTCAGGAACTTTCTCAAAGAAATTCCTTAGCCCTCTGTGGCACTTGCGCCGGTCACACACATCCTCACTTCCTGCTCCCTTGGTGCAGATGGAGGCATAGTCTGTGCGCAGACGAAAACACTTCTTGCTCAGATTACAGACGTGTGTTGCTCTCAGACATGGATTTGTTGTATCCCCTGCTAACTGTGAGCCTATAAAGCCAAAAGAAACACAAAAACCATGGAGCAAGTCTCCAGAAGAGATTCTGTATAGAAGTACTCCTTTCTTGATGGTCAGATTCGAAAAATCAAAAAGAACAAAGCAAACCAGTCCTTCTACGTGCCTGCCTATAATTATACTAGTTACAAAAGAGTATTTTTTTTATTGGTTCATAGTACGGTGCTTGTTTCAGAAAATGGATCATTGTGTCTTATTACTGGTTTCATGGGCCTGGATCTGTGGCTATATTTACACTTGGAAGGAGTGACAAATTCAGGCAAGTAGCCAGAGCTACTAAACCAGGCATTCCTCTGATTAAAGGGATGATTACCCCAAATTGTTCTTAACAATCCTCAACCCATGAAAAGATAAGAGAGGGCAGCATTATATCATGTAACCATTACAATTCTTACCTGATACCAGAGCTGCCAGTTTATTATAATCTGTCTTCCAGTGTTCTTCATTTGCTGGATTCTCATAGGGAGAGGTCTCCAAATTGAAATAACCTAGGCAAGATACAAGATATTTAATGCAATGGGAGATGGGAGAAATGCTTTGTGACCAGCTTTATTTATTTGTTTGTTTATTCTTAAATGGATATTTTTCATATTTATGCCTGGTTCTTTCCTCAAGCTGGAGGTCAGAAATGCTCTGTCTCACTCAAAGCCAAATGCCAAGAATGGTTCTTCTGGAAATGCAAAGCTATTACCGTGTAAAACTCTCATTACATTTTGTCCAGCTGGAATTTGGTCTATGTTGTCATTTGGATTTTTCACCTTCAGTAAGTGTGAGGAGCTGAGCAGCACAGGCAGGCTCTCTAGTGGGAGTTCAAGTAGAAGCGGATGCACAAAAGCAAGCAGCAGAATACTTAAGCATCCTGTGGCAATATATTTCGTAATCACATGCGTTTTCAGTGATGGACAGACACAACCATTTTGAGGTATTTTTCACAGCACTAAATCTAACTATCTCAGCATAGCTGTCTTTGTCTCTTAGGTTTGCTGTTGTATTTGAAGGGCTGGTCCCGTACCAGACCAGTTTTCTCTGCTTATCAAACAGTGCAGTAATGAATTCCCTTTACTAGGAGATATGGTTCCAGAGCAATTACCTACAGTGCTGGGAAGTGGACTTTCATGATTGTTTTCAGCTAGGGGGTGGGGGTAAGCCTTACTAGTAACTTGTAAATTTATATTACTTCATCTCACCATCTGTCAGGCTGGAGTGAACGGTCCAGAAAATGCGTAAGCAGTGCTCCTGTCTTTTCATGCGCCGGTGACACTTGCAGTGCAGCAAAGAGCTGTTCCCGAGGTCAAGCTCTGCATTCAGACATCTCACCCTGGTATTGTGATCCAGTGACAGGAGGCGAGTCTTGGACAGGGCACAATTTTCCAGGGTCCTGTATGTGGCATTGCAGGTGGAGTCAGAGAGGCACAGCTGCTCTGCCACGACACAGTCACTGCTGGACAGAGCCATGAGGTCTCCTGATCAAGTAGAGAAAAGACTGTTAGGACCCCAGTCAAGATGAATGCCACACAAGCATCTTGTCATTGTTCTGCAGGGATCCTGTCTTCAACAAGGACTCCTTGCAAGAAACAGAACTTCTTGAGTTCTTCCATGTGGAATAGTTAAGGAACAAGAGCTATCTCCATTTAGGAAAAAAAAGGATGAGTATAAATGAAAGAGGGAACAAAAGGTTAAATAAAAGCCTCCAAAATAATTTTGTTCAACTTGGCCAGGATCAGGGATTGCTCTGTATTTTAGGGACTAGTAAATCCCTGTGAAACCTTGGGGTTGCTGAGGCCTGCTTTGAAGAAGCTCTTCTATCTGGGCACTGAAAACCACAGTGCAATAAGCACGTAGTAACACCATACTGTGTACTGTGAGTCAGTTCTGCTGCAATTACTAAAGTATATGCTGGTCATTAAGAGATGTACTGAAAAAAACATTTATAGGGTATAAAAAACAACTATTTTAATGAGCACCTTTAAGAATGAGCACCTTTAAGCAGCTTCAACACTTTAAGAATGTGTATTCTTTGCACAATAAAATGAATCCTTAACAAAGGATGTAAGTAGCTTCATACGGAAGAGCTGATATGCAGTCAAAGTACATAGAGCCCAGTCCCTAAAATCCCTGCCAAAAATGCAGATGAAGGCTTGGCCCATAAGAACCTCATGAAGTTCAACAAGTCCAAGTACAGGTGCTGCACCTGGGTCAAGGCAATCCCAGACCCAAGTCTATACTGGGAGATAAGCCAATTCAGAGCAGCCCTCCAGAAGAGGACTTGGGGGTTCTCAGGGGTAAGCTGGTCATATGCACTTGCAGCCCAAAAAGCAAATATGTCCTGAGCTGCATCAAAATCAGCATGACCAGCAGATCAAGGGAGTAGGTTCTGCCCTCGTGAGACCCCACCTGCAGTTCTGCATCCAGCCCTCGGGCCCTCAGCACAGGAAGGACATTAACCTGCTAGCATGGGTCCAGAGGAGGCCCAAAGATGCTCTGGGGGCTGGAGCACCTCCCGCTATGAGACAGGTTGAGAGAGCTGGTGTTATTCAGCCTGGAGAAGGCTCCAGGAAGACCTCCACTGGATCCCCTTTCAGTACTTAAAGGGAACTTATAAAAAAGGAGGGGTAGCAACTTTCTATACAGGCAGATAGTGATAGGACAAGGGGGAACAGTTTTAAAATAAAAAGGTAATATTTAGATTAGACATCAGGAAGAAGTTCTTTACTCAAAGGGTGGTAAGGGCCTGGCACAGGCTGCCCAAAGCAGCTGTAGCTGCCCCATCCCTGGAAGAGTCCAAGGCCAGGTTGGATAAGATGGTGTAACCTGGTCTAGTGGAAGGTGTCCCTGCCCATGGCAGGGTGGTAGATCAAGATGATCTTTAAGGTCCCTTCCTGCCCAAGCCTTTCTGTGATTTTATGATTATGTTGTCATGGGTAGGTGAATTCAATCTGTAATCTTTCTTCATTTCTGCAGTATATGAATCTGTGTTTACAGTACAAGTACAATGAAGTCTTGAAACAAGACAGTTTCCTAATAAAATTTATATTTAGGCTGGTATGTTTCTTCCCTTCAGGTCAATATTCCCTGGCTGACTTTAGGATATTACTGTGCTGAGCCTTACACCTTTAGTGTTCCTTGGGTACATCACCTTACCTATCATTCTCTTGTTCAGCAGGTGCAGTAGCACTATTTCAGTCTGCCATCACTATAAATTAGGGGGAAGTCTTGGTACAACTCATATTGCCCAGTGTACCATCTTCCCCATGTAATTTGTTCTCTCACTTACTTCATTTTTGCTAGCTTCATTAGTTTATTTGCTGTAAGCAGTAGAATGCATCATTCCATGCCAGCCTGCTTCTCAAAGTTTCTACTTTCCCTACAGCTCAGTAATATTATCTAGGTACCCCTCACTTGTACAAGTGTCTTTGTGCTTCTAGCAACTTACTGTACTTTGTAGTTCACCTGGCTCTTACACAGAGACTTGATAACTTTTCAAACTCCCTGAAAAATCTCTCATCAGGAATGCTTTGTATCCAGCACAGTGGGTTCAGGGTGAAGCTGCTCTAAACCTCAACTTTAAAACAGTCCTCCACTATAGATATCATTTACTATCTGTGCATTGTTATAAGCCCTGAAGTTTGGCAAGTTATTTCATTTTTTTTTAAATCTTGTCTTAGTAGTCCAGTAACAATGTGAAAGAATGAGAAAGCTTATTCTTTCCTACATCTGTGGTCTAGGTTGCAGAACCTGTTAAAGATGTATGTTTATGGGAATCCCATCAGTAGTTAAAAAAAAAAAAAGTTAAAAGGTAATAACCAATTAACACATTCGGATTATTTATACCTTAGGAAAAAATGGATAGGTAATACAATACACCTTTATTCTCCCTTCTCAATGTCCTGTCATAGAGACATGTCTATCTTGTTTCCCCTGGTGCACCAAGCCATTTAAAGAGACAACAGTTACAAAGGGAACCCTTCCTTTATTAAACACAGTTACCAAAGAAGCATTGGCATTTGGACATGGCAAATTGTGGGAAATCTTTTGCAATCATGTGGCTGCCAGTTGCTACTGTGGTGTAAGTGCAGCAGCCCATCTTTTAGCAGTCAAAAAGCTGCAGCTTTTTCCGAGTGCAAAGCAGCCCTAGACAGAAACTAGAAATTATTCAGAGCAGTTTCTAATTTCCTTATTCCTAGTCACATCAGCCCTGACGACTGAACAAGAGATGAACTGGAAAAAGGAGTAATTTCAATCCTCAGCTCTTGTGATTTGGCAGTAGTAGGAGGCAGAGTAGAACAATCAGCTGCATCTCTGCTAGAGTTCCTTGGATTGGTCTTCGCAAACTGAGCCTAGTCTCGGAAAACTATGGGCCTTACGCATTCCAGAGGGCGAATGAATGTGGGGTAGGTATCTAAAACTGCTATGGGCGAAGCCAGCGAGAGCGCGGCGCAGCCGGGACCAGCTCAGGCGAATGAATCCCCGCGTTGTGCCCGTCCGGCCGCATTCAGGGATCGGCTCTCGGCATCTCCTCTCGCCTCCTCACGCCTTGCCTCCAGGGCAGACGGTCCCCTCCCCAGAGCGTCCCTCCAGTTTGACCACAACCACACCAGAGGTTCCCCGTTCGGGCCAAAGCAGCAGCCGCCTTTCCCGGTTTGAATCGCGAATTCCTACCCGCCGCCGGCGCACGGGGCAGCTGGAGCCGGTGGCCGGGGGAGCCCCGCTCGGGACGCGCTCCGCGCCCGCCCGGCATCGGGGGGAGCAGCGGTCAGCCCCAGCGACCGCGACCCCGGCGCCGCCCCTGCAACCCGCGGC
>VZSE01008514.1:13347-112067 GCA_013398275.1 Promerops cafer | reverse complement strand
GGGCCCGGGACCCGCCCGTGAGGGCCGCAGCGCGGGGAGGGGGCGGGCGGTCGTCGGGCGGGCGGGAGATGGAGCGGGTGGCCGCGGTCATCCAGCGGCCGCCGTCCCCAAGGCGACGGGGGAGCCGCTGGGCCCGGGGCCGGGCAGTGCAAGGAAGCTTCAAAAGGGGTGTTTCGGAAGGGGCTGCGCAAGGCGTTTGTTTATTGATTCATAGCACATCTCAGTACCGAGAGCAGAGCTGCGCACCCTCGGGGGCGTATTTGGGTAAAGGACAGTAAGTCTCCAATTTAGGAGAGTCTCCTTCACTCTGCAGGGAGTGTTCTTGGAGGATACAGAGGCTGACTGGCTTTTGAGTAGATTCCCCAAGTGATTCTTGGGTCTGTGGATGGGATGACTGAGCTTGTGGCTTCTTCCTTTTGGCTTTGTTGTGAAGGCTATTATTTCAGTTTCTTACCTGGTGCTGGCTCTGTCTTGATTGAGCTGCTTGTCTGCACCCACATGAAAGATGGCATTTGTGAGAGCCCACATGGCATTTAGGCAGCTGTGCTTCTTTTGAACTTTTGGACAGATGCTTTGTTTTAATTTGCATCCTAAGATCAAATTAACCAGTGCGAAAAAGTTACAGTCCAACACATGCATGTCAAACATTAGTATATGAAAATGAGGCAAACGTTTTGTAAGTCAATTGTTTGCATAAATAGAGACCTACCCCATCTGCCTGAAAACCCCAACAGAAAGGATAATAACTGTGCAAATACATTAGGTATTCACAATCTAATTCAGTGGTGCTCTCTTCCTGAGTTTTAAAGAAAGATTAGTCCTCCTGCTTACTGCAGGGAACTGCTGTGAGAGAATTCTGCATGGAATTTACTGTACATCACTGTATTAAAGCACATAGCAGTTCCAGTGATATGCTAGACATTTCATCTCGGCATCCATGACTGCCATAGCCAATGAAGAGTGGGTTTTACCGAGGAAGTATTTTGTTTGCTGTGGGTGCTGAGCTACTTAGTCATACCTTATTTTGTGTAGTACTAATCTTATGAAGATTATAGCATGCTGGTGCTTCTGCTGCTTTTTTTCCCCAGGATTTTACCACTACAACCCTTCTTGAGTCAAAATCAGAGCACTGGGAGTTACTGGGAAGTGCAAAAGATGCTGAGTCTTGGCCATTTGTCAGGAGTACTATCAAAGAACTACTGGGGGAGGTAGCACAGAGGAAGGCTGAGCAAACACTTCTCTACCTGGGCTAATATTTACAGCACCACACTCTGCTCTTTAGAGGGCTAGAGATAGACAGCAGACATTCACAGCTAATAGTAACACCTGTACACTACAGAAATATTAACCTAATGCAAACAACCCAGCAGAAGCTGATGTCTCTATTTATGGAAAACCAAATAAAAACCTCCTCCATTTCCTAGCATGAGTGCTAGTGCCCTAAACAGCTCTGGCTGCTCATTGGCAAAGAAGGTTCAGGGGTTTGACATCCATAGCAGCTACCCATGGTTTTGTGTTTTGGTCCTTGGGATACTTGGCCACTTCTGGCTCAGACAGTTTTATTTTTCTGTTCCTACGAGTAAAGAATTCAAAGCTGCTCTTGTATTTTACCCTCAGTGTGGTTCACAGCAGGAAAGTCAGAGACGTTTAGGTGTCTGTCTGGTTAAGTACAGTCATACAGCTCAATGGGTAGACTGTATCTATGGTGAGAATAATTGTACGTCATTGTACAGGAAAATGGAAGTAAAAAATTTATGATGATAAAAAATTCAGAGTGAGCAATGGACATGCTGAACAACATTGCTTCAGTCCAGAGGGACTTTGAGAAATGAAAGAACTGGGTCAACAGGTGCCTTATGATGTTTAGGAGGGACAGTCGAGTTCTGAAACAGGGCACAGTGACCCCATGCATCTTTCCTGGCTGAGGACTGAGTGGATGAGAAGCAGTCCTGCTGGAAGGACCTGGAAGTTGCCATGGATACCAGTAAGATGTGATTGTGAATAAAACAACCCACACACCACCCTGTATTAGGAAGAACATGGCCAGAGACTGAAAGAAGTTATTCATGTCTGCTTAGCAGTGGTGTGGCCATACCTGGACTTCTGTGTGCAGTTTCCTGCCCCTGAAGTTCAAGAGGGATGTGGAGGAACAAGAGAGGGTCCAGTGGAGGACTACCAAGATGGTAGCACATGACCTACAAATTGAATATCAGACCTGGGCTTGTTTACTTGGCAAAGAGGAATTTCAGAGACAATCTACCACCATCCTACAGCTACTTAAAGGTGAGCTGCAAAGGCGATAAACCCAAATGGTAGGTGATACAAGAAATGATGATGGCCATAAATTCCATCTTGGGTTGTTCAGGCTGGGTGCTATGAAAAACTTTTTCACTAAGAAGTTGGTGCTAGAACAGGTTATCTATAGACTTATCAGAGTCTGTACTGACTAGCACAAAGATTTCACCGACTAGTTAAGACAATGGTTACTGTGCACATGCTTGGATGACAGAAGCAATTTAAGGCATGAGCAGCTCAGAAGAAAATTTTATTTATAACAGGAAAGCAAAAATACTTTTTCAAGAGAAGAAAGGAGGAGTACCTTATAACAGTGCTGCTCTACTACCTTAAGTCTAAATTTTTTCAGAGGCAAGAACATAGACAAAGTAAGTAGTTTTAATAGTGCATTACACTATATTTTGAGTCAAAGACATTTAAGTGATGCACTGTGAGCCCATTTTTCTGATCCAGATATATCCATGATACATATTGTCTCTCCTTGTCTCAAGTGAGGCTTAATTAGCTTGCACGACAGTGGATCTGGCAGTGGCAAGACAGACCCAGGCCTTAGGGGTTGTAGCTGTTCAATGTAATCAGAAAAATAATGGAACTGTCATGGTTTTGGAAGAGTATTTCCAATTTAGTTCTCCCACTACAACTGTGCTGCTTGCTCCCCCGCCTTCCTTCAATTGGAAGAACAAAAGGCAAAGATCACGGGTGGAGATAAGAAACAGGAATGAGATAAGGAACAGTAACATCAACAATATTAATAACAAAAATTTTAAGACAAAGAAATTATTTGTATGGAAAGTCCGACAATACTGACTGGCTCTTTCCAACCATGCTTTCCCCCACCAGAAAGAACCCCTTCTCCTCAGAAGTGAGAGTTCCTTTTTCTGCCCCCAGAAATGATGTGAGGTGGTATCAAATAATATTAGGGTACTGGCCATGCCCCCTCCCACTGATCTGTGCCAAAACCAGGACAGGAACCAAATCAAAGATTTTATTTTCCTGTAGGCTGGGAAGGTACTTAAACAGGTATTAAAGCAATCAAGTTAAAGAACATGGATTGTATTATTTCCCCTTGTTTCAGCAGTAGTCCTGCAGCTGCTTTCCACAGGGAAATGGACTGGACTTCTATTCATTCAAGCCATGAGTCAGAGGACTCAAAGCCACATTAGGCCACAAAGATCAATGGTCCCACTCTGCTGACACCTTCACTGCCTTTCAGTGCTGTGGAACACAGAACCATAGTCAGTAGGTTCTTATTTTAATCACTCCTGTAAATTTTCTCCTCTTTGCTTGTGAAAGAGATGGGCACATGGCAGGGCAGCAGCACAGGGGCTGTTTACTTTACATCTTATCAGCAACATTATGTGCTTTAGAGACTACCAGGAAAGACTGAGGTACAAGCTGCTCCTACTGAGTCAACAGTATGCTCTGGCAGCCAGGAGGGCCAACCATGTCCTGCGGTGCATCAAGCAAAACATCGCCAGCCAGTCACGGGAGGTGATTGTCCTGCTTTACTCTGCACTGGTGCAGCCTCACCTCGAGTACTGTGTGCAGTTTTGGGCACCACAATATTAAGAAGACATAAAGCTACTAAAGACCATCCAAAGGAGGCCACAAGGATAGAGAAGGGACTGGAGGGGAAGCTTATGAGGTACGGCTCAGGTCACTTGGTTTGTTCAGCCTGGAGAAGAGGAGACTGAGGGGAGACCTCGTTGCAGTCTTCAACATTCTCGTGAGGGGAAGCAGAGGGGCAGGTGCCAATCACTCCACTCTCATGACCAGTGACAGGACTCAAGGAGAAGGCATGGAGCTGAGTCGGGGAGGTTTAGGTTGGATATCAGGGAAAGGTTTTTCACCCAAAGAGTGGTTGAGCACTGGAACAGGCTTCCCAGGACAATGGTCACAGCACCAAGCACCTGTCTGAGTTCAAGAAGTGTTTGGACAATGCTCTCAGGCACATCATGGGATCCTTGGCATGTCCTGCGCAGAGCCGGGAGTCAGACTTGATGATCGTAATGGGTCCCTTCCAACTGAGCATATGCTATTATTCTATGATTCTGACACATGGCAGGACTTTGGACCACAGCACAGAGTAGCTGTACCCAGATAGATGAGGCTTTCTTTACTAATTTTGCCCCTGGCAACAAGGTTTCTAGTATTTCCAATTTCTTTGTCTGTCCTCAGGAAAATCCTCTCTTGCCTCCTCTCCCTTACGTTTTTTTTCAAGCATCCAACAAAGTACTTACCTGAAGAGCTATCAGCAAGAGCGTTGACAGGTGAGGAGGATACCTGAATGCACTCAGGGAGATTTTAACTGAGTTTTTTTTATACAGACATGAAGGTCAGTCAGCATAAATGTAAACGGAGACTCTCTGGGCCATAGGCAATTGTGCTCCAGAGGACTAGGGCTGTTTCGGTAATGTTTTAGAAGGCTTGCCTCTGAGGTTTGGCATGCAAACCAAATGGGTAAAACAACCCAATTTTTTTTTAGTAGCTGCATATAGCACAGACACTGGATTAATTCTTGACAAACTGTTGGAAACAAGCAGTAGTCTCACTGATTGCCACAAATCACTTACATGCACCAGATTATTATTTTTTAATTACAGGCAAATTCATTAATTCATGTTCCTTAGCCTATCCTCTTGTCTCTTTCCATACAGGTGCGTTTTTGCCTCTTCCAGGTTCCTGGTATCAGAGTCACTCTTTATGGTTTTGTCACTATTTCAACCACTTCATGAAATAATCTGCAATATTTAAGGGTCATCAAACCCAGTGGGCCTTGAAACACATTTTTCTAAGCACTCTATCTTTGCCAAACATTCTTACCTTGCTATTACTTAACTGCCCAAGTGAGTGTCAGCACAGGCAGGCAGCAACCAGGACAGCCGCAAACCCATGGCTAAACCCCAAAGAGTAATTTATTTCCCTTCCCTTGCTAACTGGGGGATCCTCACAGCAACCCCTTGTCAGAGGCACACAAGGGGAGACACAGGCACCATTAAACTGGGCTCATGCCAGAGGATTACCAGAGTGTTCACACCGGTTTAGCAAGGGTTATTCCCAGCTTCGTGTTTACAATCCTCCTTTACAGGCAGTCATCTACTTTTAATCCATTCGTCCCAATACATGGTTGCCAGCTGGCGGTTCCAATTATCACGTTGCTTTTTGCCCACCTAACTCCAACATAGAACAGGAGGAACACACACGGATCTGTTAAAACATATCGTGGCATATCTGAATGGAATGTGGGAGGTATTTAAGAAGAGGGCCGTGTGAAAGTAGATCAACTGTATGAACTTCACATCAGGTACCAGGAACGTTTGCGTAATAAATAGCTTTACTTTGTTTTTCAGTAAACTGTACAGAACTTGCTTAGTGATGTCCTTGTCACGATTTATGTAGTGGATTCTCAGGATGAGCGGGTATTGCAGCGCTGATCCACTCCCAGAAGCACGGGACAGGTATCGGAGACCCGGCTGCAAAGGTGGCAAAACAAGCACAACCGATCTGAATGGCTCCCTGTTTTGTCTCATGCACAGAGAGCTTTCTAGGAAGACCTGAAGCGACATCCCAGGATCCACCTCCCAGCTTTCTGTAACCACTCTCCTGGTCCACTCCCTGCAGCCCCAGCCAGCCCGAAACCGGCTGTGATCCGGGAGTACCGAGCAAGCCCGGAGCAGCCCGGCCCGGCCCCGCTCCGTCCCGCCGGGCCCCTCTCCCCCCGCACGCCCACGGGTCCGCGGACCGGAAGCGGATGCGCGCAGCACCTCGGTGGCGGCGGCGCCGCCGCTCGCGTGGGCTCGGTCGCGTCTTTCCGGTTCCGCCGGAGCGGCGCGGNGAACCTGCTGCGCGCCTGTGGGGCTGAGCGTCGGCCCGGCCGGCGGCGAGCAGGGCCCCGCCGCCCGCGGAGGCGCTGCCTACGGTCTTTTGGAAAGGGCCGGATGCTAGTGACTGGCGGAGGCTCTGTGAACGTACGAGTTCTGCTCACTTAAGGGGGAAATATTATCTGGGCATGCTGGGATGGAGGGGGGACCGGTCACTGGGGAGGAGGTGTGAAGCGACTTTGTCACTCGTTTCAGGAGCCGAGAGAAAGATGGCACGCTGCTGAGCAGATCACCTCTAATATATTATTATTGATAATACATGCTTTATTGTCCTTCATCTAAGTGGTGGCAGAAGTGGTTGTGGTTTTTTTCCCAACGTCTTTTCCCTGTGTTTGTTTCCTATTCATATCTTTTGCTTTGCCTAATCTGTTCCTAAATACTATTAGCAACTTATGGGACTAGCAGATGAGGGTTCCAGAATTCTTGTCTTTCATGTAATGACTCCTGCTGACTTTCTTAATAGGCATACGGCCTCCTATTGTGAACGGCCCAATGCCAGCACGGCCACTGGTTGCACTGCTGGATGGACGAGATTGCACTGTGGAGATGCCCATCTTGAAGGATGTTGCTACAGTGGCATTTTGTGATGCTCAGTCAACTCAGGAAATCCATGAAAAGGTGGGCAAGAAGATGTGCAAGATTCAGAAGTAGAGCTTTGCCTCTTAAGTAACCAAACCAGATATTGATTTGGACTGGTTTTTGTTATAGGTGCTGAATGAGGCAGTAGGAGCTCTGATGTACCACACCATTACCCTTTCTCGTCAGGATCTGGAGAAATTCAAAGCCCTCAGGGTCATTGTGCGTATTGGCAGTGGCTATGACAATGTTGACATCAAATCTGCTGCAGAATTAGGTATGATGGCACCATTAGGTGTCTCTTATGATCAGAACTGAATGTGAAATGGAACACTGCATGTGGTTTTGTGCTTTATAGCTGAGTGCATTTAAAAACTTCAGTGTACAAAGATGTAGAGCTGCTCAGTATCAGGTATCTTTAGGAAACTGACCAACAGAGGGGCTGGTAGGTGGCTTAAAAGAAAGATTCTCAGTTTTCAGATTGCTCTGCTATGGCTGTTGGTGTCTTTGTTGTTGTTTGGGATTCAGGAACCTGAATATGTTGTCTAGGTAATTTTTGGTGAGGTGACTTTGGTCCTCTTGTGACCCCTGAGCAAACTGATGTCTGAAAGCTGCCTGCAAATGCTGATGCAGGAAAAACTCACTGTAAATGCTTCATGAGTTTTCCTCTTAATTTTGTATATGCAAGTAGGTTCTGATATAAAACTTTATTAGTTATCCCTTTAAAACCCTAGGCATATGAAAAGTGTCTGGATCAGGTGACAAAAAGGTGCTATTTATTAAACAGATGGCAGTGAGACTTCTGGACCTTTTAGTGTCCTAGGTGAGATGGATCACTTGTGTGTCCTTCCCCTTCTTTTTTACGTTTTACAAGTGTAAGGGATTTGAAAGCTTCCTTAATGTAATGCAGGTCTTGTTAAGCTTAAATCAAATACAGGCATTAGTATATAAAATTGAAATGGGCAAGCATTGCAATTTTTAGATCTGTAAGAACAGGTGAATTTCTAATAAGTGAAGACTGTGTATTGGGCTAGTGCTTGAATTAGGTCAAAAGAGCCTTTTCATTTGGATGGTTCAATGGGATAGTCTCAAGAGTTCCTGTCAAGGTCCTTGGCTTTCATCCAGCTTTTACATATTTTTGCTGAGTTTGGAACCTAACCTAGTCTTAACATTTCTCTACTTAAGGTCACCATCCATATCTTTGATTCATTCAGATTGAAAGATTCCCCTTTTCCCCCACTGCACACTCATTAATCCAAGGTGAAATGAGTCAAAGTTCTTTCACCATCAGACCGTTGCTTGCCACTTTTGCTTTGGAGTGACAGTATGATGACCCTTGCATGTGGCCAGATTTGCTTTTTCATGGACAATTAATGGTTACTTCCATGCTTAGCCAGGCCTTTTTAATTCATTTGGAGGTAAGATACTGTTCCTTGTGTGTTCTGAATCTTCAGACCAAAGGGCTGTTGTCTGCGTTTGTGTTTTTTTACGTTTAGGTATAATACTGCATGTTAACACAAATCTATGTCTGGCTGTGTAACGGATGCATGGGGCTTGTCTAGAGTTGAATGAGATGGTAACCAGTGAGACTCAGAGAAATTGGGTTTTTCTATCACCCCTAGTCATGTCCTCTGAGTTGTCTGTGTGGCATTATGGCAAAATTGGAAATAATTTGATAAGAGAAAAGCAGTCGGATATCTGTGATTGTCTGTGGCCATTGCTCTCCTAATTCTCATGGGAAAGCACGGTCTGAGTTTAGCCAAATGTCTCCTCTGACTAGGCTTACGAAACAATGATGCCTTCAACCATTGCCTAGATTTTATTTCCAGTTTTTAGCTAGGTGGTGGACTTTTGAGGTAGAACAGTTGCCTTGGTTTGGCAAGTGACTAGGCTTATGTTTGGGAAGAGACCATTTTTCCATCTAATTATTTTTATTTCTTGGCTGGTTTGTCAAACGAAGGATAGCAGGAATGAAATGGTATGTTTCCAGCCTCCCCTCTCCTATTTTTTTTTTCATAGACTGCTCAGGCCTTACCAGATTTTGATGCAGTGTTCCATCTTTCCCTTTTCTGACAGTAATTTATGCTTCTAGGACTTCAACTCTGTTTGCGTTACTAATTTACCTGATAGTTGTAGCCATGGGTTTTATGGTCTTTGCGGTTGTGTGTTATGCTAGAGTGGGAGTGTTATGTGTTGTTATTTTTAAGCTTAACTTCAAATGGATTTAGAGAAGCTCCCGGGGCTTCTGTCTGCATTTAATGAGTTAGTTACTTATTGTTGCTCCTGGGGAGGCTGATGCTTGCAGTGAGCATCTGGACCGTGAGGCTTGAGGAGCTCAGCCATCTGTCTCAATTCTTCTACAGTCTGCCTGTTAATTTGTCAGGAGTATCTGTGGAAGGAGTGCATCTTTTTGAATGTAGATATTTTTAAAAAGTCAGTTGCTTGTATCACTTGTATGGCCCAGTTTTCTCATTTCAGCTTGTTTGTTTGTTAGTTTGTTTGTTGGTTTTTCTGGTGAGTGTGTCAGTCAAATAGATATTTATAAGGAAGGAATGGTATTTCCTGGGGGATTGAAGAGATGGCTGGTCACATCTGTGTTGTTGTAGAATGAGGTTCTGAAATTAATCCTGTGTTTCTTGAGTTCTGGAGTACTGAATTGTCTTTCAGCATTTGTGCTTAAAGAGCTTTATGTTGGTTTAGAATTGAGATGCTAAAAATCTTATATGACCTCTGTGGGTTTGTAGGCATTGCAGTTTGCAACATCCCTTCCTCCTCAGTAGAGGAGACTGCTGACTCTACCCTCTGCCACATCTTGAACCTCTATCGCCGTGTTACTTGGCTACATCAGGCTCTGCGGGAAGGGAATCGAGCCTCAAGTGTAGAACAGATTCGAGAGGTGGCTGGAGGTGCTGTGCGTATCCGTGGGGAGACTTTGGGCATCATTGGACTAGGTAAGTGATGGGAATTGTTAGACTGAAAAGAGAACTGTGAACGTTTTGGGGAAGCTAAGAGTCACATACTGAGAAAAGTGATAATTCTACAACTGTTCTTTGTGAAACACACTGAATGCCAGTGCCCTGTTCTGGATATCTTCAAGAGTTGGGTATATGCCAGGGGACTGGGTATTCTTTTTTTGATTTCAAATGTTTAGAAGAATTGGAACATTCATACAGCTCTTCTCAGTGACTGTTTCCCTCTGTGCTAGGTTCTGTATCAGTAGCAAAGCTGCCTGAAAGGTGGCTACCAATTCCTTTTTCAAGTTCTTGTAGCCAGATTATTATCTCTGACTCAGAGTCTAGATTTGGTTTGAAAACAGAACTGCTTCTTGACTAAGCTCTGTCTATTGCATGGGGAAGAACTAGAATTATCTACATAGGAGCAGCACTGAATAGCCTCCTCTGGATCCCTGTGGCAATCCTAGGGGTTTCCAGGGCTGCAATACCTTGGGCCCTGGCAGTAGACTTCAGTGTAGGCTTCCAGTCTACCCCAGTATCTTGTCTTTAAAGTTTGTTTTACCTTTCCTTGATGATTGTGGGTTTTCTTTTGTGAAGGCCGAGTTGGACAGGCAGTGGCTCTGCGAGCCAAGTCCTTTGGCTTCAACGTGATTTTCTATGATCCCTATCTGCCGGATGGAGTGGAGCGATCCTTGGGTTTACAACGAGTAGGAACCCTGCAGGATCTACTAATGCACAGCGATTGCATCACATTGCACTGCAGCCTGAATGAACATAACCATCACCTCATCAATGACTTCACTATTAAACAGGTGCAGCAGGAGCTTGATTTCCCCCACAGAGCACTGTGGAAATGAATGCAAACCGAAACTGCTGCTTTCACAGAGGCTGAGAGCGTGTGAATCCTGCTGCCCCTGTTGTGTGCCTCCTGCTGCCTTTGGAGGCTGGGAGTGTGTGGATCCGGGTGCCTGTGCTTTGTGCTGTATAGAATTTTATGTTAAGAGAAAAATAGGATTGACTCTTCTTGCAAAGTAGTTTCCTTTATAAAGAATATTTTAGGTGATGCCATAATTTCAAATTATCTTTAAAATAATTTACTGCACTGGTTTAGAGCTACATGTGGTGTGGCTGTGACTGTGTACATTGTTTTACACAGCACTGCCAAAGCCTCTTTGCTCAAGCCCACTGCAAAGCCAGTCTTGGGCTAAACTTCACTAGTCTGTGAATGCTTACCAGTGCTATTATGAGAGACATTTGGACATTGTAGTCCAGTTTTGTATAGATGGATACTTGATTCATGATTCCTGTCCTCATTTTTTTTTTTTTTTTTTAATGTAGTAGGATGAATATGGAGTGCAGAACTTGAGAGTTCCACTTTTGCCCTTGTTGTCTTGTGGGGTTTTTTTGTTGATTTTTAAAGCAAATTTCTTGAGCATTGCTTGCAGGCATTTCCCCTGTGGTAAGCTTTGCAGTGAAAGCACTCCTAGTTCCTCCAGGCCTCATCTAGTCTCCAGTAGAGTTCCCAAGATTCACTTAGCTTCCATGAAAAGTCTCACTCTCAATGCACGTACTATTTTTATTCTTCCAGATGCGTCAGGGCTGCTTCTTAGTGAACACAGCCCGGGGTGGGCTGGTTGATGAGAAAGCCTTAGCGCAAGCCTTGAAAGAGGGAAGAATCAGAGGAACAGCATTGGATGTGCATGAGTCTGAGCCTTTCAGGTAATGTTGTACCTGCATGCCTGCTGCTGTCTGGTGGTTCACCTAAACTGGATGGTTTTTTTGGCGGTTTGGTGGGTTTTGGGTTTTTTTTGTGGTTTTTGTTGTTGTTTTTATTTGGGTTACAGTGGTGCCCAAGAGGACAAATGGGACTATCACTTCTGGAAAAAAACCTTCTTCTTCCCCCCCCCAGTTTTGCTCAGGGGCCATTAAAAGATGCACCCAATGTTATCTGCACCCCTCACACTGCCTGGTACAGTGAACAGGCTTCCATTGAATCCAGAGAAGATGCAGCTAAAGAGATCCGCAGAGCTATTACAGGTAATGAAGAAGATTTGCAGGTGCTGCTGAATTAGTGTTTTTTTGTTAGTTCACTGCAAGGATTATGCTGATTGTTCTGAAAATTTAGACTCATTAACTGGTTTCTGGAACTGGAGTGTAAGTTGATAATTGTATCTTTGCCTTCTGAGAATTCTTGTACCTAATGCCAGAGTGGCTCTTTCCCTGGGAAAGCCTTTTTACCTACATCTTCCAAATCCTGTGCAATAATTCCTTTGACAGTTTTACTGTATGTTTTTTTCCATGAGTAGTACATGTTGACTCTTGAAAAAGGTGAGGTGGCAGTTGCAGTTTGTGGCAATAATTTTCACACAATCATACAAGTGGAAAGAAAAGATCAGTTTCTAGCCATCCCCAGACACCAGATACTTAGAGGAGAGTCTCCCATACCCAGTCTTGTCCTGTGGAGGTGGATGAAAAGATTTTGCACTTTTCGTTTCTACTTTCCTTTGTAAATTCTGCAGGGAACAAGTCTCTCCTACCTCTTTTCTGGTTTTTTTTTGTCATTCTTGGTGCCCTTGCAGGTCATATACCTGACGCTTTGAGAAACTGTGTTAATAAGGAGTACTTGCTGTTAGCAGCTCAGTGGTCCAATATTGATCCTACAACTGTCCACCCAGAACTCAACGGAGCTGCAGCTTACAGGTGAGATACGTAGGTTATCCAAGCATATCTTCCTCCTGAAGTAGGGCAAGGGTTTGAGAACTGCTTGTACCTGCAAACAGGTATGTCTCTGTTCCTATATACTTTATATGAGCTCTTTCCCAAAACTTAACAGCAGCACTTCTAAAGGTGTGCGAGTATTTAACATGTACTTGGTCATATTAAGTTCCAGCTGTGTACTGGTCAATATTTCCAAATCCTTGGAAGACATGCCCAAGAGATACCTTAATATAAGAAAGTCTGCTGAATGTCCCAAAAAAGGACTGCAACTCTACATTAGAAGTTGTGCATAGCATTAAGGCTGTATAAACAAAGTTCTTACATGTAGCCCAGATACGGACTATTACTGAGTCATTGTCCAGTGGATTTGTTCAGTAGTCTAAAGAGAGTGTATTTGAGTTTATCTGTTACAAACCTGCTAAGTGATTGTGGGCAGGTTGCTTCCCTTCTGTTTGTCTCCCATCTGCAAAGTAGGAAATATATTTTCCTCCCTTCTATGAGAGATCTACAGAAGTTGTATTTATGTATTTATGGAGAGGGCATAGGGAAGCAGAATGGAAGTGATGGAAGAATGGTTCATTAACAATTCATGACTGTCACTCTCCTATTTTTTGTCTTGCATCTAGCTGTTTTATTAGTTCAGCTTCTTACTTTTTCTGCCTTGGAGCCCAGTGAAGGATAACTGCAGCTTACACCCCTCCTGCTGATGGGGAGCGAATTCCTAGCCCTCCAGGTGCCTTCATAGAGTGCCTCATGATATTTTCAACTGGAGATAAATTTTGTATGTTTTCAAATGCTTAGTATGTGACCTCGGACTGTCTGTGTCTGTCTGCAAACAGGTGTCATTTGGCATAAGGATACCACTGCTACTCTTCAGCTCTGGAGACTTTTCCTGTGTTCTATCTCAGAGTGTTTCTGTTAGAAAGAGGGATTTGTTTTCAGCACGTCTGAGGGCATGGCTCCTTTTCCTTTGAATAACTCTGTTGGACAAGCTTGTAATTTCTATGTTTTTGTTGGTTTTAGGTTTCCTCCAGGAGTAGTGGGAGTAGCCAACCCTGGGCTACCAGAACCACCAGTAGTGGAAGGGATTGTAGCTCACGGGATCCCTCCTGTTTCTCACTCTGCACCACGTACCCCTTCCCCAGGAGAGACAAGCAAACTGGATGCAGACAGAGAGATTCCTGCTGACCAATAGCAGCGTGTTTCTCTCCTCTCCTTTGGCAGCAGAAAAAAGTAGGAGGGCATCTCCTCCTAGGACCTTCTTTAACACCTTTCAGACACTGTTTCCTGTTCACATGGGACGGGAGAATGCATTTCATTGCGGACAGTTTAGCTCTTGCCTTTATTTTGTAACCTCTTAGTTATAATTTCTTAATTAATCTTTCTCCTTCTCTGGGGCGTGGCAGCAGTGACCTTGCCTCCCCTTGGCTTAATGAATCAGTTCTCCCATGTATCTGCTTCAGTTGTCTGTGACAGGGAACTGTCTTTGTGTGCTTGAAAATGGAAGTGAAGCCACCAGATCAGGGATGGTCCTCGGTGTTCCAAACTTAAGTGCACACTTTTCAGTTGTGACTTGTAGCTTAAATTTAATTTGGCTGAACCTCTTTTAAGTGTAGCCATGGGGAATATTAGAAAAAATATTAGTGAATTGGAGAAGTCGTGACTATTGTCTTCATTATGCCCTTGATAGAAGGCAGCCAGGCTAAGCTCTGTGTGTTACTTTGCTTGTTTTAATGATTTCCTTTGAGAACAGGCATAGTGCAGGCACTGTTAGTTCTTGACCATACAAAGTTTTCTCTATGCAGTTCTAGGCCTGAAGTTAAAAATAACAAAGCCAGCCTTTTAAATAGTTTGGAAGGGATTAAAATGTCATCAAATGTATTTTGGTGGCCACTGTGCTTGTGAGGCTTCAGAATTGTTCACCCTGGAGTCTATAACTTGGAGAAGATAAGAAAATGCAGCATTAGGAAAAGCACGCACTGAGAGGCAGCAAGTAGCAATAATGTGCAGCTGCAGTTGCTGGTTCCTCACACACAAGTACCTCATAGTCTACGGCAGTGTTTATCCACAAGGGATCCATCACACTAGAATTCTAAGCTTTAAGATACAGATTTTTTTTTCTTTTTGCATAATTGTATCAGCTAGAAGTAACGTCCCACTTGCCTGTGCTGGTGGAGAAGGCAGCTTTTAACAGTCAGGAAAAAGTTTATCACCCAGAAGGTGGCTAAGCACTGGAATAGACTCCCCAGGGAGGCTGGCACAGCACCAAGCCTATCTGAGTTCAAGAAGTGTTTGGACAATGCTTTTGGGTACATGGTGGGATTCTTGGGGTGTCCTGTGCAAGGCCAGGAGTTGGACTCCATGATCCTGATGGGTCCCTTCCAACTCAGCATATTCTGTGATATCCTGCATCTCTGTGGCAGGGCAGGGCAGCAGGGCAACGCAAGACAGCAGTTTGTTTTACATGAATAGGCTTTGTGATACTAAAAGGAAAATTAATACTCGCCGTTTCTCACCTGAAACCAAGGCAGAATTGTTGCTGGCAAATTTCATTCACAAATGACTGACTATGAATCGCTTCTTTGAGGGGTGTGGAGTCTTCAGAGAAAGAGGTTCCACAGGAGAAGATTTTTCTTTAATTCCACGTCTTCCTTTAATTTCATCTTGTTAGACTTCAGTTATAGCCTTTCCATGCACAAGATGTAACAATATCTGATTCATTTGTTCATGTTGTTTGGATATATTAAAGTAGGTGCTATGTGGGAGGCATACCCTATGTATGGGTTTCTCTGCCTCCCTTGATTATTCTCTGTTGTGTGTCTGTGACTGGAAGCTGAACAGATGGGAACAGACTGGAAAAACAACTGGAAGTATGGACAAAATCCTCTGTTCAGGCTGTTTAGCTTAGGAAGGTAAAGAAAACTTTCAGAATAACTAAGTTCTCAGATTTCTTTTCCTGGTTTAAAATTTTTCTCCAATACTGCCTTCTCTATAGTGGCTTAGTACTAATACAGTGATTCATTCCTTCCTCCTCCCCTTCTCCACTCCCCGCAGCAATTCAAGAAAGGAAAATAGTCCAGAAGTAAACTTCAGGTGTTTTCTTACAAATTTTACACTTTAGCTGTTTAGTATTAGTGAGATAATACTAGTTTTTTAGTGCTGAGTGTCTTCTTTTGATTAGGTATTTGTGTCAGTGAAGTTTCTTGGCTTCTGTGTTTTTGTGGATGATTCTGATTCTACTTCAAATTCATATACCTCCTTGGCTGCTCAGGTTTAGCCAATTAGACTGAGACTGGTGGTAGGCATGAGTTACAGGAGAACTTTTTCTGAACAAAAGCCTGGAGCTCAGAAGCCCGTTGATTGCAGATGTACCTAAAATAACCATCAGCACTTTCCTGAATTCTCTAATCTCTAGGAAATTCAGATTTCACAAGCTGCTGGCTCAGAAAGATCATCTGACAGGCAGGTGTGGAAAAGTTTTCAGAGAGCTCATCTTCTATTACCACATTAGGGAAGCAGTCTATCAATAACTACTCTTTATTTGCTGCTGAAAATTCTTGCCCTGCTTAGGGGTTCAGGTCTGAGAGTATTTTGTGGTAAGGGGCTTCTAGTTACAAGTTTTGAGGATCAGAGTACATTGACCTTTTATTTTCTAGAGCACAATGCAAGATAGATTTATTTTTTTAGAAGAGGCAATTTATTTTTTTTTCTTCTTAACTGCAAGTATCTCTATAGACAAATAACTGAGCAGAGGAAGAGTAGAAAGATTTCATTTGGGGGAAACTTGAGTTTCTCAGTTCATATTTAAGGTGGCTAGATACACTAGTGACTAGTAAGCATAGGAATTAAATGATTGATGATGTAAGAAATATTTCCAGTTGTGGGTACCAAGGAGTTGAAGCTGACAGCATTGATAGTGGCTCTGTTCTATCCAATACGATGTACGCCTGTTATTGGATATGACAGTAATTTTCCCCTTGATTAAAGCCACAGCAGAAAATGTTGAGGTAAAAATGAACAGAACCCTCATCTTGTCCTCAAAGAAGGACTCTCTTTGCATTTATAGGATTACTCTGCTTGTGTGCCGTTTGTACCTCTGCTGACAGCCTGAACCTATTATCACCAGACAAAGGCCGTTCTGAACGGATAGCTCAAAGAAAAATTTACTCGTACTAAAGCATCCTGAGGTCTCCTTTCTCTGAGTGCCAAGTGCTTTGTTAGCACTCTTTGTTGTGTGATACACTGAACTTGCAGCTCCCCCTCCCAAGCTTAGTGCAGTATACAGAAGTGGAGTGACTTTTTTTTAATGCCTTCCTTCAGAACTAGTGCTGAGCTTTAATCCCAAAGAACAGAAGTCTCCCAGGGTAAGGCAGGAGTTCCCTAGCCACACTAATCTGCTTACAGGAGGTGCTCACACTATCCCAAGGTACATTCTGTTTGTCAGGGTCACTGCTGCTGACCAGCTTTTTTTTATAGAGGACTCAGAGTTTCAGAAATATATTTTTGTAGACAATGATTAAACTGTGAAACATTGAAATAAAGCATGTAAACAAAAACTTACAGCACTGTCCTCTGTACAGATGTTTTTCTCACTTCAGTTCTCTCCTGGCTTATTAGAAAATGTTTGATTACTTCTTGGATATATTTTAATAAAGTTCTCCAAAGAACATGGCTGCTGTCTATGGAAGGGGTAGCCTTAGATACAGTATTGAAAGGGAGGGTTGAAAACCTGTGTAGGTGAGCGTCCGCATCTCGAATTATGTTAGTTCCACAAGATCGGTCCCTGGATCAGCCACTCTGGCAAATTACTTTCTATGTATGCTGTAGCATTGACCATAGTCAATGCTGTGCAGGTGGCAGCCTCGAGAAGAAGCCATGTTCAATGCTTAAGGGACACCTTTGGATGTAGGGTGGTGGTTACTTACCTGATTTCTCACAAGTTGAAATTGTGATGTCTGGTTTTGCAGCCATTCAAGTATGTAGTTTAACAGCTGTAGCTGTCTTTACCCTTTCTCAGTAAAATAGTATTTGAAATTAACACACAGCTTATGAAATGAATTTTTCTAACTTGTAATAGAGGTTGGTGCAACAGAATTAGCATAGAAAAGTTGCTAGGTATTTTATAAATTGAATTTTATTCATGCTTTATGACCTATGCTGTCTGGGTCAATCATTAATGACACTTAGGAAACCCCTAGTATTGGTGAATTTTATCACTGTTGGCCCACCTGGTGCTGTATGCCATTGGAATATCCAGCACCATGCTTGGGAGATGGGAAATGCCAGTCTACTTTATCACGGCAATGGGAGTCTGAGCTGGTGGAATGGCAAGGGACATAGGAGCACTTGGAATCTTTCAGTACATGGTGGTACTATTTCTGGTGCACAGCTGATGATCTTAGTGTTTCAGTAAAGAAACTTAAGACATGAGGGCAAAGATGGTCTTCAAAGAATGAAGTACTGATCCTGGATTTACCATGGCACTCACTTAGATGCAAGACATAATGGCTCTACTACCATTCAGTAATGTTTAATGTAGATACTGTACTTAAAAGAAATGGGAGAGGGGAGTTAGTAAATGTAGTGGTGTTTAGTAAATCAAAACTCAGAGATGCTGTACAGCACAAGAGGAGAGCACTGAGTGCTGATGCCGCTGATACTCAAGTTTTGTGTAGTTGTTCAACTGGTATTGGGCATTGCCTTACACGTGTTCCAGTCAGTACATTGCATCCCTTTAACTAGAAAGTAACAAAGAGGAAATGTCATCTGCTTAAAACAACTGGGCACAATCATTTGAATAAATGGAAGTGAAAGCAAGCAACTTGCCTTTGCTGTTGCTAATTCAGTGTCAAATGGGACTGCCAGAGTGAAGAAACAATACATGCAAAAGAACAATCTACTTCCACAAGAGTATCCTTGTGCTCGTATGGAGTATAGTTATCTGCTCCTCATTCCAGTTTATATCACTGCCACTGTGCCTTTACTGCACAAGCAGAAACATATAAAATCACGTGTCATTTTTCTAACTCTAGGATGCTTAAGTATTTTGTGGTTCATGTTGAAAAGGGGCAGGTTTAGGACATTATGCTGTGCTACACGATAACTGTTCAAATGTATTAGCTAATCATGACAGCTGAATTCATTCACATACTGATTTTGTATCTTAATTACTTCCTAAATGCACCCCCTTTCCAAAATCTGTCTCACTGGAAAGCGAAGCACCCCGCCCTGTGCGGCGCTGCTGGCCCTCTGGGGCCGGCAGCAGTTCCTCATGCTATCTGTGGGATCCAGCCTGAGACGCGGGCACTGGTTCTTCTGTGTGTTTACCTCGAAATTTAGGTTAAAACTCCTTAATTTCTGCGATAATTCCAGGTTTTGAACTTGGCGGTCGTGAACGATTCTAAGCAAGGCCCATACCCNGGTCGTAAACGATTCTAAGCAAGGCCCATCCCCGCCGACTGGTCCTGCGGCTCCGCCGCTGAGCCCGTCCCTCCCGACAGCCCCTCAGACCGCCCGGGTCCCGCCCGTCCCGCGCGGGGCCTTGTGGGGCCGGGTCGATCGCGCAGTGCACGCTGGGACGGCGGCGGGCGGCGCTCGGGCCCAGCGCGGGGCAGGAGCCTCTCGGTGCCTCGGGCNTGGCACCGTGAGGGCCATGAGCGGAGCGGTGCCCCAGGACCTGGCGGTGAGGCCCGGGGCGGGAGTGGGGCGCACAGTACCGTGGACGGGGCTGCGGGTCGACACTCCCGCGAGGGCCGCGGACGGGCCGGGCTAGACTGGGGGCGGGCGGGGTGCCGCGGCCGAACTGTGTCGGCGGCCCGAGCCCTCCTGCAGCGCCGGGCTCGCCGGACGCGCTCCGGGGCTGGAAGCGGCGGGCCCAGCCTGCGACGAGCGCAACAGCGGAGCGACCGGGCAGGTATGTGAGGGGTCTGGTACCGCCGGTGCGGTGGTTGGAAGTAACATACATGTGGAACAAATACGTCTGGGACATTTCTGGTGCTGATGTAACTATGTATGTAACCTCAAAGCGTTGTTTTGGGTTTTTTTGGTTTTGTTTTGCTTTTCCGCCGGGAAGGTGTTAAATGTTCTCGATTAGCGTGAATTATATATGAAAATGTATGGAGGGCTGACTTTTGAGTGAGGCTCATCCATTTGATTTTGGCTCAGATTTTGTTTTTAGTTGTAGGAATTTGGGCTTCATGTATTTAAGCACCCTTTAGCATTTATCTGGTTTATTTCTAGTATAGCTCAGTGAAACACTTGGGTGGAGATCCTAAAAAGAGCTCTTGAAATGTATTTGTGGAGTTTCTCTTTGCAAGTTGTCAGTTCTGCAGGCACTTGCTTTCAGTGCTGGCATGCTGTGGAGGGCTGTGTCTGATTTAGTGACCCATGGTAGCAGGAATGAGGTTCTGTGTTTGTGAAGAGTTTCAGTTCTCTTTATGATTAGTTTTTAAAAAATTAGTAGCTACTATAAGTTCTTTGGGCTTGTTTGCAGAGTTCCAACTTTGAGCTGTCTCCTTCACATCCATCCTCTAGTGATACTGTTTTCTTTGGCCTCGTTCTAGAACTGCACCTATGCCTGTCAGCAGAAAGCAGTCTGCTAGGTTTGGCTTTGCAGACCTTGGAGGCCTGGCATCCTGTGTCTGCTGTTGAGAGCTGTGGTTGTATACTCTAGCTGCTGCCTAACTTGTTCAAGGAGGAGGAAAGAAAAACTCATGCAGTGAGGGTTTCTTCAAAAGGGAAATGTGTCAAGTGTTTGAGACTGTCTGAATTGTGAAAATGTGTCAGGGCTAAGATCCAGCTGAAGAGCCGCTCTTGTAGCAGACTGCATTGGACATGTGTGTCATCAGTGCTCTTGCATTTTCATTGGTGTGTGAATTCATTACCTTCATTCAGCACTACAGTTCTCTCCCCAGTTCCTTTCATCAATAACCTTCCACTTAATACTGTTTCAGGGGTGTAGCTGTCTCTAAACATTGTATTCTCAAAAATCTATGCAAGAACTGTAAAATGTGAACTGTGTAAAATAGTTGAGGCAGAATTTAGAGTAATGTGGGACATTCCGTGTTTTCATGGACTCTTCCATGCAAAATGAATGCTGCTGTGACAATGGCAATGATATACTATCAGAAAAGAGTTCTCTTGAAATTAATCCTGTCAGAAGAAATGATGAGTTGGCAGGCACCAAGCAGTCAACCGCTGTTTAGGAAATACTTTTCTAAGGTAATAACGTGGACTAGGTGTGATAAAGGCTAGGAAAAATTTATTTTCTACTCTTTGGTCTACCTAGGTCTGTCTTTTTCTCATAGTATCCTATGAGGATGGTATCGATTACTAGCCTGTAGTCTCATGTTGGGCTTATAGAAATACAAAAGTGCAGTTGAATATCTGCACCTTTCTAGGGCAGAAATCTTGGGAATAGACAAGAAGTATAAAACTTAAAAGCACGGGTTTTGTTGTTGTTGTTGGTTTTTTTCTGGTAGAGTGAAGCCTCTGAGAGATTTTTGGATTTTTTTCCCCTGTAAAATTTTGGTTATAGAGAGTAGCTTTTAGACGTTCTTACTTTGATATAATATGGGGTAATCTAATTGTGGTTAGTCCACAAAAAAAAAATATATATAAAGGTCAGTCCTAGTTATTGTCCCATCTTCAGAGCATCTAGAAGAAATCCTGAGGAAAAACTATGCTGCTATTAGAAAACAGCTTTGCCTCTTCTAAATGGAAACAGGCATTATCCTCTTCCTCAAAATGTTTACTAGAACAGGATCATTAAAAACCTGTTGAGCTTTATCTCAGTCTGTTCCTAATATTGTGGAAGTACATGGTACATGCTAATGGCAAAATAACTCGATGTGTCACATGAAGGAAAGTACTGCTTTTCTTCTGTGGAACAGAAGTATGAGAGATGATTTGTTTTAATGGCTAGGCAAGCCCTACAATACCATGAAAGTTAGGAGGCCTGGGAGTGTTTTGAGTAGGGACTACTGGCAAAGTAGCACAAATATAATATTAAGAAAGCTATAGGCCCACTGAAAACAGAAAGATGTTCAGTCTAGTTTCCACTATATTGCTGAAAATTGTTGAATTGGTGGAAGGATATCTTGGCAGGTCTGGCACTGTTTCTCAGCAGAGCAGCTTAAGCAGTAATGAAGTTCAAGAATTCATCAAGAGAGTTACTTCATATTCTTCCCTTGGGGTTTGAGCTTTTGAGTCTGGGGGGAGGAGTGGGGTGGAGGAGTAAGTGGTCTCTAATACTTCTTTTAATAGGGTTTATTGGTAAAGCAGGGAGTTGTCTGTCTCTGGTTAGTGCCTTGTCGCTGCCCTGTGATCTTGTAATGATTACAAAAGCCTGTTTTGATGTCCAGCTTAAGGTGTTCCTTAACCAATTAGTAATTTTTTGCTGTTCATCTGACATGTTTGATTATATTTGGCAAGTGTGTAAGTTCTGTAGATGAGAGATTGGAATGTGACTTTTTGAACACTTAATAGCTCCAGTTGTTAGGACGTGGAATGAGATTTGTAACCTTAGCATTCTTGCCATGTAATTTCAAATGACTTTAACAGTTGTCCTTTGTGATAGGAAAAAAAAAGAGGATGATATCTCAGAATAGTGATTTAGATTTGTAGTGTGTGTAGTGTGGTTTACATTGTTACACTTATAAATAAGGTTATTAAAAATCTATCAAGTAGGTAATTCTGGGTAATCTCATGCCATCCAAAGTATCTGCATTTGTTCAGGGAGTTTAATAATGTACAAGACAAGACAAAGCTTCTGATTTAGAGTGGGTTTTGCAAACACAAACCTTTCAGGCTGAGGCATTTAATTCTGTGAATGTCAGTTAACCATACCGATACAGTCTGTCTGTTGAAGTGCCAAGTAAGAGTGTTGAGATTCTCTAAAAAATCCTGCTGTGAAAGAGGCTTGCATTGGGTCATCATCTGTATTTTGGGATGTACAATTTTCATGTCTTTAATTTTGTGTAGGAAAACACAGCATTTGGAGCCAGTGATGTAGGTTTGGGGATAAATAATTTTTCTTAGGTCAGTAATTGTTAATTTGATTCCCGTAGCTATGTAGATGTATTCTCAGTATTAACATTGCAGTACTTATCCTGATTTTTCTTACAAAATTGCTGTATCGTTTTCCGTAAGGGTTGTAGGAATATTATTTTCTATTAAGTGTCTGAAAAGAGATGATTTTTTTTTAATCAGATCTTTGTGGAATTTGATGGCTGTAACTGGAACCAACATGCGTGGGTGAAAGTCCACGCTGAAGAAGTTATAGTGTTGCTGCTGGAAGGATCATTGGTTTGGGCACCTCGAAATGATCCAGTTATGCTTCAGGGGACTCGAATCTCACAGGCACAGTGGCCTGCACTGGTGAGTATTTGACCAGAAGCCCTTAGATCCTCAGAGGTTTTCGTCAGCTCCACTGTGCAGCTCAAGGCTTGGATACGGTACAGGGCACTATTTTGCAGGTTCAAAAATTGCTTGGGGCATGGACTTTTACTAATAGCAGTTCCTTAACTGGCGCTTAGTAGTGCCTTTGGGAAGGCATTGGAGAGGCAGTATACTTCCAGTTCCTGCCCCAGAAACTGCTATGACGTACTGTACAGAAAAGTGATATTTACAAGTTAATCTCTGAAGAAATGTGTTACATATCTGAAAAGATTATTTTTCCCTATTTTAAAACTTGGTGTACGTTAGGCATTTCTGAATTGTGAGAATAAGCCTTTTGGTCTTATGAAAGACTCTCCAGAGCTCTGTATGGCAAAGGTTGTTGCATCAATTAAGTAGGTATACTAGAAGGCATCTTCAGGAAGAGAATAGACTCTGTGCTGTGCCTGACATATAAACCATAAATTGGCCACTCCTAATCTAAAACTTTTATTTCAGTTTTGTTGTCAGCATTAACTAAGGTGACACGCAAAATTTTCTCATGTTCCTTGATGTGGTTAACCGTATTGCTATTTGCATGGCAGTTACATGTCATGATGCTTGAAAACAAAGCCAGTGTATTTTAGCTAGCATATCTGAATATACCCATTCTGCAAACGTCTTGATGAATAGTATATAGTGAAGAGCATTCCTTATTTATTTTTTCTGTTAGTGGCTTCTGAAGAGTAAAGATCACTGTATGTGGGGATCCTTCCCTTATTTTGTGCTGTTTAATTTTTATTATTTGCCCCTTCTTTTGTTTCTTTTGTCGTCCCACAGTCCTTGGACTGCTTGGGACCCTACTCCCTGCTTTTTAATGCATTTTGTGCATGGATACATTGAAACGTTTCTTCCTGTCAAGGATGGTGTGCCTTGGTAGAACTTGAATTTAGTGTTTTAAACTGGCTTTCGGGCTCAAAGCAGCAAGTTCATCACTGCATCTTTCTCTGAGGATTTCTTTATTGCACTTGGCTTAAGGCAGAAGAAAACCAGGCCTTTACAGCAGAGATTCTGTAGAGAGTGTTTTTTCCATAGGCAGAGTTTTCCTTTTAGTGTATTTCCAGCTTGTCTCCAGGAATGAACTCCGGTTAGTTTCTTCTGGGAAACTGGTTTTCCATAGGATCAGCATCTTTCAGTTGATTTCCAAATTGGTCAAAATCTGAGTGATTTGGGGGTGTTACCACAGTCTGTATGCTGACTGTGTAATAATTCCAGACTATTTCCACTACAACTGAAGCTTTATCTGTAGGCTTGCTAAAAATTTGTTTCCATCCTCTGTACTCTGGACAGCCATGTGAGCCGAGCATTGAAGCTTTCTCTAGGTACTACAGGCCTACCCAGATAACTGCAAGGGAATGCAGACTGGAGTTAGTCAAAGCAGCAGAGTACATACTTGCAATGGGAAACCAACTACTTAGCATTACAAAGGGAATGGTATTTTTCAGGGGTGTGGGGGATGGTGGGTTTTGTTGTTGTGGTTTTTTTGTTTAAGATATGTCGC
This sequence comes from Promerops cafer, assembly GCA_013398275.1. NCBI lineage: Eukaryota > Metazoa > Chordata > Aves > Passeriformes > Nectariniidae > Promerops > Promerops cafer. The sequence goes on along the minus strand of VZSE01008514.1, from coordinate 87,708 downwards.
TTATGAATGTGTTTTCATTCTTCATTGTCTCTTTTTTTGTAGTCCTGTTTGCTTTCAGGAGATAATTTTGCATAAACTGAGAAAATTAATTTTTATATTTATACTGTTGTGTATGGGAGAATGGAGTGTAAACAAACTTGAAGAGAGCTGTTAAGGGAAAAATGTCATTAATACTTGTGTTAAAATCATTTAAGTGTGAGCATGAGACAAATAACACCTTTCAAAAACTGGTTGGCAACTTCCTCTTCCAACAGCAAGTTATGTTATAAGGTTGTCTGATTCTACTGTTACAAGGTTTCTGAATTCACTAGGTTTTTTTTACTGATTGCTCTGTATCTTGAACATCAATAGTACACTTGCTATGAACTTCAGTTTTTCACAAAATGCAGGCCAAAAATGCTCTCATTTAATAGTAAGCGTATAAATTCCTTTTGTTCTTCTGTAGAAGAACAAAACCACTGCTTTCATGAGGCTATATCAGAAATATGTTAGATAGTTTGAACTATGAAGCAAAGCTTTTTTTTTAACCTTAACCAAAGCTTTTTTTTAACCTGAGCATCAGAAGGTACTTACGTATGAAAAACCAAATACCACCACAGGTGTTTTCATTTCTGCTTTAAGATGTAGTGAAAAAATGGATCCAGTTGTCTGTAATTCCTGCTTGTAATGCAAGAATTACTGACTTAGACATAATGACTAATATTTTAAATTAAAACTCAAGCACTGGGTGGTACAAGTTGAGAAATTAAAATTTTTAGTTTTTTGAAATCTATGTAGCACGTGAAATCAACTGTTGTTGGCCTGTACGTGTGCTCAGTCATTTTGATAACTTCTTTTTTTTGTTGTTCATCACAGACCTTTACTCCTCTAGTAGATAAGCTGGGGTTAGGCTCTGTGGTCCCAGTGGAGTTTCTTCTGGACAGACATTTACGTTTCCTGTCTGATGCCAGTGGACTACGTTTATTTCAGGTATTTGAACTGTGTTCAGTTGAAATGTGAATTTAGCCTTGTGCTGTGCTTGTCAGATTAGTTTTGGGGGTTTTTTTACTCTTCCAACAACATACCCATCTTTCTCCTTTCACTGCCCTGTCACATATTTGTGTTTGTTTCCCTGCATTTCCAGGTCCTTACATTGACCTCCATTTGCATGCGAAAAGTACCGATACTCTCTACATTGTTCAATTGGAGAGCTAGCTGTCATTGTGTAGCTGATAATTACAGTGGAAGTTTTGCAACAGCTTTTGCATAGTTAATTCTTTTATTCCTCCTGGCATGTTCAGTAATATTTTTCTTAATTTTAGTTTTTTTTCTTGTTTGTCAATCTCTGACTGCAGTTCAAGAAGAGCTGTCTTGTAAAAACTAATGTTTCTATTACCCTAGAAGACTATACTTTGTTAAAACTGTTTGTTTTTGGCAGATGGGAACAGAGAGTCAAAATCAGATTCTGCAGGAACAGCCTTCACTGAGAGAATCTGTCAATGCACTGATCAGCGACCAGAAGCTTCAGGAGATATTTAGTAGAGGTGAGGTGTGTTTTCTTTTCAGAACTACTTTGTTGTGCAACCGCTGTAAGACTATGCTTGTGAAGGGGAATAGTAATAGTATCTGTTACTGTTTCATTCGGAAGGTCAATTTTCTGTATTTTGCAAGTCCTTTACAAAGTAACATTATTTTATCACAGATGCAGCTAAGCAGTTGCTGAGATACAACCAGAAATACCCACTGGGAATGGTCACATGCGGTGTAGTTAAAGTAGGACAGTGTTCCCTATTTTAAGTTTTAGTTCGGAATTTTTAAAGTGTTGGTCCTTTTCTGTGGTTCTGTTCTGTAACTGTGGGAATTTAGAAGTCAAGTTCCTTTGTAGTTGCTGATACTCAGAAAGTTCCCTTGTAATGGCAATTCAAATTTTGACATTTTGTTAAGTAATACATTAGCTGTTTAAGTTGAATGTATGTGTGGATGTGGCTGGTCAGCATAGAGTTAATATCTGTTGTCTGGACTGTGTATTAGGGTTAAGCCTGATTGTGGCTTTTGTTGTCAGATTTGGGTCATCTTGGTCAAGTGCTAAAATAATTTATATCCAAAGTTCATGTGCCAGGGAGCCACCCTAGAGACAGACCACTGTCTTACATTTGAAGGAGGATGTAATTCTTAATGGGAATTCGGTGCCTTTTGGTCAAATAAAATGTGTATTCATAGAAATTCTGAGGACAATACTTCTTACATCAGCAAGTAGCTTAAGAATTGTCCAGTTTGAAGCTGCCTTCTAAAGCGCCTAATTCTGGCTGTGTCACATACAGGTTGTTTGATCATGTGGATGTTGATGATCCAAGATTAGCAGAGGTTTATTTTGTCTGGACTTAGGGTAGGAGGAAAGCTCAGCATGCTGATCTGGAGAGCAAGAGCAGGGTGAGAGGAAACCTTTCTGTAGATGATTTGTTATCTGTCTGAAAGAACTAAGACTGGTTGGTTTAGAGATGTTGGATATCCAAATACATGTTTTTACTCTGAAACGCATGGCTTTTCTTCTGGGATTTGACACATCTGGACTAAGTCAGAATACTGGGACTGTTCACTGGATTGATGGTGCGTAATTTCTAACCTGTAGGTTAGAAAGCAAAAGAACTTAGTTAGCAAGGAGCCCCCATGTAGCTTGATTTTGTCAAAGGAGTGAGCTAATTTTGGTCTTTCACGTTTGGGTTTTTTTATGTGTAAACTGCATTCATGAGTTACAGCAATGAGGACCTATTGCCTTTTTAGGTTAAAATGCCTGGTTACACAGGATTTGCAGAAGAAGCCCTGGTGTTTTAATTTCTTTCCACCTGGAGGATGACGCTTCGAGCCCTAATTAAGTGCACAGAGCCATCTTACTGTATGACTCTTAAGTGCTATGACACACAGCTTGTTTGGAAAATGTACTCAAAGGCCTTCTTTTCCAGGTCCTTACAGTGTCCAAGGCCAAAGAGTTAAAGTTTATCAACCAGAGGATGAAAATAGCTGGCTCTGTGGGGTTGTGAGCCACCAAGACCCAATAACTCGTCTTATGGAGGTGTCTGTGACTGAGGTAAAAATATGAAGCGCTGCTTTGGTGTTTCTAAAATACCATTCCTCAATATCTGTATGTGGAGAATGACAGCTTCGCCAAAACTTGTTATTTTGGATTGGTTTTTGCTTTGAAAGATGAGTAATTATTTGTGTTGCGATTCACAGTATTTTTTCCTGTTATGATGACTTTCTAGAATAAATGATGTCACACAGACCACTTCTATAAAAAAAAAAAAAAAAAAAGCTGTAAGAGTTTCATTGGAAATGAGTGCAGTAAGAAAAAATATTGGAAGTGACCCTCCAGAAGGGAAAGCGTGCTGATGCATAGAAAGCTACCTTCTGGGTCTCTTACATTGTGGTCTTCCTATGCCTTCTCTTGGTTTCCATCTGATAGACTGTACAAGTGGTTTGAAACAATCGTAGCAAAGCAGATGAAGTCTTAGTATAAATAAATTTGATTTATGTATTTTAGCTCAGACTACTTACTTTTTCCCTGTTCCTATCAGTAAACCTGTGTACAGCACAGAGAATCTGCACTGCTAGAGTTACTGGTTTTTATTATGTGCTTCTGTGTGGTCTGACAGGTAGTTCAGTCTTGACAGTGGCCTGCTCCTGATGGCTTCCTTTTTCCAGAACAACTAGGAACGGGTCCATGGTGCTGTGTAGCAGCAGCACTCATCTTGGTTTTCAGGTCACATCCTGTGCCTTGTGCCCACTGCCCCTGTAGCCTCTTCCATGTGTAGATTGAGTGCACTGAATGAGCAGTAATCCTGCACTCTGACTACTGTTATTGCTGGCACACAGAGAAAAAAGTATACTATGTATGGTAAATCAGCACAGTACTTTGGAGAGGCATAGAAATTTTGGAGTTAAGTGTGTTCAGCAGATAGATGCTAGGAAGCACAGAGCTTCCTGTATATTTACAGGAAAATAAAATAAAATAAAATAAAAAGTAACCTCCAAGAACAAGTTACAGAGATTGGATATTCATTGCTCCTTTTGGGGAGACACCACTGAGGATACTTAGGCTAAACTGATGTGCTTCTTCCAGTAGTCCTTTCTACAGGTAACAATGTTAAATCAAATTCAAGAGCTGCATTTAGTGCAATGAATACCTTCAGAAATGCTCAATAGAACAAATATACAAGGAAACAGTGGTAGGAATCAAATCTGACAGTTTCTGAAATAGAGAAGGAGCAAAAGGATAGAAGGTGAACTAGAAGGCTGTAGTATTATTAAGTGAGATAGTAAGAAAAGGTAAATGGGAGAGGGCCTGCACAGTAACTGTGTTTGGGTCTCGTATGTTGATACTATGTACTTTGAACTAAAAATTAACCTCTGCTTTTCTTTCTCCTACTTCCTCATTATCAATCTGTATAAAAATTAGAGTGGTGAGATAAAGTCGGTGGATCCTCGACTGATTCATGTGGTGATGGATAACTCTTCTCCAGGCGAGGTAGTACAGCAGTTCATTCAGGTCTTGTATATATAGTGTGCAACTTTGTAAAATTTTTGATGTGAAATAAGTAAAATCTGGAAAGGACTAAAAAATGATGCAGTGTTGACTGTGGACTTTGGATAACTTCAATAATTTTCCTCTTAAAGTTGGAACAGGAAAATTTTGTTTACCATTTTAATGGTCATAGCTTTCTTTGAACAGTCTTCTCTTTTTGTTCAGGCCTCTTTACTAAATTTAGCATGGATCTTGGAGGGGTGATCAGTAGCGGTATAACCATGGTGGTTGTACTCCATTTTAAGGCGTAGTGTTGCTGCCTTTTTCTAACAGGATCACTCAGTGCTGCTTCACAGACCTTTTAAGGCATTTCTAATAATTGCCATCTGCCTGCTCTGCCTTGTAAGCAGGCTTATATGTTTGTGGCATTTCACTGCCTCGGTTGAGAAGTTTCATGATAATGTTTGAATCTGAATTTTTGTCCTAGGCTGAAGGGCAAGCTGTCTCCTTTAGTTAAATATTGTAGGCTTTGTGTAGTGGACAGAAAGCATGCCCTTCAAAAGAACCATGGGTTTTATACTTGGAGCAGAAATTAGTGTGCAGATGGTATTCATACATTATGAAGAGCTTTGTTGGAGTATTGCGTATTTCTCAAAATTTGCCAGGATGTGGTTCATGCTACAGCAAGGTAGCTCAGCTAAAAAATTTCTTGTGCAAATCTTATTCTAGTACAAAAAAGACAAGACTGCGCTTAATGCTTGTGTTCTGTGCTCACATACCTCTCTTTGGATGTCTCAATTTGTGATAAAGTGTTCCTAAACTTCAGAGCAGTGTAATATATTCTGTTCTAACAGAAAAAGGTTCTTTGAATGGGTATCTGGATTGTTCTGTTTAGTGATTGCATGGCTTTGTCTTTTATAGGGAGGGGGCCTAAAAGCAGCTAAATCATCATCTAAAGGGAAAAAGAAGAAGGAAAGCCTGGAAGGAAAGGATGGAAGGAGGAGGAAAAATGTATCAGATCCTGGTTGTGATCCTGCAACAAAGAAGCTGAAGGAGAGGGGTGAGGCAGATAGCAATGGTAGTGATGGAGGTGAGGCAAGCAGGGGTCCCTGGAAAGGAGTCTCCAGTAGTGAAACAGGACTGGATCCAAGGGCCAAGCAGTTGCCTTCATTTGTTCCTCAGCTTAATCGCAATATTCGTTTTGCTACTTACACCAAAGAGAATGGCCGAACACTAGTAGTCCAAGACGAGCCAGTTGGTGGTGACACACCACTGCCCTTCACTCCATTTTCTTCTGTGGCTGGACAACCATTACTAGTTGGATCTGGATGTAAAGAGGCAGGAAAATCACTGGAACAGGTTGGCCAAGGCACAGTGACTTCTGCAACTGCAGTTGCTACAACTGCTTTGACGCCGACAACCGTGAGAATCTCTGATACCAGTTTGCCAGCTGTTACTGGACAGGAGAAACCGAAAACAGTCCGCTCACAAGCCCAGGGAGAGGTGAGTAGCTCATGATCCAACATGCTCTAGAAAGATTGACACGTTTGCAACATATGTTCTGCAACATGCTAGTGTTAAATTGTGTGTCCATGGAATTGAAAAAACTACTTTTTCTCTCATGAGTCCATCTCCTCCCAAAGAAAACCTGTTATTTCTTAACCTAAGAAATGACTGAAAAGAAAATTAAGTTAATTGGTGAAGGAGTAGTAAGAGATATATGTGTAGCACTTTTATGCTTATTCAGCCTTAATCTGAGAAATGCAGCTTTAAAATAACACTAAGCACTGCACTTAATTAATTTTGTTGTGTCATACGGAGGATAACCTACTTAAAATCTCTTGCCTTTATATAAACAAATCTGCATGCAGATGTGCACTGAGTTGAACATTCAAGTTCCTTAAAAAAAAAAGCCTCAAAACCAGAAAAACAATGAGCCTACATTTAGAGGACCTTTAACAGATGCCTGTCTTGTGTGTTAGAGCTGTGTTATCTATATAGTAGAAAAATGAGCCAGTTGCATTGTATACTATCGAGGACTAAAACCAAAGAAATAATTAAAATATTTGAGATGAGAGCACAGTCTGGAAGCAGCTTGAAGGCCTTTTAGTTATGTCTTTGTTTACAAGGGAAAGAGTGGAAAAATAGAAGGGAAACCCTGTTAAAAACAAAACAGAAGACTTCTTAAATAAATCAAATGAAGGTTTGTAAAAACAAAACAGAAATGAAACCCACCTCAGTAAGTACAACAAAAATAAAGAATCTCGCCATCTACTGTATAAAAAAAGTGAAGAAAATGGGCGATACGTTAAGAGAGTCCAGTGTGATTGCCAGGAAGTTAAACGCATTGTTATCATCCCTGTCTTTTGTGTTGGATAATGGAATGGGTGGAGAGGTTAGATGTTTGCCTTGGGATAGATTCCTAGATGGTAAGGTGTAAAGGAGAAATAGAATTGTGGAAAACAAGAGTGTTGCATAATGAGCATAGTGTAATGTAATATGAACTCTTCTATCCCCCATCCCCCAATAAATAAATTCAGAGTTGGGAGCAACTACAGATTGTGTAATTATACTGAGAAATTTTGATACCACCTCTCCTTCTTTCCCTCTCTCCAACCCCACATCACTTTTTTGAAACATTAATAATTTGGCTTCAGAGTTGGCAGGCAGACCATTAGTCCATTTTAAACTATTTTTTTGAGACATAAATCAGTAAGAGTGTTGTAGATAGTTCACATATGTTACTGTTTCAGACTGTCTACTATATCATACTGTGACTTGCTCCTTGAGATGGCTTCACAACCTTGGTTTTCATTCAAATTCATATTCTTTTAAAAACCATTAGAACACAGTTTTCTGAAATTATTTTTATCTCTAAAAAGAAATACCTGAAATTCTGATATCCAGAAGAACTGTTAAAAGGTTATTAAAGTTATTACAGCTGTAGATTGGTAATGAGGAACAAGCTAAACATTAGTATTAGTATTAGAGTAGGTGTGCAGGGACACTAGTGACCAGTAGGATGTGTTGCACAGAGTCTGTGGTTGTATTTAACGTGACCTTGAAATAAAATTGTGTTAATGATGAGCAGATTTCTAAGTGGAAACTCAAAGAAAAGGAGTAGAGCTGATCTAAATGATTCTATGAGGAATTAGTCACAGCATATAATCAGTTACAGTAGGACTGTCAGAGTTGGAAAATCTGAACGAGTACCAATTGAGAAGAGAGCAAGTGAATATTCCATATCATGGTTATGGTTCTAGTAGAAATCTGCCATTCACAAAACTTTCCTGTATTTAATGGTCATAAAAATTCGGCCTTTTGTGCTTAACCTCTACTGAGTTATTCCCTGGAAGGCACCACATCCTAGGCCTCTATCTACCTGTCAGCAGATGTTGGTTGCGGGGACCAGGAATAGTTTGTCTGCGAACTGCTAGGGGGCTTGCTTTGTTTAATTAACTTGCAAACTAAGTTACTTATTTCAGGGGTGCTACTTAAGTAGGTGGAGCTTATCAGAATGCTCTTGGGGGAGGGTGAAAGGTTGGAGGGTATTCAAAAGCAGTCTCAATTAAGGTTCCCTTTTTGTTGATTTGAATTCAAATGATCAGCAGTTTTACTAACTTGCTTTTCTATGAATTAGTTCACCTATCTGGTGCCTCACCTTTGTTCTAAAGTGTGATTAAGACATTAAGTATTCGTTTTCTCTGTGTGTCTTCAATTTCAATAGCTTGTGGGTAGGAATCTTTAAAGAAGTTTCTTCATTGTAAGTAAGTCTGCTGGAAATTTCTATTCCTGATGGTTAAGGAGAATGCTACTGGTACAATGAGATGAACTAAAGTAGTCTTGAATCAAATAACAATCTTGTAATAGACTAATGCTTATTAATTTTGTTTCAGAATTCTCGAAATTCACTTTTGGCTTCTTCTGGATTTGGAGTATCTGTCCCAAGTGCTTCCCAGTCCTTGGTATTTGGGGCTGGAAGGAGCCAATCAAATGGAGTGATGGCTCCAGAAAGCAAACCTTCTGGATTTCCTTTTGGCTGTGGTACTGGACAAGAGGCTCAAAAGGATTCTGATTCGTCCAAGAACTTGTTTTTTCAGTGCATGTCCCAGAATCTTCCTTCCAGTAACTATTTCACGGTCATTTCAGAGAGCTTGACTGAAGATGTCTCTAGTCGGGACTCATTCAAGCAGTGTACAGAGAGTGTGGGTACTGGGACTTGTAAAGGTAAAATTCTTTCAGTGGACAGTAAGCTAGGAGCCCAGTCTGGTAGTTCTGTAGAGCGGAAGCTGCCTGTGGAATCTATGCCTACCCTTACTCCAGCCTTTTCACGAAGTCTGTTGAATACTCGTCCCCCTGATAGCCATGAAAACCTATTTTTACAGCCCCCAAAGCTATCACGAGAGGAACCCTCAAACCCTTTCTTGGCATTTGCTGAGAAAGCAGAACTCAGTCCTTTCAGTGGCTTTGCATCTTCATCTCAGATAGGGGTTTGTGCTCCCTCGACGCCTGTGAGTCATAAGGCGACTTCTGGCTGGCCGGAATCACTCACCTCTCCAGACTCTTTAGCTAAGAAGAAAACCTTGTTTATAACAACTGACTCCTCAAAGATGATCTCCAGTGTTTCTGGTTCAACAGCTGCTGCTGGTGTTCAAAGCCCTTCCACTGTCGGGAATGGCCGTTCCAGCTCACCAAGCAGCAGCCTGACACAGCCTATCGAGATGCCCACACTTTCCTCCAGCCCAACAGAAGAAAAACCAGCTGTCGGGCCTGGGCAGCAGGACAATCCTCTTCTGAAAACCTTTTCTAATGTGTTTGGCAGACATCCACCTACCCTTTTCTCTTCACAGGCAGAGTTTCCGCCGGAGAAGAAAGCCCCTTTTGAAGCTGTGAAAAGGTTCTCGCTAGATGAGCGGAGCTTAACGTCCAAACAGGACTCTGACTCCAGTACAAATAGTGATCTGTCAGATTTGAGTGACTCTGAAGACCAGTTGCAGGCTAAGGCTTGTATGAAGGGTATCCCAGACCATTTGATGGCAAAGCTAGGCCCCAGTGTGGAGCGCAGTGCGGAATTACTGCTGGGTAAAGGAAAGGGGAAGCAAGCTCCGAAGGGCCGACCCCGCACAGCTCCCCTAAAAGGTGATGAGTTGAATGCAAATGATGTTTTGGAAGCACAAGGAGGTGGGATACTGGGTTATCTCCTGTGTAATGAACTGCGTTAAACTAACCACAGCTGTAGTTTCATGTTCATTCATGTTCAGTAGGCAGCACACAGGATGCTTACAAGGCTGAAGCTTAATGCTTCTTGTATGTGAATTTGGTGTTCACTTTGATAGATGTTTAAGTGTGTGTGTCAGGACAGAAGTGTGGTATGCTGTAGGCTTGAACAGACTTACTGGTTGTTCATGGGTATGAACATACAGGTCTCTGAAAAGGTGATTGTTGGAGCCGGTATCCTTTTGCTGTTGCAGTTAACTAATAGATTTTTACTTCTACTTTGCCTCACCCAGTTGGCCAGTCTGTGCTGAAAGATATGAGTAAGGTGAGGAAGCTGAAGCAGTCAGGTGAGCCTTTTCTCCAGGATGGCTCTTGCATCAATGTAGCTCCGCATCTGCACAAGTGTCGGGAGTGCCGTCTGGAGCGGTACCGCAAATTTAAGGAGCAAGAGCAGGATGACTCAACTGTGGCATGTCGCTTCTTCCATTTCCGGAGGTGCTCAAATTCTTCCTTTCTTCGTATGTAGTCTATGTGCAGAGCTTGGGCCATGTCCAAGCACAAAGTAATTATGTTTTACTTATTAAATATGCTTGGGTACAGTAATGAAGGTTTTGAGTGTCTTGCATTTCCCTGCATCACCTGACAGGAATTCCCTCACCGGGCCAGAAAGAGCTGCTTTTCAAAGATAAGGCTGTAAGGTACTAAGTGAGCCTCCAGGTATAGCCTCAGGAAACTGAATTTGCTTTATTGGGTAGAATTTTACTTCTGGGTAGCAATTTGTATGCAATGCTTCTCCCTTCTTCATAAGGCATTCAGAACAAAGGTAAAATTTGAATCCACTCAACAAATAACTAAACACTGCCGAGCATGAGGCTAATGTTTGACCATATTCTGTTGAGTACAGGACTAATTTTTAGGAGTAGAACACTATGTCTTGTGTTCCCTCTGTGTTGTGTACATGTCTTATACTTCTTCGACCTGTTGTGTATCTCTTGCCTATTCTAGCAAGTGCTACGTATCTCTTTCCAAAAGTAGTTAATTGACTTTCTGGCATGTAAAAGATGAACTGAATTTTTAGTATGTGTCACCCATCCAGTAAGCATGCTGCTTCTTTTCCTAAATTTGTTAAAAATTAATCTAGCTTGAGGTTAAGATAAGGTAGTTTCTGCTTAAAAATGAAGTTACCTTTGCTATTGACAGGAGATGCTCAGGGTTCTGTCATACGTTTTTACACCTTTTACCACACAAGGATTAGGAGGGTCAACAGCTACTGGTAAAACAGTAGTGATTCATCTGTGTGGACACCAGTGCAATGAGGATTTTTGCATGTATCGTAATGTGAGCTGTTAGAAGAGTTACCGAGTGCTGGCAGAACTGGAATACAGTTTTCTCAAAAGTTGGGAAAAACTTCCTTATGAATTAAAATTGAGAATGACAGCCATTCAGAATTTTGCAAGCAGCATCATGCAGCAGGTCAAATGGAATTTTGTCATCTCTTTCTATTAATAAGATAGAGAAGTGGGGTTTAGCAAGCTGTAGCATTTTCATTGGTGGAATTTCCCACCGATGTTTACTAGGACCTTGGGATTTGTTCTAATGGGTGTTGTAGCTACAGCTTTGTATGCCTTATTCTCTGTCTTACTGGGATTTGCATAATAAGCGTACTGTCTGTAGAATGTAGCACTTTAGCTGAAGTCTTTTCCCCCCCTTTCTGGGTTTATGTTCTGATATAGATGTCATTATAAGTTAATTCAAGGTGGTTGAGCAGTTTCTCAATTACTCCATCCTGTTTCCTGCAGGCTGGTATTTACCCGGAAAGGTATACTACGAGTAGAAGGTTTCTTGAACCCGCAACAAAGTGACCCTGATGCCATGAGCCTATGGATTCCTTCTTCCTCCCCTGCAGAGGGGATCGATCTGGAAACTTCCAAATATATCCTGGCCAATGTTGGGGACCAATTCTGCCAGCTTGTTATGTCAGAGAAGGAGGCAATGATGATGGTGGAGCCACATCGTAAGCTGGGCTTTTGTCATGTTTTTTTTCCACCCTTTCTGTATAATGCATGTAGAATACAGTGGAATAGAATTGAAAATCTCTTAAAATTCCTTGTTGAAATGCTTCTCCTGCTCTTCCAAAGAGAGGCTATATTCACCTCTTGGTGGGGAGGTGCAACTGAGGGACCAGAATTTGAAACTTTCTTTTGGATCAGTGCAACATGACCACCAAGGAAGCTAATGGTAACTTTTCCAGACATTAAATTATTTTTTTCAATAACTAAATGCAGAAATCAGCTGGCTCATGCTCCTAAGAAAATAGAAATAAGCCAGAGCATCTACCACACTGACTAGCTATGCTTTAATGAACAGATTTTCTGATATATTCCTATCCTTCTATGCTCCAGGGACCTCATGTAAAAGCTCAGGGTTTTCTAGGAGGGAGCAGTACCTTAATTCAGCCCGCAAGGACTTAGCTGAACAGCTAGTTGCCAGCTTTCCACTTCAGGGGAAAAGAGTTTAAGGAAGAAAAAAAAAAAAAAAGGGTAGCCAGTTTAGCTTATCACATGGATAACTGACTATCTGATTTTTCCCCTTTAGTTTCTGGAAAGTACATGGGCAGCCATTTGGAGAGCCCCTTTCTTGGCAAATGTGTTGGTTTAGAATCTGAATAGTTGACAGAGATCTGATTAGTGAAACTAAATACACATTCTTTATGGTTTTATATATTGATGTCACTTGTTCATAAAACTAGTGGAAGATTTATGATTTTGCTGTAAGTTCCATTAGTGCTCCATTAAATTCAGTTTTTACAGAACACTGTAAGGTGCTGCATTTCCTTGCAGTGTGCATTTTGATACCTGACCTTACCTATTCGTAGAAATGGGAATTTTAGTAGTGTCACTGGACTAGCAACTCAAAGAATGGGGCTGTGAATGTAAAAAGTATGTGTTTCTATACTCTGCCTTCAGGTCATGTTGCTATGAATCTATCAATTTTGCTGTGATACTCTGAAATTAAGCGGGAGAAATGCAAAATGTCAAAGCAATAATTCGTAGTGTGCCTTCTCTCTATAGAGAAGGTGGCATGGAAGCGAGCAGTACGTGGTGTGAGGGAGATGTGTGATGTATGTGAGACAACACTCTTCAATATTCACTGGGTGTGTCGGAAGTGTGGTTTTGGGGTCTGTCTGGACTGTTACCGGCTGAGGAAGAATCGTCCGCGTAGTGGTGAGTACTGGGCATTTTTCCTCCACTGTAATCTTTGAACAGAGTATAGTCAGGGAATAGTTTCTGGGAAGTTGCAGAAGGTTTTGTGGGAGAGTTACTGAGTATCAGGTTGGAAAGCTGCATGTTTGGAACTTGTCTTACATGCTGCTGTTCCATTCTTCATTTCCTTACGTACCTGTGTTTTATCTATTTGCTTAGCATGTGATTATTAAAATCCCAGCATCAGCAGGCATAGAGTGTCTACTGTGACAGTTGACCCTATAGTTCTTCTCCTCAGAAAGTATAAAAGAAAAATTATGTAATATCTTAACAGTTCAGAACTGTGGTAAGGGGAACTAGTAAGCAGATGCTGCAGAGAACTGCTGTCTTTAACAAGGTTAAAGATTGGAAGGTTTTTGTCTTTTTTTTTTTTTTTTTTTTTTTTTTTTNTTTTTTTTTTTTTTTTTTTTTATTCTGTGACACACCCGGACTTGTAATTCAGGAAGAAGTTCAGTAAGTTCAATTTTAAGAAATAGAGGCATGAGAAAGTAGATACCTGGCTGGGGTTTTTTGTGTGCTTTACTGTATTGAGACCACTTTGGTGGCATGGATGCAAACAAATGGCGATTGCAGATTAATTAGTGACAGTTACATTATTATATGGAGCAGAAAAATAAAAAATAAGTGTGAATACTACTGTCTATTCATTATGATAACTTAGAAAAGCATAATGAGAACCAGAGTGTAATATTTTAAAAATTGAGGTTAGAAGCCAAGATCTTTAGGTGATTGAAAATAAGCTGCTAGAGATGACAGATGACTGTGATAGCTGTATAATCTGAAGGGGCAGAAGTTGCTGTATATCCAGTCCTAATGAGATCACCAGGTTAATTTCCTGCACTGTAAAGAATCTAAATAAGCAATATTAATGCACAAATATTCTGTATTGTAAAGTTTTAGTACAAAATCTATTTTTTTTCTTTATTCCAGAGACAGAGGAGATTGGTGATGAAGAAGTTTTCTCATGGCTGAAGTGTGCAAAGGGTCAGTCTCATGAACCAGAGAATCTCATGCCAACACAGATCATCCCTGGTACAGGTAATGCTTGAAACACGAAAGGAAAAATAGGAAATTTAGGATTAATTCTGAGCAAGCAAGTGGAAAAAATATAAAGATAGGTGATGTTGTAGCTGATACCTCTTCTAATATGGATTTAGAGGACACTTCCACTTGCTACAGCAGAAGGGCTGAAGGGAAGGTAACCCAAGTAAGATCAAGCTGTGGATTTGAAGTGTGTATCTTTCTAGTATGTCTGTGACTTGCTGTGCTCAGCTGTTTTTAAGTTTTATTTTAAGTAAATTTGCTTAACTAGCAAGAAAGAGGTTTTTTGAGGATGGTTTGGGGTTTTTTTCTTTTTCTCTGGTGACAGGGAGGGAAACTAAATGGTCCTTGCTGACCATTGACTTGACTGTTTACATAACTGGTCCTAAAAATCACAGAATCATAGCACGGTTTTAGCAACCTTTAAAGATCAACTAGTCCAACCCCCATGCCATGGGCAGGGACCACCTTCCACTAGACCAGGTTGCTGCAAACCCTGTTCAACCTGGCCTTGAACACTTGAAGGGATGGGGCAAGCACAGCTTCTCTGGACAATCTATGTCAGTGCCTCACCACCCTCACGGGGATTAATTTTTTCCTAATATTCAATCTAAACAAACCCTCTTGAAGTTTAAAACCATTGTTCCGTATCCTGTCCCTAGAGGCCCTGGTAAAAAGTCTCTCTCAGTGCTTATCGTCCCCCCTGATGTATTGAAAAGCCACAACAAGGTCTCCACAGAGCCTTCTCTTCTCCGGGCCAAACCACATCAACTGTCTCAGCCTTTCTTCATGGGAGAGGAGTTCTAGCCCTCTTGTAATTTTCATGGCCTCATCTGAACCTGCTTGAACAGGTCCGTGTCTGTCATGTACTGGGCACCCCAGAGTTGAACGCTGAGCTCCGGGTGGGGAGGNAGCTTGGTGTCATCCACAAGTTTGTTGAGGGCGTGCTCAATCCCACTGTCAGTATCATTGATGAACACACAAAATAGTGTCCCAGTAAGGACCTTTTAGGGACACCTGTTAACTGTTCTCCATTTGGGCATAGAGACATTGACTGTAACTCTTTTGGATGCAATCATCCAGTCACTTTCTTACCCATGGAATAGTCCATTCATTAAACTGTATCTCTCCGATTTAGTGACAAGAACATTGTGAGGTACTATATTGAAGGCCTTACAGAAGTATAGGTAGCTTGCGGCTGTTCGTCTTCCGTTGCTTAATGATGCAGTCGCTCCATTGAAGAAAGCCACTAGATTAGTCAAGTGTGATTTGCCCTTGGTGAAGTTGTGCTGGCTGTCTCTAATCTCCTCTGACTTCTGTATGTTTTGACATGTCTTCTAGGAGAATCTGCTACATGATCTTACCTGGGTACTGTGGTGAGGCTGACGGGTCAATAGTTCTCAGGGTCCTCGTTTTGACCCAATGTAAAAATGAGCGTGATATTTCCCTGTTCCCAGTCCCTGGGGACTTCATCGGACTGCCAGGACTTTCCAAGTATGATGGAGAGTGACTTGGCAACTACATCAGCCCAATCCCTCAGGACCCTGGGATGCATCTTACCAGGTTTCATGGACTTTTATATGTTCTGGTTCCTCAGGTGCAGCCCCACCTCAAATACTGTCTNCTTGGTGAAGTTGTGCTGGCTGTCTCTAATCTCCTCTGACTTCTGTATGTTTTGACATGTCTTCTAGGAGAATCTGCTACATGATCTTACCTGGGTACTGTGGTGAGGCTGACGGGTCAATAGTTCTCAGGGTCCTCGTTTTGACCCAATGTAAAAATGAGCGTGATATTTCCCTGTTCCCAGTCCCTGGGGACTTCATCGGACTGCCAGGACTTTCCAAGTATGATGGAGAGTGACTTGGCAACTACATCAGCCCAATCCCTCAGGACCCTGGGATGCATCTTACCAGGTTTCATGGACTTTTATATGTTCTGGTTCCTCAGGTGCAGCCCCACCTCAAATACTGTCTGCAGTTTTGGGCACCTCAGTACAAGAAACATATTAGACTGTGAGTGTGTGTCCAGAGCAGGGTGACCAAGATGGGGAAAGGTGTCAAGGACAAGGCTTAGGAAGAGCAGCTGAGGTCACTTGCTTTGTTCAGCTTGGAGAAGAGAAGGCTGAGGGGTGACCCCATCACAGTCTACAGCTTCCTCAAGGGGGTCAGCAGAGGGGGGAGGTGCTGATCTCCTCTCTCTGGTGACCAGCAGTAGGGCACAAGGAAATGAAATGAAGCTGCATCAGGGGAGGTTCAGACTCTGCTTCACTGAGAGGGTGTTTGAGCACTGAAACAGACTTTCCAGGGAAGTGGTCAGGGCACCAAGCCTGTCAGGTTCAAGGAGTGTCTGGATGATGCTCTTAGTCGTGTGGTTTAGTGTTAGGTGCTCCTGTGAGGAGCAGGGAGTTGTTCTCAGTGATCCTCATGGTCCTCTTCCTGCTTGAGATTCTGTATGGTTCTCCAGTGAGAGGAGGAACTTTATTCCCCTAATTTCTGCTTTGAGGTTCAGGGACTTGAGAGAGGTGAGAAGAGGGAATACAACTGAAAACTGATGGGAAAAAAAACGTTGAGTATGTCAGCTTTCTCCATGTCAGCTATCACTTGCTCAGAGGTCTTATTTAGTGCAGATGGTGTGTGTTGTATACATTTTCTTTAATCTTCTTTTTCTGGCCAGGGTAACTGTTGAAACCCTTATTATTCTCTACATCCCTTGTCAAATCCATTTTTGTCTGTGCCTTAGGTCTGCTGATGCCATCTCTGCACGTCCAGGCAACATCCAGGATTACGTGTCCCTGGTTCTACTGCTTCTGCATTCCATTCTTAGATTTTAGTTTGATCAGGAGGTCCTTCTTGACCCATGTTCTTTCCTTGCCTTCCTTATTTGATTTTTTACGTGGGGGAATTGAGAGCGCTCACACTCCAAGAAAAATGTTCTTAAAGAGCTGCGAGCTCTGTTCTGTTCCTTTGTCCCTGAGGGCAGTTTCCCAGAGCGTCCCATACACTAATTCCTTTAGCAAGTGAAAGTCTGCTCTCCTAAAATTCAGTGTCCTGACTCTGCTCTTGGTCTGGCCCACATCTCTCAAGGTTGTGAGTTCCACCAGGGCCTGATCACTGCAGCCCAGGGTGCCACCAGTCTTGACATGTCTGATTAGCTCTTTCATGTGGGTGTACAACAGGTCCAATAACGCTTCTCTCGTGGTTGCTCTCTCTATGTCATGGATTAAATTATCCTCAAAGCACTCCAGAGTTGTCCTTGATTGCTTATGTCCTCAGCTTGCTATGTTGCTTTTCCAGCAGATGTCAAGGTGATTGAATTTCCCTAATCATCATGTAAGCATGATACTTCCTGGAGCTGAAGTAAGAACACTTTGTCCAGGCTCCCTTTGGCTGGGTGAACTGGAGTAAACCCCAGCAGTGAGGTTTTCTTTGTTGGCTTGGTCCCTCATTTTTGCCCGTAAGTTCTTGACCTGTTCATCACTGTTTTTCAAGGACAGCTCTGTATGGTCAGTATGTTGCTCTACGCGGACAGCACCAGTTCTACAATTCATTCTGTCACGTTTCAGCAATAAAGATTAGATTGTCGCTTTCTAGTTGCACAATGACTTCTGGCTCCTCCTGCTCATCACCCAAGATGCATGCATTAGTATGAAGAGGCCCTCCAGCTGGGCTATTAACCTTACCCCTCTTGACAGGAACATGCCCAAATTCCATGCCCAAACACCTTTTTCACAGGTGTTTCCCTGTTGCTTCCTAATAGGTTGGTAGCCTCTGGCTCTTGTCTGTTGCTCAAATCTGCATCTCCTTTCCCCACTAAATCTAGTTTTAAAGTTCTCCATATGTGTCTAGTCAACTTGTTGGCAGAGGCTTTCTTGCTCTGTTTGGGCAGGTGAATCCCATCTGCTCCCAAGAGACCTGACTTCTCAGAAGTAGATTTGTGGTCATAGAAGGCCAAACTGTTGAGTATGGCACCAGCCACGCAGGCAGTTATTCACCTGGTCAATTCATTACATCTGCCTGTGTACCAGGAGGATAGAGGTGAACACCTGTGCTCCAGATCCTTTCAGCATTGCTTCAAGGGTTATATAGCTTCTTGTGGTGGTTCAAAGTCACCTCATTGCAGTATCCTTGGACCCTACATGGAGTAGTAGAAGCAGATGATAATCTGTAGGATTTGCCAGGTTTGACAGCCTCTCAGTGATATCGTGAAGGTAGTGTTAGCACCGTTCGCCACACTCTACTCTTCAGGGACAATGTGTTATTATATAGCATGTGACCTTAAAGATACCTTGCAGTAATACTTAAAAAAGCCCACCTCTCTGAAGATATAGTTTAGGCCTTTTTTTAGATTTCTTTGCTTGTGATGTTAAAGACCTAACTTTATTTACAGCGCTTTACAATATTGGAGACATGGTTCATGCAGCACGAGGCAAATGGGGTATTAAAGCCAATTGCCCATGTATTAACAGACAGAACAAATCAGTGTTGAGACCAGCTGTCACTAATGGAATATCACAGGTATGTAATTTGAATCTGAAATTGCCTTGTTCGACATTTACATTAAGATCTATTAAGATGTTAAGCTAATCTATTGTGAAACAGGAATTTTACTTTATCCATAAGTACTCTGACTGTTTTAGTTTAGCAAAAGTCTTCTGGGTCATTTTTTGGGGACATGAACTGCACCTACCAAGTGGTTATTTGGGCTAATACTCCCATGTAGAAATTGGGTAGGAAGCCATTTATATTGATGCTGTATTTTAAAACAAACCACAACGCGTGCTTGCAGCATATGTTTTTATTTTGTTGTGGTTCCTCAAGGAATCTAGAGCGGTTCTGTAACTATCGACACAAAAAATCCTCCTGTAATAAGAAAAGAAACAGAAAGAAAAGGAAAGAAATCAAAAAGATTGGGCTTCTGTTAAAAGGTGACTAAAAGATGACATGGTAAGAATTCACACCACAGTACAAAGGTGAATACACACAGATAAAGAAGCTCCTGTATCCCACTGCTACCTAATCATAATGAATTTTACTGTGCGCTTATAGCAAATAGAAAAAGAAAAACAACAGACAAAACCAAATGCATTGGATATCAAAAATGTCTTCCAAGTTAAACTCTTCCCTTTATTCAACATTTAGTGGCTTTTTGTATTTTTTGTTTCAGCTTCCAACTGTAAATCCTAGTGCATCAGTCTCTGGAAACGAGAACGCCTTTTCCACTGGAGCAGGGACAGCAGGAGTGGGGCAAGTAGAAATGGACACTGTACCAAAATCTGAAGCAACTGATAGTAGGATAGAAGAATCTGCAAAAACAGAGACATTACCAACCAATAGCACTGGGGAAGTAAAGACTAACAGACCACTTTGTCCAGAAACAGCTCCATCATCAGCTTTACACTGGCTTGCAGATTTAGCAACACAAAAAGCAAAAGAGGAAACAAAAGGTGAGCAGAAGAAATGCCCTCTGGGGTTGCAATTAAAAGATAAATGATAGCGTACTGTTTGATTGCTATACTTTGTGAGAGTGTCTAGCCCTAAATAGAAAAGAAAAAGGTAAGTTTTCTTCCTTTACCTCTTAAAACCAGTTTTGTTCTACAGGCTTAGAAAATTCAAAGCTGGAAAGATGATACATCTGCAGACAATACTGTCTTGTCACTCACAGTTTATTTCTGTGCCAGTTTGTGTCTTTATTTTCTCAGAAGCTGATATCCTGATGTAAAATGATAGTAATTAATTTCAGATGCAGTTTTGTCGCTTTATAACTGTTGAAGTAAATACAGCTCCTTTGTGTGCTATGTGAAGAGTACATTTCCAAGGACCTGAGACTAGAGTCCAGTTGGAGAGTTAGATGAAAGCTTAAAGCATCTTTAAGACTCAGTAGTTGGAGTGAATATGCTTCCTACATCTCAGAGGTAGCATGACGAACACAGGATTTATCCCTGTCCATATGTCTAGAAGGGACTACTTTACATGTTGATGTTAAATGTTGGTGAATCATTTGCAAGTTTTGCAGGTCTTAGTCACTGTAATATTTTGACTACCATTAAAATTTGAAATATTTACTATCAAAACATTAATTCAGAAAGTCAGGGAAATGTTTTTTAATTGAATCTATTAAAAAATTGTGTTTGCATGTGTCAGATCTTTTTGGATCAGATCTATTGTGCTATTCAAAACCATAGCAGCATATGAAGGGCAAAATCTGTGTGAAGTATCTTTGATTCTCCTTGAGGTGCCTCATTCACTGTTACAGTGATAATTTACCATTACCACAAGATTCTGTTAATATCCTATTTAATGCAAGAGCAAATAATTTCAGAAAACTTTGTGATGGTTTTAACTTTGCCTCGGGGATTTTTTTCTCTCCCCTCCCTGTAATGTTTATATTTATCTTGCAGAATCAGGATCACTGAGATCAGTGCTTAATAAAGAATCCCATTCACCCTTTGGATTAGATTCCTTCAACTCCAGTACAAAGGTTTCCCCGCTAACCCCAAAGCTGTTTAATAGCCTCTTGTTGGGCCCAGTGACATCTAGCAACAAAGCTGAAGGCTCCAGCCTCAGAGATCTGCTACACACAGGGCCAGGAAAGCTTCCTCAGGTCCCATCAGACACAGGAATCCCCTTTCCTCCAGTCTTTTCTGCAGCTTCTACGGTAAATAATTTTGTATTCCTTCAATGATATCTGTTCTAGGGAAGAATTTTCATCTAAATGTTTTTATAGTATTCTACTCTTGAATGTTGAAACAAATGTAATACCTCACCAAAACTCAACATCCCACAAATTTGTAGAGAATTTTCATGCTAATTTTTAGTTTTAGCTTACTACTGCTGAGGAGAGGCTATTCTTTTCAAGAGACCAAGAAAATGGGTTAAATACAGCCTATAACTTGTTCAGTTGATAATCAGCATCCCTGCAAAAGCTCACTTTAAATTTCACATCTTTAAGAATATTGTAAGAGCGTACCACAGAAAAAAAGACAAAAACTTAAGAGTAAACCTGTTCCTTGAACTTATGCATACTTGAAAGGCATTTGAGCTAGAATATACTTGGGCGGGATGCTCCAGCTGCATCACTACGAATCTATGGGGCCTGACGGGATTAATCAGAGAATCTTCAGAGAGCTGCTGATGTCATCGCAAAGCCTCTCTCAGTGTGTTTCATGCGATCTTGGGCATCTGGAGAGGTCCCAGCCGACCAGAAGCTGGCAAACCTTGTCCTGATTGTCTAAAAGGGCAAAGAGCAGTACCATGAAAACCACAGGCGTATCAGTCTCACTTAAGTGTCCAGTAAAATCATGCAAAATATTATTCTGGGAAGTATTTGAAAACATCCGGAGTACAACGCAGTCATCGGTCACTGCCAGCATGGCTTCGTGTGGCTGAAAGTCCTGCTTGTTGAACGTGATTTCCTTCTATGACAGGGCCGCTTCATTCATCTGGGAAAGGCAATAGATGTAATTTTTCTGGAAGTAAATTTTTGATGATGTCTCTCTCAGTATCCTTCTGGACATAATGTCCAGTAGACAGCTAAATAGCCACATTTGGACAATGTGCTCAGGCACAGGGTGGGATTCTTGGTGTGTCCTGTGCAGGGCCAGGAGCTGGACTCGATGATCCTGATGGGTCACTTCCAACTCAGCATAATCTATGGTTCTGTGAGTTTAAGGTGTAGTTGCTATTTCTGAATGCCTTTTCTGGAATAAGGCTACTTTAATCCATTTTGGAAGAAATAACTTTGGGAAAAAAACTGAACAAATCAATGCTATTTGAAGTGGTTAGAAGCATTTAGTTTAAGGAGGATAGATTCTGTGGAAATTATCAACACTTAGCTCTTTTTTGGTGAATACTTTCTCCAGAAGCTTAGGCAGATAGAGTGAGAAGGAAGATGAAATGGCTTGTCTCATAGCGGATTTTTTTTTTTTTAACTCTCTGCCAGGCTGGCTGGCTGGCACCTTGGTTGGTTTTGGTAGAGAGAACTGTACATGAAAATGTGATGCTGCTACAGGAAAGTGAATCCAAGAATACTTCTGCCTCTCATCACTGAGTACAGGCGAAGAAATTGTGGTCACTTGTTTAAAAGCAACTTATTCCTACAAGGCTTGAGATAGCTTGTCTGAACTTGTATCCCTGCCCCAGCAACTCCGTGCATTCTCTCACCACATCTAATCAGATCTACTGTGTAATGTGTTTTTTCACTTTCCTGACTTCTGATCTTTACTGAGTAATTCAGATTTAAAGAACTTACGGGGAACTCTGGTCCATCTCCTGACTTGAATGTCTGGATGCTTCGTATAGAATGAACAAAACATACCTGAGAAACAACAGTTGTGTTGCTCAAATTGAGAGAAGCAAGACTGCTGCTCATGGAGAGAATCATCTTGATCTTTCTGGAGCATTGATAGTCTGTTGTGAAGAACAATAAGCATTGTCTTTAATAATTAAGCTGTGTATTATCTATCTTACAGCCTCTAGAGAGTCAGAGTAATGGTACATTTTTAAGACCATCCAAAGCAGATGATGTTATGATCTAGTCTTATTTGGGTAAGATGGGCTGTAGAAAACTAAGATAATTTCAGGCAGCAGTAGAGAGTGGAATCAGACTAGCAGTGGGGTAGCGCCTCCTAAAGGAGCCCAGGGTCCTGGAGGACAACAAGCTGCACCTGGGCCAGTACAGCACACCTGCAGCTGCAAAGGTAAACAGTCCTGGACTGTATCAGGAAGCATACAGCTGAAGCACACCAAGAAATGTGGTTATTTCTTTCAGCTCCTGTTGGGCTACACTTGGAACACTGTTTCCAGTTTTGATTTCCCCAGGTGAAGAATGACAGTGAAAAATTGCATGGGATCCAGTGAAGGGTCATAAAGAATGATTAAAGTGTTGAAGAGCTTGATGCATTTGGAAAGGTTCTAGAAAATGGTTCTCTTCATAGAGAAGAGAATGCTTTGGAGATCTGATCAATCTTACCATGTCTAAAAGGTGGTTGTAGGGAATATGGAGGTACTCCTTTCATAAGGATGCGTGGTTAACAGGGCAAGGGGCAATACCAGTTTCTTTCAGGAGAAATTCTCTCTGGATATAAGAAAAAATTCTCCCTTTACATTCAAACAGTGGAATAGGCTGCCCTGAGAAGTGAATTAATCTCCTTCCCTGTGAAGTTAAAGTTTGGCATGACCCAGCCCAGGGGAACAAAACCTAATTTCAACAGAAAAAATTTACACCAGGTGATCTCTAGAACTTCTATTGGACCTAGACTCTTCTATAATTCCAGAAGTATTTTTTACTGAATTAATATATTCAGTAATGAATAATGTTATGTTTTAGATTGATAGCTCTACATACGGTGAATTTTTTGTCTATTGAACTTTAGTTTTTAAGAAGATGGGAATTTTTTGGAGGGAGGAGGGAGTGGTGTTGATTGGTTTGTTATGATTTTTTTTCACCTGAATGAGAAGGTTTTTTGCTACCAGAAATCTATCACACTCCTGCTGCCTCCCACAAATGTGTGAATAAAGATCCAATAAGTGTTTCTCTTCTAATGAATATATGAAATATATTTAGTATCATAAGTATTTTTCTATAAGTAAGGCCTATAGGCAGGCTTTTTATTTTTTAAAGTTAAAACAAAATTTAAGATTGTGTTGATAACCTGTTACGAATTTTAAACACCCCTTGAGTTTTAAATGTCCCTTGAGGAGCATGGCAACCAGAACCAGAGAGTCTGCCTACTAGTGGTACCATTGACATACAGGAAGCACTTTCTCCGCACTCTGTCAGTGTTTACTTAGTGTTCATATATCCATTAGCTTACATGTCCCAAGGTTGAATTCACTTCCTTAGTAATGGGATGAGGAAACCAGGGAAATAGAGTTGAGATATTAATGAAGATAGGAAAAGTATGAACTATTTTTAATAACAAAGTAGCTGAATTTAGATCACTAAAGTTTTCTATTTTGTCTGCATAGTATTTTTCTAGGTAGCCTTTAGCTGGTTATTTTAACTTCTACCATTGTAAAACAGAGCCATAGCTATTTCTATTCTTACTTGGATACATGTCTGTCTCTGAGCCAGTTTGTTTCTGATGCATGTTTTCCTGGTAGCAAGGTGTCTGTGACTAAAGTCTGAAGGAGAGTGAATATAGGTTATTACTTAGACTATTGCAAAACTAAACTTACCACTGGATTTACGTCTTCTAGGGGGTCAAAGGTAAAGCCAGCCTGCCAAACTTCTTGGACCATATCATTGCTTCTGTGGTGGAAAATAAGAAGACATCTGATGCTGCAAAACGAGCTAGTAATTTAGCTGACACACAGAGAGAGGTGAAGGAAATGGTAATGGGATTAAATGTGCTGGATCCACACACTTCCCACTCTTGGCTGTGTGATGGTAGACTTCTTTGCCTTCATGATCCCAGCAACAAAAACAACTGGAAGATCTTCAGGGAATGCTGGAAACAAGGCCAGGTGGGTGATAAGTATCCAACCCTTGCTGCTTATAAGTGTCCTGAAAATGCAGTCTGTACCTTGGTAAAAACAGTCTACTCAAACTTTGGCTCCTGAGTGAATATGGTGAATGAATGCTTCAACTGTAGCTTTATAAACAGGGGACACAGCAGCCTTGTTTGCTATGTTGACTTGAGCCCATGTGCTCTTGCATGTTTAGCTTTTCTCAGCTTACCATCATGAGTGTTTTCTGTGACAGCCCTTTTAGTTGTAGTGTGCTTTGTGCTGAACCTGCTCTGCTCTACTACAGCCCAGTAGTGAATCCACTCTGATTTCCTGAGTGCACCTTAGCATTTACCCCACACTTGATGCTTTATAGCCTCAGGGAAAGGTCCATTCCTTCCAGCTGCAGCATGTGCAAGAGCGAAAATGCTGCATCCAGTAGTCTACTGAATTTTGGATGTACTTGATACAGTATCTCACCCTGAGCCCCTACAGCGAGTGGGAACCCAAGTATCGTTCTGGACTCAACAACTCATGCATGGAGCACTCTCGCGGATTGTCTGAGGTGCCATCACTCAGTTAGGCCTTCAGACAACAGACTGTACCTTAGACCTGCTCTCAGCATAGCCACTTTTTCAGATGTCGGTCTGTAGTGCTGCAGCTTAGACTTCTCCAGAGAGTCAGTAAGATCAGCCTGGCCAGACAACCTGAATCTTAAAAAATGGGTGAGTAATTTCTGCTGCAAAGGAAGTGCACCCACAGCTCTAACAGAGGATAATGTCCATTGCTGTTCAAACTGTATTCTTGGCACCTGGTTCTGCAGCTGCCTCTGACACAATTACCTTCACTAACTACTCAGAATTGAGACCACTAGTGCTAGACCATTAAGTCCCTCATCATCTTTTCTGGAGAAGTGCTTGTTGTCAGCCAGTTTGTTGTTACAGTGCTAATGCGCTTGGCAGTCACATTCCATACTTATCTGTGGTTTTTCACAAGATGCTGAGATGCGGTGGAGGAACAGGCTGCATGTACCTCTTTTGGCACTCAGAGTCTACTCCTGACAGAAGTAGAGTACTTTTCATTTAAATGTAGCCTGTCCCATGGAATTGCACATTCTCTGGGTTCCCTGAGCACAAGCACAACTAGCACATAGCCCTGAGAGCTGCAAAGACGACTGTTGTGCCACCAGCCGCGTTCCTGTTCATGATTCCTCCGGCCAGCTCCTAATAGTTGGAGGAAGGTACTATGCAGCACACTCTCGCTTGTCTTACTAGAAACTTCATTGCCAGCTTCCCACTAAGTGCAGTTGCCTTCCTGTCCTGACTTTTTTGGGGTGCATAGGAATCTCCTTTTTTTTTTTTTTTTTCATCCTGTTACATTTTTCTGATTTCCGAGGGATTTCATATCATTCTTTTGCAATGCTGTGGTGTCCATCATCTGCTTTTCTTTGCAAAGAGCTTCTTAGTTTCTGGTTAGCATACTTTGATAATTTTCTCAACAGTTTCTGTCAGGAAATACCACTGTCTCTCCTAGGAGGATCCTAAACATCTTGGGAATGCCTACAAAAAATGTGCTTGTCAGTTTCTTTGCCAATGAGACTGGTTAATCACCATCTGCTTGTGACCGTGGGGTTTTTGACTGGTAATGAGTCTTGAGAGACTGCTTTTGGAGTCTAGAGATATGATTACGGATCTTGTGTCCGATGTGTAGCTTGCAGTGTGCAGTGCCATCCAAGCTGGTCCATAGCCTGAGGCTCTGGCTACAGCTGCCATGCTCATGTACTCTTTGTGACCCACTGTTTTAGGCTTTGCCCCAAGGTATGCTACTGATGGTTTTGGATCATTTTATCATTCAGAGGACCCCTTAAATAGAAACAGACTGGGCAAGTGCTTTGCTCATTCAGCAATCCTCAAGGTGGTGTTGCAGTCATTGGAGTTTCCTTTTGAAATGTGAAAAGGAATCAAACAACCTCCCTTGTTCCTGCATAAGAGAGAGCATGTGACCCAGGCAGGCGTTACCATCTCAACAAGGTTATTTTAAACAGAATTTCTTCAAGCAGAGACTCTCTCAAGAAACTGGAAACTGTGCTCTGTCACAGTTCTTCCTTGGCTTACAGTCTTCTGTACATCCCAGCTGCACCTTTGAAAGTGAAGTGAAAGAACATTAATTCTACCACCATTCCCCAAATCCTCTTCCTGTTTTGTGGTTTGGAAAAGGTTATTTGGAAAAAACCTGTTATCCACCTTCCCCAGCACAATAAATGCACACTGGACACTAGATCTGTGCCATATGAAGATCTTGGCTATGGTGGCATCCCAAATTGTTAAAGAGAAAATCCTTTTCCTTTAATGCTTAAATAATAAATGGCACTCTTTCAGTGTCACTCAGAAAGAGCAACATTTTTTGAGTCCTTTGTCTTAGAAATTGTCAGAAATAAGTTAAACTCTGTCTTATCCCAGAATTCATTGAGACCGTAAGAGTAATTCTTGCTGAAGTTGTTTTTCAAGAGCATTTTGCTCTCCTGAAAATGGTTGTTGCTCATCTGGGGATACTGTTAGAGTTCCCATCCTAGAGCAGCCTCGTATTTTCTGAATTTTCATGCTAGGATTTCTCTTTTTGAGACACTGAAAATTTGGTATGGTACTGGAGCTTTTTTGTTGTTGTTGTTATCCCCCTGTAGTTTGAGAGCAGATTTGGCAGGAGATGTCTACCAGGCAAGTCCACTGTCATTTTATCTTGGAGCCCCATCTGTGTTCTTCACTGGAGAGAATATTTTCTTTCTTCCATGGCCAATTTGCTGCTTAATAGCCAGAAGGGTTCCACTAAGTTAAGTAGTTTTGTTGTTCTGGGGTTTCTTTTAACTGCTATTTACAAGTGGTCAAGTGAATACTGCAGGGATCAAAACGTCATTATTTTTCTGTACTGAAGACAGCTGGTTTAACCATCAGCTTCAAGTCTACCAGGCAATGCTTTCTACACATCCTGTGAAAGGTACTGTTATTTTACTCATGTGTGATCCCTAGTGCTTGTTGTAGAATATGCTTAAACTTTTTTATTGCCTTAATCTTACCATTTTTGCTGGGATGAGGCAGTATATTAAGATTTGAGATTGCTGTATTTGCTTTGTTGTCTTAGGGAAGTTTGCTGCTTGTCAGGGTATCACATTTGGGACATAGTGGAAAGACTACCAAAGCTTATCTGTCCCTCAAACATATGCCCTCTGCTGCTTTTCTATATTGGCACACACAGTACTACTGGGGAGACCAGTACAGTATCAAGAGTGACTGTATGGCTCTGGGAGTGTTAATCAAGGCCATGGAGCCCTCAAGGTTTTCTTACTCCTGCCAGCGAGGGGTAGGGGAGTGGACAGATCCTACATGTCAACCATAGTTTGCACAGCTGGTGTTAACCAAGAGGGTTTTATGATCATGGGAACCTCTTTGAGGATTGAGGATTGCTTGGAAGAAATAGGATCCATCTAAGCAAAAAAAAAAAGCATCTTTGCCAACAGGCTGGCCAACCTTACGAGGAAAGCTATAAGCAGGAAGAAGGGAGGGAGAGTATGACCAGTGATCAAGGAAGGAAGTAGTTGATTGATTTGGCAGGCAAGCAGTGTGAGGTGATGTGAGCGGGAGTAATCCCATACTCAGGAAACCAAAGATGAAAGGTGTCCACCTCAAGTATATGCGTGTAATTAAGGATCTGTGTGCATCACAGCATTATGAAGAAAGCTCTCACACTGTTTCTGGGGAATCAGCATGACTAGGTGTGTTTCTGAAGTACCTGTACACTAATGCATGCAGCACATTGAACAAACAGGAGGAATTAGTGTGCAGTTGCACAGCCGTGGTCTCATTGGTGTGACAAAGTGGTGGGATAGCTCGTGCAGCTGTAGTACCGGAAGGAATAGGTAGAGGCAGTTCAGGAAGGACAACACAGGAATGACAGGCCAGGAAGGTGAGGAGGGAACGTTACTGTTTTCGTGAGGAAGAACCCAGAATGCTTGAAATTGTGTAGGAACTGATGATGAGCCATCGGAGAACTTACGGGCCAGGATTGGTGAGCAGAGTAAGATGGACAACATTATGGCAAGTATCTGCTGCAGACCAATTGACCATAAAAACGTGATAAGGCTATCTTCAGAAGACTGGAGGAAGCCCTGTGTTCACATTTCCTGGGCCTCATGGGACCACCCTGATACCTGCTGGAGGAACAGCACAACAGGTCACAAGCAGTCCTGAAGTTTTCTGAAGTGCATTGATGTCAGTGTCCTGAGACAGCTGATTAAGGAAACAGCTAGGGAAGGACGCTTGTTCTGGACCTCGTGCTTTTGCACGAGGAAGAACTGGTGGTTGATGTGGAGATATGGGGCACCTTTGGCTGCGGTGACTATTAGATGGTGGCATTCAGATCAAGATTCTGAGAGAAGGGAGCAAAGCAAAACATTATGACCACAAATCTGGGCTTTGGGAGAGCAGGCTTTTGCCTTTTCAGATACTTGCTTGGAAGAATCCCAGGGGGATATGATCATGAAGAGAAGAGGAGCTCAGGAGCACTGGCTGAATCATGCTTAACCTGCCTTGTAGCCTTCTGTGATAAGATGACTGGCTTGGTAGATGAAGGGAAAGTAGTGGATGTTTTTTATCTTAACTTTAATAAAGGCATTTTACACTGTCATAACGTCATCAAAGTGAAGACTTGGTAAGTGAGCAGTGTGATGGACTTGAAACTGACTGAAATGCCATGTGTGAGAGCACTGTCACTAGGGGTATATCATAGGGGGGGTCACTTTTGGGGTGAGTAGTACTTGTCGTGTCATTACTGACCTGGCTTAGACCCTTAGCAAGTTTACAGACGGTACAAAACTAGGAGGAATGACTGATAAAGCAGATGGTTGTGCTGCTATTCAGAGGGTCTGAACAGGCTGGAGAATTGGACTGAGAAGAATCTGGTGATGTTCAGCAAGGGAAAATGTAATGTCCTGTACATCAAGGAAGAATAACATCCTACAGCAGTTGCTGAGAAGAAACCACTTGGAAAGTAGTTTTACCTGGAAGGATCTTGGGGTCCCAGTGGGCAAAGGAGTGACCACGAGCCAAGAATGCGTCCTCACGACAAAGAGAGTTGTCAGCAAGTCAAAGGAAGTGACGGTTCCCCGTAATGTGTTCAGTTCTGGGCTCCCCAATTCAAAAGACTTGGGGACTTACTAGAGGAAGTCCAGCAAAGGGTCACAAAGATCATGAAGGGACTAGAGCATCACTTAGATGAAGAGAGGCTGACCAAGCTAGGACTGTTCAGCCTAGAGAAAAGAAAGCTCAGGAGAGTGTGGGGAGGAAATCTTAAGAAGAGGGAGCCAGGCTCTTCTTGTCAGTGCCCACTGACAGGACAAGTGGGAATGGGTGCAGGAAGTTCAGCCTCAACACAAGAAAATACTCTTATTTGGTGTGAGGGTAGTCATTTCCAATCGAAATGTTTCTGTGGGGTTTTTTGCTTTTTTTTCATTCTCCTGAAATTCACAGGAGTAAAGTAACAACCCCTTTTTGTTTTCTTAAATCTCACTCTTCTGGAGTTGAGGTTTCATTGCTGCCTTCTAGAACTTAATGGCTGTGTTGTATTGTATTTGGAAACCAAGGCCATTTCTGTTATCCCCAAACTTGGGATTTTTTCAATTTATTTCTGAATCAATAGTTGTCCTCACTTAGGGACTGAAATTGAAACTAGGCCTTTTAGAGGCCACTTGACAATACAAATGAAGCAGCAGTTAGTTACTGGAGTGTTTTTAAGCAGCATAACTTTGAATTTGCTTGTATATAACTCTGTAGGTGTCTTTGCCTAGCACACTGATACTACATCTAGGGACATCTGTGCTTCTCAGGGTTGTGCTGAGCTCTCATGTGAATAAACCAAGACCCACTATCAGGTCATTGTTAACGTATAGGGCACAGCTTAGAATTAATTCAAACCTGCATAGCCATGGGAACTGCCATTTGAACATAGATAGCAGTTACTAAAGCTAAAGCTTTTCAGATGGGAATAGTCCATGTGCAAGTTCACTTTGTACCCTCTTCATTTTCTCTCAAGTTTGGTAACTCTCTTTTGAGATGGCAGGGTGAGAGGAACTGAAAAGATTTTGGCAGTGTTGGGAGGATTGTCTGGTATGCCTCTTCCAGTTGTTGTCAGTTGAGCAAATGCTTTGAGATTGATTAAATTAATTAATTTAATTAATTAAAGCATTTAAAATGCTTTTATGGGGATAGGCCACTGAAATATCTGTTTGGAATATATGTACATCATTAGCCTAAGCATCTTAAAACCCCTTTTGCAAGTGAACAGCCTTTTTTCCACTACTTGGTTTTGTCCTACGGAGTTAATGTTGATCTGTGATTATGCTTAAATAACAGGTGAAATAGTTAAACAATTCATATTAAGATACGAAATTTTTACATTAGAAGGCTTTAGTACAAATGCTGTTTCTAGTGGTAGTTGCACGTGTGCTTAAGAAAAAGGACAGGTGGTGGGATTCTACACCTATTCTACTGCCACTGGTGGATTGACCCTGTCTGGTTGCCAGACCCCTCTACCCAGCTGCTTTCTCACTCCGCCTTCTTAACAGAACAGGGGAAGAAAATCAGGTGAAGAAGTTTCTGAGTCAAGATAAAGCCAGGGAGATCCCTTAGTGATTGCTGTCATGGGCAAAACAGGTTTAATTTGTGATAAAGGAGTTAATTTATTGCCAATTAAAAATAGAGTAGGATGGTAGAGAAGAAAGACAAATCAGTAAACACCTTATCTCTCCCCCCCTCACTTCAACTTTTTCCTAAAGGCTCAACTTTACTCTCTCATCTCTGACTATTCTACCTCCTTCCTGCCACAATCCCTGGAGTGATACAGGGTGGATGATGAGGGTTGTGGTCAGTTCATAACACTGTGTCTGCTGCCCTTTCCTTCTCACCCTTTCCTGCTGCTTCAGTGTGGAGTTCCTCTCACAGGATACTACCCTTCACAAATGGCTCACAACATGAGTTGTCTCCATGGGCTGCTCCAGTGTGGGTCCCCAGTGGGCCGTTTTTGCCAGAAAGTTTGCTTATTAGTGGGATTCTCCCTACAGCTTCTGCCAGAGCCTGCTCCAGCATGGGCTCTCCGTGGACTTTCTCCAGCAAATATCCCTCTGCTGCAGTGGATCCTCTGTGGACTGCAGGTGGATCCCTACTTCACCATGGTCTTCCACAGGTTGCAGGGAACAGCCTGCCTCACCATGCTCTTCGATGGGCTGTGAGCACCTCTTCCATCACTGACCTTGGTGTATGCAGAGCTGGTTCTCTCCCTTCCCCCTGCCTGCTGTCCTTGTGTTGTGTGTCCTTCCCGTCTCTGTGTGTCTGTCTCTCTCTCTCTCTCTCTCACACACACACATGTGTCAGCTGTGGAGAACTTTTTACCCTTTGTCATTATCACAGAGATGCCACCAGCATCAGTTATGGGCTCAGCTTTGGCCAGTGATGAGTCTGTTGAGCCAGGTGGAACCACCAGCTCCCAGCCTCCTCTCACAGAGCCTACACCTGCTGCCAACACCTTGCCACGGAGACCAAATGCACTTGGCTCGGCAAGTCCAATCCAACGCCACTTCTAAGGCAGCTGCACATGGCGTGGAACTAGAGTTTGCTTTGACTCTGGTTATTTGCTTGATGCACAAAAACCAGACATGATGAAAATAGATTGGTGGTGTCTTTTGTATGGTGGTAGCCAGGAGACTCGGCTCTCTTAAGAAAGTTTGGCTGCATGTGTAAGAAAATTGGTTATGGTGGAGTAAGCATTCATCTTTGTATTCTCAGCCCGTGCTGGTATCTGGTGTCCATAAGAAGTTGAAGTCAGAGCTTTGGAAACCAGAAGCTTTCAGCCTGGAATTTGGAGATCAAGATGTAGATTTGGTGAACTGCAGGAACTGTGCCATAATTTCAGACGTGAAAGTGCGTGACTTCTGGGATGGCTTTGAGATAATATCTAGTAAGTAATATTTATGGCTGACTAGTTTAACTGAGCAGTCTGTCTTGCTATCTTCAACTCTTCATTTTCCACCTATTTTCCTAAAAAATAAATTACGAAAAAATCCGAATACCTGTCAGTCTCATCCAAAGAAGCCATTGCTCCTTACATGTAGCACACTCTAGAAAATGCCTTATTGGTGAAGTTTAGGGCAGGACTGTCCAAGAGAACTGTCTGTACTGCAGTGTGTTGGTGTGTGTTACTTTCATGTGTCAAAAAACGCTCCATTTCATGGGAAACTACTTTCTTTAACTTCTCCCAGTGAAATTAATCCTCAGTTACCATTTTTAAGAAAGTAAGTAACGTGTCTACCTTTGCTCTCCTTTCAACCTCAGTTTTTATTGTAAAACTGAAGGGAACCTGCAGAGCTAAAACAGACGGAGACTTTTGATACTAAAATTTGGATTTGGTGGAATACATCAGTCAAGTAAATTTGACATTGCAAATTATTTTTGTAGTAGATCATCTATTAATACAAATACAAATTTATATCTATTATGAATAGTAATAGCAATATATATGCAGGCCTCACATGATAACACATTACTTAATGCTCGAGTTCTTTGAGAAAACCTTCTGTCAAGTGTGGATGGGGAAACTAACCAGTAAAATTTCTGGGGACATAACGGGTGAGGTTAAAGAGCTTCTGAAAAGCTGAGTGCTCCATTTTAGATTGTATATACCTAGATCTAAGTGGTCTTACAGTTACAGGTGTTAGAGCTATAAAAGTTCATTGCAATGTTGCTGATTTTAGAGTTATGTATAAGATGTTTTCTATATTTATTGCTGTGTGCATATTGCAGAAACTGTGAACTGTTGGATGACTTAATGGAATGTTCATTCAACAGTCAATGAAATTAGATTTGCAGACCAAGAATATTCCCTTCCTAGTAGTTTTCCAATCAAAGAACTCCCTGCTTTGGACTTGTTTTTTTATATGGTTAGTACAGAGTATTGTATTTTGTACTGTCAAATTTCATATTGTTTTTGTTATTAATCAGAAATAAATGGCCTTGGAGGATATAATGGTGTGGTCTTTGTGTATTGACAGTTATTGGGAAAGTTCACAAACTCTTCACTTTTGTGCTGGGGTCATTAATGAAAATAGTGAATTTGTATGGCTCAAGGTATCTTTCAGAAATGTTACTTGTAGTTTGTCTCCAGACAGATACACTTCTTTCAGCAAAATCAGCTTTTCTTTTAGACAAAGCCTTTACCACACTATACATGAGAAATATTAGTGACCTAGGTTAGGAAACCTTATCATGCTTGATAGTTTCTTTTAAATACATTTTATTTAGAGTTTCTTCAGCCATATTCAGTCCCTAATATAGAGGAGTATTATTTGCTACTAGTCCAGAGATTTCACATGCTAATTCTTATGAAAACTGTTGGCAAATTACCTAATGTCTCTGACTTCTCTGCATTACATGAGTTCTAAGTTTTTGAAATCCGTGACTGGCTCCTATCCTCACATTAAGTTACCAAAGAGATGTAGAACAGCCACTGAGTTTGGAGGTGTTACTGAGATTATTCTGTATGATACTTTAATTAATTTTAATCTTTTGCTGTTTCTTTTAATACTTATGGGCTCAAAGTAGACTTTTGCAAGGTCTGACTTTTTGTTTCCATCCTTCTTACACCTGCTTTTCTTTGCTGAGGAGATATTTTCTGGGGTTTGTCCAGTTTCATGTAATTTGTCAGATCTATATGTTTTCATCCAGGTAGTTCTTCACTCTGTCCTTTCTGAATAGCCTCCCTACAAGCTGCTTCTTGTTTAGAACAAAGATCCTTGATGAGTTCAAAATCTTGAATATGGGAAGTTGTGAAACATCTTTAAATCCAAGTCCTTGAGCTTTTCAGTTCACTCACCTCTCTAAAATCTGTAGCTTATCAGAGTTTGTTATCTTTAAATCAATCACTTCAGTTTACATATCTGAAGTTCTTAATTCCTTTTAATTTCAATAAAGTATTTTTTTATATTGCAAACTCAGGCTGTCTTCTGTAGCCTGTTGATATGTAACACAGATGTGATTCACAGGTCTCCAAGTCCTAATTTCTTAGATACGCTTTCTCTTCCAATGCTGTCAGGAGCTCTGCTAGATCACTTTGGCTGACAATTCTCAGTAAGGTAGGAAGCAGCGAAGGGTGTTACTCTCTGGGGAAATGGGTGTGCTAAAGTGTTAAGACTGCTGTACACCTAGTTTTTCAATTGGTGGCCTCATGTAGAGTTGTGAAAAACTTGGGAGAAGAGTGAACTTTGTTTTTCTCTAAGTGTTACAGTGAGTTCTAAGCTACTCGTGTACCACTTCCAGATAGACTCTCTTAGCCCTAAGATCTGAGGTAGAACAGCAGTTGATGTGGTCAGTGCTGTCATAGCATACATCCACTGTTGCGTGTGTAAGGCCATCTTTCTGTGCTGCCCACTTTCTGTTTCCAGTCAGGACTCATGTAAAACTCTTAAAGTGAAGAACAGATGTTTGGTTTTGGCACGCTGCTAATTTGAGTTCCTCCATCAAAGAATTAAAAAAACTAAAGGCTGTCTTCCTTTGTGGCCACCTGCCCTTTAGCTTTTTTGAATGCAGTGTACCGTGGTTTCTTGCTTTATACTGAAGGTAGGGTTGATTTCAGAAGAAGAACCAGTAACTTTAATTTTATAGAAGCATCACTTCTCTTGAAATTACTGATAAAACTCCCTTAGACTTTGGTAAAAGGAGTAAGGAAGAATGCTTTGGAAAGGCTTGTTTTTGAAGCTGAATAAAAACTATTCTAAAACTTAGCAGCTGTGCAAGATCTGTCAAACTTCTGCTCTAGGTGACTATATCTGTATCTCTGTGTATATAGTTATATAGTTGTTAAACTCTTCTTGGACATACTATGATATTGCTTAGAAGCCCAAAACAAAACCAGGATCCATTTTGCTGTGCATTTTAAGAGGTACAAAAACCCTTACAGCTTTAACAAGGTAGTGGGCTGTGGTAAAAAGATACTACATGAAGAAATCTTAATTTGTTTCTTGCAGAACGGCTCAGGTCAGATGATGGTCAGCCAATGGTACTAAAGTTAAAGGACTGGCCTCCAGGGGAGGACTTCAGAGATATGATGCCTACAAGGTAAGTAACCTTTAGTATCAGTGCTGACAGGACTGCTCTAGGTGCTACAGGAGGATAACCCACCTTTGTCTGTCTTTGCTCTCTAGGTTTGAGGACTTGATGGAAAATCTTCCTCTTCCTGAATATACCAAGAGAGATGGCAGACTCAATTTGGCTTCTAGGCTGCCAAGCTACTTTGTCCGTCCTGACTTGGGTCCCAAAATGTACAATGCGTATGGTATGTGAGTATAGTTCTGCAGATACTGGTTTTTGTGACTCTCTATTACTCTTAGGGCAAATACAAGGCTGTGGCAAAACGCAGTGCTTATTCTAGAGCTTGCTGTTACTTTTTTTTTCATTCTCTCCTGCAAATCTATTCTTACATTAGCCCCCTCTCTCTCAGATGCGCCCTTTTCTGCCTTGTATATCCAAGAGATGTACATACAGTAAGTTAAGTTTGCAAACAATATGTAACAAGCATAATACCAATACAGGGTTCAAGGAAAAGTTAGTATCTTTTTGAGGGCAACTGAAGTATTTGAGAGGAAAATTACCCACCTTCTGGGCACTTCAACCTGTTTCTGGTCTGTTATGATAGGTACTGTTCAGCGAGTTGAGTTCCTAACTTCAGAAGCTTGTATTTTAAACAGAAAATAGATAAATACGATGGTGATCCTAAAAGCTCTTGCGGGCACACACTTCTGTTAGTGTTTGCTGATACAAAGATTCTTTTTTTTTATATATTCTGATTCTCTGCCATGTTACTTGCTAGAGATGGTTAAGCAGAAGTAGAAAGAGAGGGTGCTATTGAAGGGCCAGAGGAAAAAAAAGGAACATGTTAATAAGAAGGTCAAAGAATTAAGTAAACATTTGAAATCTTTCTCCATTACTTACAGTCACATGAGAGATGTAAGTTCCTTCAATGTGCAAAGGTACAAGCACTTGAGTCTGTTTTTCTTTACTGAATTTGTAATCTGAATTGTTAATGATGAGTTGATCACTAACTGCTGTGAATTCAACTGGTCGTGGATTTTACAGCGTAGTATGAGAAAACAAAAAACAGCTGGAGGCTTATACTTCTAACAGTCCATTTACTTGCTGCACACAGTAGGATGCTAATGCTAAAGCAGTTCTCTCATGCCTCCAAGCAAAGGAAAACTTGCTTTGTGCTTATGATAGCTAAGTTCTCTAGTACAGACGGTATAAATGACTCAGAGAGACAAAATTGTAAAGTACGAGTTCTGGCTTTGGTGTTAAAATGCTTGTTTTCTCATGACTTCGGTAAACTAGGTTTGCTGCTTCTGTTTCCTGTAAAATTAAAATACTAGTTATCAGTAAACTTTTTACTTATGCTACACATGACATGTGTATACCTATTTCAGTTGCTGTTTGACTTTGGTTTCTGCTCTCATTGATGTACAAAGTTAGCTTTCCAGACAGATTCTTCAGTTAGGTTATTTCTATATGAGATTAGTCACAGAATTTGATTTTATTTTGCACTCTGTTATAGGCTTAATTACTGCAGAAGACAGACGAGTTGGTACCACAAACCTGCACTTGGATGTGTCCGATGCTGTTAACGTCATGGTGTATGTTGGGATTCCCATTGGGGAAGGGACCCATGATGATGGTAATGCTTAAGGGAAGCTGTTTTCTGTATACTAAAAATCAATTGTGTGTGTAAGAAGACTGTATCTTTCATTGTTTAAGCTTGTCATATCTATGATATATAATTCAAGTATACAAGGCAGTTTGCTACATTTGTAGCACATAATTAAAAGCGCAGTTATGCTTCATTAGTTTCCAACTGTGGGAGCAGCAGAGTTTTGCTAGAAATTAGGTACATTCCTGAAGAAAGGAGGAGAAAGAGTAACTTATTACCCTTTCTTCTCCTTGTATTTGAATAATTGTAGCTCAGTTTAAATTCATGACTGAGCTTTGTGATTAGCTGTCACTTGACACCTTCCCTGAATTCTGTTAAAATGAAGCTTGATGGGCTTAGAAAGGGCACTGTATGATGCAACAATCGCAGTGTGACTGAATTTAATAGCTCAAAATGCTCCTTCCTCTTCTCTATGTCAGAAAATGAGCAGCTTTGTAATCATACGGCTTTTACATGGATTCCCCTTTCAGAGGTTCTGAAAACAATTGATGAGGGAGATGCTGATGATGTAACAAAGCAGCGAATCCATGAAGGAAGAGAGAAACCTGGAGCATTGTGGCACATCTATGCTGCCAAGGATGCTGAAAAGATACGGGAACTTCTCCGGAAGGTATGCTGGTTACAAAGAAAGCTTGAGTTTACAGGGTTCCTTGACCAGCTTGCTTATAGCAGCTGAATGATACAAATTGCTATCAACATCAAGTGCATAGGTGTTGCACTTCTGTCTTTGAGGGCATTGATAATTACTGTGTTCACAGGTTTTCAGCCTGGTCTGGAATGTTCATACTAATGCATGTTGCTATTTAAGACCTAAATGACCCTAATGAAAATAATGTTCTACGTTGAAATAGTTTGTTAAGGTTTTTGTTACAGACAAAATTTTGTCTGATTGCTACATTTTGTGAGCCAGCAGTATCAAGGTGGTGTGTCACGGTTTCCCTCCACCCCATATCTTGGCCCTAGGTTGGGGAAGAACAAGGCCAAGAAAATCCTCCAGATCATGACCCCATTCATGACCAAAGCTGGTACTTGGACCAGACCTTACGTAAGAGACTATATGATGAGTATGGTGTGCAAGGCTGGGCAATAGTGCAGTTCCTTGGCGATGCCGTGTTCATTCCTGCAGGTGCTCCCCATCAGGTAACTATACCAACTCTAGGCCATTTGACACATAGAATTGAATTTGATGCACAACAGCTGCAGCCTTAAAATAACTGGTAATTAATACTGTGCACCTAAGGTTTCTTTTCCTACATATGCAGTTCTTACATTACTAAAAGTTATGTAAATATCTGAATGATGTGTATATAACTATGATGAAATTACAGGGGGGAAAAGACGCTGGGGTGAATGGAGGGAAAACATTTCTGTGTAGTGAAACTTCGGCCAAGGAAACGAAATTCAAAGGTTAAGAGAACTTGCTTTAGGGAACACTAATGTATATGGGAGAACAGGAAACCTGTTAGATGTCATGTCTTTTGTTAAGGTTTTACTATTAGATGCAGCTCTGTAAGTTTCTGGTTTTGATGAGTAAATGTGGCAGAGCCTAAATATATGGGGGGGTATTGGGGGTTTTGCGGGGTGTGGTTTTTGGTGGTTTTTGTTGTTGGTTTGGGGGTTTTGTTTGTTTTGTTTTTTATGGTTCATTGTCTTTCTATGTCAGTCATTTGATATGGGTTTTTAGGTCCATAATTTGTACAGCTGCATTAAAGTGGCAGAAGATTTTGTATCGCCCGAACATGTGAAGCACTGCTTCCGTCTGACCCAGGAGTTCAGGCATCTGTCTAATACTCATACAAACCATGAGGATAAACTGCAGGTAACCATTTTATGTCAGTAAACACTAAATACATCCTGTGTTTTGCCAGCTTAGTTCAGTACTAGAAATGTATGTCTAAGGAAAGAGTAACAGCTTCCCACGAATCTGGAGGTTCTCATGTGATAGGTATGTTACTTAATTTTTAAGTACTTCTGTCTACAGTATTATGTAAACAGAAATACTAGTAGTAGACTTCTGCATTTCCAGAGAGCTTTCCCCCATTAGACTAATGCATGCATTGGTATTAATAAGTTTTTGAATGTCTGAATCCTAATGACAGCAGAGCAGACCAGAAGAAAAATTAAATATTAAAAAGGAAAGAACAGTGCTTTGTTTTGAAGAGAGATGTTTATTTGCCCAAGTGCACTTATGTTTGTTTCTTTATTGCCTAAAGGAAAACTCTGAAAGCGAAGGCTGGCTTATTTAAGTCAGGGATATGGGTTAGTAGTGGACTTGGCAGTGTTAGGTTTGTGGTTGGATTCGATGATCCTAAAGGTCTTATCCAACATGTGTTAGTCCATGTGTTAGTTAGAAAATTAAATGTGTTTTGGTTTGAGGAACCATGACTGCTTCAACTAATAATTATGCACAGAACATAATAGGTACACAAGTACACTGGATGTAAGACAGTAAGTTCTACAGAGAGAAGACGATAAGAGATCTTGCTGGATTTTGTCTAACACTCCTGAAGCATTAGTAACTGCTCGGTTTGCAGATTTTGTTGTCAGCATTTTTTGCGTATCAGTAATCACATGTATGTGATAGGAAAAAGGGTGGAGATCTGGAGAATGGCTGTCCTCATCGAAGTAAGTACACAGTACATAGTCACTCTCCAGGATGTCACTCAAGGATGTCAGAATCTATGTTAATTTTCTCATACCAATTCAGTGAAAGTTTGCTATGAATTTCTGTGTGAATTTTCATGGGATTATAAAGGAAAGCAGAAGTAGGGTCAACTCTCATTCTGGCATCTAACACTGTACCTCTTCAGGTGTGATGATAAAAATGCAGAAGTGTTTCTGTAAATTAAGAGTTTTCAAATAAGTAATGCTTATTATTAAAAAAAAAGAACCAAGAAACAAAAACCCACAAAGTGTAACTCAGTATTCCTGGGAAAAGGAATACTGGTTGTATTTGTCTCAGAGTTTTTTTTAAATTTGTCATTTTTAATGTATATTTTTATGTAAATCTCTGTCTAGATTTTTATATATTAAAATACACAGAGACAATAACAGCCACCCAAATGATATCAAAAAATAAGGTCACATGTACATCAGGAAAAGATTATGGTGCTTGGCAGTTAGTTGAGCAAGTGCAGTTAAGCCACTCACTTAGGAGGTGAAACTGTTCCGTTCAACACCTGGAAACAGAATTCAAATAAACTTAGATCAGAAAAAATCAGAAACTAGACAAAACTTTGATTCTTAAATAGGTAACTGTGAAAAAGATAGCAGTGAGTGCTAGTGGATTTCTCATCTTGTGCTTGTCTTTCTGCAAGATTCACAAATACAAAGAATTTCTAGCCTCCATGCAAAGACAACAGGATGATTTGTTGCATCATCTTAATTTTCGTAGGATTAAACCATATGATTTTCTTGCATCTTTTAGATTTGATTCATGTGAATCTCTAAGTGACTTGGATCACAAGGACTTTTTCAAAATAAACCTCTCTATATATGTAACTTTGTAGTGCCCTTCTTCCTAGCTCTCACAAGAGAAGGAATTATCTTAAAATAACACGAGTAAATATATGTTGCTGGGTGACCAGAAAATAAGTTAATAAATCAGTGCATGTGTCTAAAATACTTGTCATCTGTGACAGTTAAAATTTGTGCTGTTGGTATCCTGAAGCAAAAAGAGTATATGTTTTATGTATACTTGCCAACTATTACAAATTCAGCTGTCAAAGTTGATTGCATAGCTGTGTAAGACTCTCCTTGTTAGTCAGTAGAAGTTGATTTTTTCTTTTCCTGTTGCAGGTGAAGAACATTATCTATCATGCAGTGAAAGATGCTGTTGGCACACTCAAAGCTCATGAATCCAAACTAGCTAGATCGTAGGAATTGCTAATTCCAAATGCCCTCTTAAGTAGGCCTTTTGCTCACGGTGTATACAGGGACTGCACACGACTGCCTCTGCAGGAGCAGAAGCTTCTCACTGGGAGCTGGTGTGGTCAGTATTACACACACTCTTCAGCCACTGTTTTCTACGCTGCCTCAACACTGAAGGTCTAATGGAAGGTCGCACTGTTAAATGCAGAATTCCAGATTCTAAAAGGTGCCATATCCCTTTCCTGTGGCCTTTTGCAGATTGAAAGAACATGGAAACCACTTGGTGTTCCTGCATATTATGATTAGACATGGTATAAAGAGTGTGGGTGTTTTTTTCCCTCATGCCTAGTTAGTCTCCACAAAGCTAGACAGAATGTGCTGGAGGTGGGTTGTCCCACTGCAGACTTGGTTGAAACTGCTGAAAGAATGTGACGAACAGTAGCCCAACTGCAGAAATTCAAACAAACTTCCCGTGTGAGATACAGGCCAAGGAAAAGGATAAAGCTATTCTCTGCACTCCCCTTCTTCTAGCCATTTCTCTATACACTGTAGAGTTGCAGAACTAAAGGGAGAACCCACTTTTTTTTTTCCCCAGGGAGACTCCAGAAATAAGAGAATTGTGTATTTAGTGAAAAAATAGGTTTGTAGTGAAACAGTTAATATTTCATGAAAGTAGATATTTTTAGTATTTTTGAAGTACCACAATTGTTCCTGGATTTTCAAGGAAAGATGTATTACGTTTAGTCTTCCTTTCAATAAAATCAAGAAGTGATTTTTAGAAAGCAGTCCAAGATAGCACAAAAACAGCCAAAGGAGAATTGAATAGAAATTGATATCCCACCTCCCTTGCCCATATTACCTCACCTATCTTCCCCTGTCTCTATGCCACCCTGCTTCCTCAAAATGAGAAGTAAAAAGGAGTATAAACTCTGTTCTCACATAGAGATGTTGTACATCTCTCCCTGCACTGGTGACTGCAGGCAATATTCACTCAATACCAGTGCTACCTGAAAACATCTATAAAACATCCATCCTTTCCAAAGTGAAGGAAAAGTTAACTTTTGGTGTCAACTTTGTCCAGAACTATTTTAAGTAAAATGTTCCTGCTTGATAGAACTGTATTCAGAATTTACTAATGTCAGCATTGATGCAATGGATTTCATTGTCCGGGTACATGGGGAAATGTATTGACCTTATCTCCAGCTGTACTGTAGTGCCACTTGCAGGCCTGTTAATATGTTCACGGTTATTTCATTTTTTAAAAAATAAAAGTCATTTACTGTAACAGACTGGGCAGTTTCTTTCATACCTGTACACTGATCTTCCTGCCTTGAGGTTGTCTCAGCCTCTGCCCCTGGTAGTGTAGGCTGTCTGCTAATTTTGACCTACTGTGTTTGACCAGAAGGCTCATGTGGTTTAGCCTGGCATCCCAAGTATGTGCTGAGAGCACACCAAGCTGCCTGCCAATTCTTGATTCTTCAAGGTAGTTTGGGCAGAGGATTTGTCTTGTCATAAAAAACGTCTCTTGTACCGTGCTCTCCACCTCTGTCTTCTTAGCAGGTTGAGGTCCAGAGATGCCCTCTCCACTGGACATATGGATGGGGTGGTAAAAGTTTTGTGGTTTCTGACCTTGGAGGTTGTGATGGCAGCAACAGTTCTGTTAACCGACATGTGGCATTCTAGCAGCTTCTTAGTTTGGTTACTGGGTGCGAAGTCCAGTCACAGGCTTTTGCTGCCTCATACCCTTGCAGCTATCCTGTGACCATGGGCTAATTTATCTGCGAGAGATAAAAAGGGTTATTCCAGACCCATGAATCATTCACTGTATTCTCGTTCTACAGCTTCACTGTATTCTGTTGTGTACACTTTCTTGTGCACTGCTGTTGTACTCTGTGTATACAGATTATTTACAGCTGAGATGTTTCCCTCATTTGTGCGTATGTGTGTGTATAAGCATTAGAATTGGATAGAGATCAATAAGGCAGAGACTTGGCTATATCTAATATAGTAGCATGAGTAATTTTGAATGCAGTGATCTACAATAAGAGTTCTGAATCTCATTCTAAACCTTTGTTTAGTTTGAGTCTATCAAGTACTGCTTCTGTCTCTTGAATTTCCTTTTTTACTAATCATGGAGTACAATCAACCTGAAGCAATCTTCAGCCAAAATCAGACAGATTACTAAAATTAAGAAACACCATAGAATCATAAAATGACCTACGTTGGGAGACCTTAAAGATCATCAAATTGTTCTGACATATATCATATAGAGCTTATACCACAAGTAGCTGGCCAAAGTGGTTATAAAATTGACTTAAGATATATAATCAGTAGTTTTTATCACAGTGTTTTCTAGTTCAAGATTTTAAGGGGCAGCTGGTATGTTACATAGATTGTAAGTAGATTAAAGCAGACATCATAAATCATAGGGGTTTTAGCAGAGGGAGAATAAAAACTTGAGTTACACGTCTTAATATAGTTTGCTGCAGTCATCTCACACTTGTTCTACCTAATGCTCTCTCTCTCTTGCCATTTCTGAATGCAGGTGCATGAGACAGTGGGCAGCACCATTTTTTAATCCGGGCTTTCAACTCTGGTGTCTTTTAGCCAATGTCCTCTGTAACTACAGACAAGATGAAGCAAGAATTCAGGAATATATGGCTGTTGGCCTGCCCAAGTGACTTTAGATTGCATTCACGATGCTGAAGGTTGGTGTGTGCTCAGCCATGCAAGGGTATAATGTCCCTAGTCTGAAGATTTCATTTCTTTTCAGGCAAAAAACTTCCTTGATACCGAATAAAAACGTAACAGCGTTTAATTTTACAAAACCTAAATCTTTACTCTGAGGCAACTATACTAGGCAACATAAATATAGGAAAAAGGTAAGTACCTAATACATCAAAAGTTACGTTCCATGTGTCGTTTCTCTGAAAGAGTCTTAGAGGGCCTTTTGTAAAACCTGAGGATGTGGAATCAGAATTGGAGCAGTGAAGTTAGATGCTAAGCAATAACTTGAATTTACCTACAATCCAAATAAGATTAAAGAAGTTATGAGGCATGGGTATTATTTTAAACTATTGCTCCCCTGTATGTATAATTTCCTTCTTCCTCACTCCTGATAGCCCTTTGATAGCTCTGAACTTCTACAGTTAAGAGGTATTGGTTGAAGTGTATGACACACCTAGTGATTTATTCATGCATCAACCACACCTTGTAAGCATTGATTCAGTGGAAAATGACAGTGAAACTACACAGCATGTGAGTGAAGCATAGCATAGTAGGACCTGTTGACAATGCATCTTCCCAGTTCTGGTTACCGGTAAGAAATCTTATCTTCTGGTTGTCAACTTCAGTGTTTCCCCAAACTTACCCTAATAGCTGGTATGCATGCCAATGCCTGCTTGTGGTCGCTCTCTTCCAGTGCATCTTAGAATCTAAAATCAGCCCACAGCTTCTTTCCTCTCAATTGGCAATGTCTTTAAGATTCCTGTTCTCAACTTTTGAAAAAGAGCTGCATGTTCCCACTAGGCATTTGAAAAATAACCAGGCAGAAATCATCTTACTTTTCTCTCATATCTGTCTGACTCCCTTGCCTTGCAGGAGCTTTTTATTTCTCTCTGCCTTTATATAGTCCAATAGGAAAATGGTAATAAAAGTTTCAAGAG
Source organism: Promerops cafer (assembly GCA_013398275.1). Classification (NCBI taxonomy): domain Eukaryota; kingdom Metazoa; phylum Chordata; class Aves; order Passeriformes; family Nectariniidae; genus Promerops; species Promerops cafer. The sequence goes on along the minus strand of VZSE01008514.1, from coordinate 42,914 downwards.
CTGGATACAACAAAATACAGCTGTTTCCTCTAGGGAAGGTGTCTTCTAAGAGAACAGCTTTCAATTACAAAGCAAAACCATTAAAGAAATGTTCTCTAGAACATAGGGCCCTAGCTCTCACAGTGTCTTTTTTGGCTGTCAGCTTGCACTTTTTCTGCTTTCCTTACTTCTTTCAGCTTTTGATACTCTTCCACTGCAATCTGCACCTTTGTGCTTCAGCGAGGGTTCCCATTGTGCTCTTCCACTTCACCTTTATTCCTAAGACCCGTATTTAGTCTGCTAAACTTTTCCAGAGGGAATCCTATATTCTTGAGCCCTGATGAATTGCTGTCCCTTCTTCATCATAGCAGCTTCTGCCTGAACCTCAGCCTCAGCAGGATCTCTGGATCTGACCTGGCATTTTTCTTAATGTAGCTTTGCTTAAGCTGCTCTACTCAACGAACAGCTTGTTTGATTTCCATGCTTTATTGTTCAGCCATGGCAGATTGATAGGTATTTGGTGACCTGTTTGGACCATTTGTAGAACACAAGTTTATAATGAGTTGTTTCAGCAGTAGCATATCTGCAAAAAAACCCATACAGCCTGAATTTGAAAACAAATGATGAATTGCTTTCCTGGGTAGGTCTTAATTACCCAGCATTATGCAATATTACTAATAACTTAATAAAAAGAATACTATTAATAAATATTTTTATTTTCACTTAACCTGCACCTGACTTTTGTTCCAAATATAGCCCTTAACCTACCAGTAGTTTATTCTTGTGGAAAGGTAAGTTAATTAATTAATATTTCATTTATGATATGGAAAAAAATGGAAGGTCTTATTGCTAAATGTAAATTGCTAGCTTAAAATACCTTTTCTGAAGTTGTTCTAAAGCTCAACATGCTACTTAACAGTGAGCTGGCACATTTACAACCACTACTGATGTTGAGATTCTGTAGTTCTTACCACCATTTGTGTCTAATGCACTATAGATTTTCATACTGCCCCATGGCACATTAAATAGCTTAAAACACTAAGGCACATTTTACTTAGGTGTCACCCATGCTGCAGTTATTTAGCGTTCTCACACTGTCATATGTGTTACTCACCAGATCTCTGCATTTTCCCTCTTCTGTTTGCAACTTCCACTCACCCGAGCATGAACAAATTACTCAAGTAACGGACCTGTTGCTGTGCTGGTCACTGATAGGAAACTGATGCAGTTAGAAATGTAGTTATTTTGTTGAAGGGTTTGCATGTTGGTGTTATTTGGACGTGTGAAAGCAGATTCCTTTTATCCTATTAGTAGGTCAGGTATGCCATCAGTGGTGTAAATTGTGCAGTCCCTTATGCAATCATTTTGTGGCCATTCATATCCAAAAGCAGACTGTGACAAAATGTTCTTTGTCACTGTCTGTAGAGACATTTGTGTTTTCATCTCTTGCATGTAATGGGAAGTTGTCAGTGTTTTGTATTTGTCATCATTGCTCATTATAGTCAATTTCATGCATTCATGAGAAAATTCTTCCCAAACAGCTCTTTGTTTTTGTTCTGACTCTTTCCTTGGTCTCATTCCTTTTCATAAAGGCTCTTCAGCAGCAATCGGCAACTAATGAGACTTTGCCATAGTGCCTTCCTTCGGGTTTTCTTTTGTTTTGTTTTGGTTCTGTTTTGGTTTTTTGGGTTTTTTTTTTCACAGTAGCTGGTACAGAGCTGTGTTTTGGATTTGTGCTGTAAATAATGTTAATAACACAGACATGTTTTCATCATTGCTGAGCAGGGTTTACACAGACTCAAGACCTATTCTGCTACTAACACCGCCCCACCAGCATATAGTCTGCACAAGCAGTTTTCAGGGGACACAGCCAGGACAGCTGACATCAAATGATCACAGGGATATCCCATAGCATATGCTGTCATGCTCAGCTTAAAAAGCTAGGGTAAGGAGAAAGAAAAGGAGGATGTTCAGAGTGACGGCTTTTGTCTTCCCAAGTATGCTGGTTTTGGCTGGAGTAGAGTTAATTTTCTCCACAATGGCTTTATGGGGCTATGTTTTGAATTTCTGCTGAACACAGGGTTGATAATACAGAGGTGTTTTTGTTATTGCTCAGCAGGGCTTACACAGAGCCATGGCCTTTTCTGCTTTTCATACTGCCACACTGGTGAGGGAGTTGGGGATGCATGGGAGGTTGGGAGGTGACACAGCTGGGACAGGTGACTCCAACTGACCAAAGGGATATTCCAGACCTTATGGCATCATGCTCAGTATATAAAGTGAGGGGGTAAGAAGAAGGAAGGGGGGATGTTTGGAGTGATGGTGTTTGCCTTCCCAAGCCACTGATATGTGTAATGGGGCCCTGCTCTCCTGGAGAAGACTGAACACCTGTCCATGGGAAACAGTGAATGAATTCCTTGTTTTGCTTTGCTTGCATGGATGGCTTTTGCTTTACCTGTTAAACTGTCTTTATCTCAATCAACAATTTTTCTACCTTTTTACCCTTCTGATTCTCTTGCTGACCCAATGGTGGGTGAGTGACAGAGCAGCTGCCTGGTGATCGGTTTCTGGCTGGGGTTAAACCACAACACCAAGTCAGTGTTACACCAGATGGAGTCCTGTTTTCCTGGAGATGGTTGAACAGTTGCCTGCCTGTGGAAAGTGATGAATGAATTCTTTGTTTTTCTTTGCTTGTGTGTGCAGCTTTCGCTTTTCCTATCTAACTGTCTTTATCTCAGCACGAGTTTTCCCTTTTACCCTTCCAATTCCGCACCCCATCCCACTGGAATGCTGTGTGAGTGAGCAGCTCTGTGAGGCTTAGATGCCAGCTGGGGTTAAACGACAACATAAACTCTGCATAATAATGTGGGTTTCTGGAATTACATCAGACACATCACGTCCAGAGATACCTACTTTTCTCCTAATTTAGATTTAGAGACTTAACTTGTGCATGCTTCAAGTCATATGAGACAAATGTCACCCTTGCTTTNTGCTGCGGCCCACGGGCGGTGCCGCGGTGAGGGCGGCTGAGCCCCGCCCGGAGACCGGCATCACGCCGGCACCGGCATCCTGGGGGAAGTGCCCGCCACTGCGGCCGGGGGCGGTGCGGGGCGCCGCGAGGCGCTGAGGGGTCTGTTCTTCTCGTAGGCTGATCTTCGGCACCCTCTACCCCGCGTACTNGGTTTGGTTTGGTTTTTTTTGGTTAGCTGAAGAGCCATAGTAGATTTCTAGCGATTTTTTTTTTCATCAAAAACCAGCTTATGTAATGGTTATCTCAGTGGGATTCAGAGATCTGTGTACGGGGCCTAATCAATGCTTGACTGTAATATACATAGAGGCTCCCAGGGACCCAGTGATGAACTCTGGAGGAGAAAGATTCTTTTTAGCAGTATTCCTTGGAGAGCTGTTAAAATACAACAGCTTCCGGTACTCTAGTATGCTTAAGTATACACATTTATACACATTTCCCACCCTGCACTAAGGATATTCCCCCACACACACACACACACATACACTGTTCAGCCTTGTTTGTGTAGTTAACAAAGTAATCCTTGACGTCTGACCTTTCGAGAGAGAGTATCTGGCAACACTTAAATTACCTGGAAACTACAAGTAACAGCCTTTGCTATTCTGGTTTGATAACGCAAACGTCAGTATCGGCTAGTTGAGTTTTGTTTTCCATCCGGTTTTGGGTGAAACTCGGAGCCGTGCAACTCTGAAACTCTTTTACACTTAACTACCCTGTTTGCAGCAAGTAATAGCCGTTGTCTTGATTTCCCTGGAGGAGGCAACTGGAGGGAAGATGGATTCCTCTCTGGTCTCTATTACTCTGTCCTCCCAAGTGCCCGTGGTCTCAATTCGGCACTCTCCTGTAATTTTCCTCACGGTGCGCATGTTGCTTCTCTGCCATTGTTCCAGCAACGCCTCTTGTCTACCTCGCTGCTGCCGTTCCGCTGGCGGGGCTCCGCTCCCGGGTTCCCGCCGCATTTCCCGACCTGGTGCGAGCGAACGCGGGGCTTTCCCCGCGGGGGCGGGCAGCGCGACTCGCCGGGGTTCCGCAGCGCGGCGGGATGCTCAAGGCCCTGCGGCCTCTCCCTCCGCCGCGTCGGCTCCTCCCATGCGAGCACACGGGGCGGAGCTGCGCTTGCTGCAGGAACCTGCTCTTTAAGAGCCGCCTCCTGCCGCTGCTCAGCCCTGAGCCGCGCCCGGTGCCGCCATGGTTTCCTGGATAATCTCTCGCCTCGTGGTGTGAGTGTGTGCGGCCGGGGAGCGGGGAGGTGCGGGCCGCTGCACGGGGTCCTTCCCCGGTGGTCCCTCGGGGGCCGCGGCCCAGAGCGGGGCTCTGGCGGTGGCGTCAGTGCTGCCCCGCGGGACCCCGCGCNTACAAGGCCGTGAAGACGAAAAACGTAAAGGAATATGTGAGTACGGGCTCGCCGTGCCGGCGCAGCGCCTGCCTCTTCCTTCGCGGCCGCCCCGCAAGCCCCCGGCCTCTCCCTGGGACGATGGCGCTCCGGCTCCGCAGGGGCTCGGGTCAGCCAGGCTGCCCGAGCAGCAGCTCCAGTCGTCTCTGGAAAAGCTGCCAAGGATGGGTGCTTACTGAAATGGGAGGTTTCAACCCGTAAACGTGGGCTGTATTTTCTCAGGAGATGCTGAGTGAGGAAGGGAAAGCGGGGGAAACACTGCAGTCTGGAAGCATATGAAAGTCCGGGACACGTTCTTTCTTGTAACTTTATGCTTACGTTGTGTCCTTTACTGCTTTTTCAGTACTACTTTTGTTTTCTTCCAAAGGGTTGAATAATCCTGCTTGGTTTGTGGCTTCCTACCAACTTGGCTTGTGATTGGTGTTTTATGTTGGTCAAAACTTCATTCTCTTTCCCTTCTGGAACCGTTTCCCTCTCTCTGTTTACACCATTGCTACAATTACCATATTTGAAACACCAGATTTTTTTTTTTTTTTGTGGTGTAGTGTGTTGCCTTCTTACAGAAGGAATGTTCTAAGTGGATCAGTTGAGACAAGACCTATGATGTGGAAAAGTATGGCATTATTTTTTGGGTTTTGTTTAGTGATTCAATGGTACAGGTTTCCTGAAGTACATAGTCTGGATTGCTGCAGCAGAAAATATAATCTTGTTTTTAGTTTCAGTGAAAATGCTGGAGTGGTTCAAGAAAATGTATTTGAACTGCTGAAACTTACATATTAATTGTTTTTGCTTGAGAGAACTTCATCAGAAATAAGCAGTTAAATGTTAGACTGCCGTCTGTCTAATTCACTTACATTTGAAGCGCTTCTTCCTTCTCAACACAAGTGGAAAGACAGGGGAAAACATAACAGTAGGGGCAATATCTGTTCAAACTGTTCTTCATGTGACAAGTCAGCAGAAAACTTGAATGCTGTACTGCTCATTTTCAAATCCAGCTGTTTTATGTACTACTGCTTGCTCATAGTGCTTAAGAACCAACATTGGTTAGGGTTTGGTGGTGGAGAAAGGTCTTACTGGTGTATCTGTGCTAAAGTGGTGTATTGAAGCTTGAGTTGACACAGACCAAGCTACCTCAAAGAGTTCGTTAGTGATATCGAAGTACCATGCAAATTCAACTCTTCTCTACCACCATGATAAAAATTCGGGATAAATCCTTGAGCAGTTGTGGCAAACTGCTTCTAGTAGCTCAGATTGTCCTGAAAGCAATTTCTTTCTTTTTACGTGTCATCTTCAGCATTGGTCAAGTCTACATTCCAATTGTACTTTTGCATTTGCTGAATTCATTTAAGGTTCTTGGTGCAAGTTGGGGAGGCTATATATGTGCCTGAAGCTGGTCATCATCAGGCTGAGCAGCAAATGACTCCTGACTCCTTTTAGTGGATTGGAAAAAAAATGCAGCCTCATTCAACCCTCAGTTTTTGGCAGGTGTTTGTAATCTGTCATAAGGAAAAAAATAGGGCTTCTTCCCATCTGCTTTCTGCTCTTTTAGTTTCTGGTCATCTGCAGGGACTTCTAAAACTAGAGGTAGGATCCTTCTAGTTTGTTTAGGAGCTATACTTCTTTTTTCCTTTGGCTTTAGAGCATAGGCTGAAGGGTGCCAGAAGGAGACAGAGGCAAGAGATCTGCGTCCAGTATCAAAGATGTGAACATGAAGTTTAAATAAACAGTAACAAAACAATGTTTTCTGTTCTCAGTTCATACTCCCGAGCACTCTGTTAGCAGAGTGAAAAATAAGCACTAAGCTTGCACTAAGGCTGCCTACAGTGACCCCTTTTGAGTGACATCTGCTAATATATGTAAATGCAATGGTTTTCACTAAGAAAAAGCAGACATTGTAAGTTCATGGCTTTGTATTTGATCCCATTTAGAGACAAAATGTCAGCCGGAGATCAATCAGGATCCCTTTTTTAATTCTTTAATCAACTCCTACCTAATCTCTCGGATAGAAAAGGATCTTCTGCACAGTTTGTCATCTTACTATTCACAACCTTTTCCAGATGTTTCATGAAGATGAGCAGCACAGATCTCAACACTGATTCCTGTGGGATTCCACTGGTAACTTTCCTCTTTGTGAAAAGTGGCCATTTACTTTTATCCTTTGTTTCCTTTTTTTTAACCAACTGTTAATCCTCAGTAGTCCCTTCATTTTTATCCCTGACGATTTTGTTTCTTTAAGTGTTTGTATGGACCTGTTAGAAACTTCTAGAAACTTCATATACCCTTGCCCTGCAAGGAAAGCACTATAGCTAGCACAGGCTTATGGAAACCTAAGAGTTCTGCTACACTTGCGAATTTATTTTTTTTCTGAAAAAACCCCGTAACTTTCATTTTGTTACATATACGTAGGTATTTGCTGATTGCTTTTATTACTGTTATTGCCTTCATTTTGCCTAATGCTGAAGTAAGATTTACTGGTGTATGGGTTTTCTGAAATCTCTCACCCTTTTGCATCCTTTTGCAAACTTAGATTTATCATTATTCACACACTTCTTCATACAAGAGCTGATTCATGTTGCTGCACCGAGGACTTAATCATTCGTTTCGAAAAGTTGCTTTAGATTAGCTGAATGACACCTGGTGTTGTCCAAACTGATGATACAAAAAAAAAAAAAAAAAGGCAGGAGAGAGCCATACAATAACAAGTTTTGCTATTTTCTGTTCTGAAAAAGAAAGTTTACAGTAAAGTGGAAATAATTTGGATTACTAAACACTATCTTCTAAACCATTCACTGTGTTAGAGCAGCTGGAGGCAGATTAATTTTCTTTTATGAGAAACTTGTGGAGGGTCTTTCAAGAACAAATCACCAAATTTTCCAACACATGCAAGGTTGGGGAAATACCTGCTTTTATAGTGTTTGCTGTAACAAGGATTGTCAGCATGTCATTGTTATATGAACGTAATTGTTCCTGTAATTCTAATGTGTGGATTTAATATATGGCATTTCCCTGATTCAGTTTAGTTCTTTTTTCCCATTCTTGATGACACTAAGGGTGTTAAATGGCTTTTAATTAAGGTGTCCTCTTCATTTATCTGCTACTTATGCTCTTTTTTAATTCTCAACAGGGTAGAAAACTAGCAATTTCCCTTACAGTTCAGCTGACTCCTCTTGAGGAGTAATTGGCTTGTAGCTGGGAAACCAGTCACCAAACCAGCAGAGTGTACATCTGTGTTTGTTAGGGGGGAATTATTTTGTGCTTTGGAAGAAATACTGCCCCGGATAAGGGTGTGAGGAAGTAGAGAGATAGATGGTAGGCATCCAGATGTGTCATAATAGTACATAATATACTCTAAACCTTAAACAAGAAGGGTAGGTTGATGTGGCATGTTCTTTGCTTTTTTACCTCTCTCAGTGAGCCTTCATTTAAAAAGAAAAATTAATTGCTTGTGTGATTTCTGGGAGAAATTATTAAGGCAAAGAATGCTTACTAGGGAGTTAGAGCAAAATAATGTGTTTCTTGGTTTGTTGTTTTTCTTTTTTCCAAAGGAAAAACTTTACATCAGGAAAATACAGGGCTGCAGCTGAAACTTAAAGTTTTACATATGTGTGTGTATATATATTTTTTTATGGTATTCATGATATATGGAAGAGTGTAACTTCTTAAGGTGAACTGATAAATCTTTTTGAATAGGTCATTTGGGACCTTAACACTGTTGCACCATAATGTTGCTCCAGGGCATGCGTTCATCAATGTATCTGTATGTGTTTATCTCTTTAGAGCCCAGTAATCCTACGTGTTTTCTCAGACTAAAATGTACCAGTTAGTATGTGTCCCTCTCCATTACAGATTATATATGCCTTATTTTTGAATCTGTCTTAATGTGTGGAGATGAGTCATTTATACTCAGAAGGCATTTCACTTTTCTGGGTTCTGATGTATGTCCATTGAGTGACTCCTCTTTTGCAGGTGAAGTGGATGATGTACTGGATTGTGTTTGCGTTTTTCACCACTGCAGAAACACTCACAGACATTGTTCTTTCTTGGTGAGTTCCTTGGTGGCATGTTGTGGGGGATTTTTGTTATTGTTGTGTCTTTGTTTTGGTTTTTTGCCTTTTTCTTAAGCAGAGAGGATAAGTGTTAGGATGCTAAGAATAAACTTTGTCTCCTTTAGGAGTTTTCAATCCCTGTGACGAGTCAGCACGTTTCTAGCTACTGTGGGTAGTAGCTGCCATCTCAGCTGTTTCAACTCCTTTGCTTGAAAAGTTAGGGTAAATGCACAGTATCTGTAAAAGGATCTTCATCCATTCATAACTTGAAATATTTTTGAGAAGCTGTTAATGTGAACTGGTACAGTTTGAAAGATGATAGTCTAGAAGACACCTTAAAAAATGGTAGAAGGAAGGGACCTATTTTGCTTTGGCAGCCTTTTATGTGGAAGAGCAGATCACATGCGTGTCGGTGCTGTGAGTGGTTTGCACGAGGAACTTCGCTTCCACTAGGGAGGGTGGGACAGACTGGAATAGAGCGAAGCAGATTCTTACTCCTTTCAGTGCTCTGTGTCATGCTTGGCAATATGGAGGCCGCCAAAAATGACAATTCATTGTCTCAGGGCTTCAACGGAACCTTTGAAACGGGTTATCTTCAGTTGCCTCATTGCTTTAATGTTGGAGCTTTGCATACATCTCTGAAACAATGTTAGTCAAGAGTTTCATCTTCTAAAGAATCATGAAGTACTACATATGCCTTACAAAAGTGCTCAGCAGCTTTGTTTCTACCTGCATAAAATCTGAAAAGCAGACAAAGATCGAAAAAGTATAAGAACTGTAGCTTATTCACATAAAGGACTTCTGGAAACAGAAGTTTCTTCCTACTAATTGAGTCCGTAGAGACTTTGCATTCACTTGTTTCAATCTGTGCTATTGTATCTTCGCGGACTTTATTGGGTAAGAGTTAGAGATGACAGGCTTACATTCTGCCTGCTCTTTTTCATTTACACTGGCTCTGCTTTTGTGTCTTATCTGAGGAGTACCTGTTGGAAGTTTCAGAAACAGCCATCATGATGCTTTAGCAGGAACATGACATTATTAAGATACATAGTTGAAAATTTTGGCAATTGAGAAGGGAAACTAATGTAATATTAACATCCAGTGGATGCTGTCTGAAGAAACTTCAGAATGATAAGAGTAGCTATCAGATTGTAATTTGGTGTGTTTGCAGGGCTGAGAGATGCCCTGTTTATGGAGTTTTCATGGCTATGGATGAAAGACTAAATGATACTCGAAGAAGGTATGTCCTAGGAGTCTAAAAAGGGTTCTGCTTTTCTGACCTGAATAATTGATTCTCTTGTTTCTGAGCCTTTACCTTGCCTACACTCTTTCTGCCTGTGCTGCTCTCTGCTGGTTATCTCCATCTGTCTCTCTGCTGATCTTGATTCCCGTTCTCCATCTTTCTCTCTCTTCTTCTTTTTTTTTTTCCTATCCTCTTTCTCTCAGGTTTCCCTTTTATTTCGAGCTGAAAATCGCATTTGTGATTTGGCTGCTCTCCCCTTACACCAAGGGCTCCAGTGTCCTCTACAGGAAGTTTGTGCACCCAACGCTCTCCAATAAGGAGAAGGTACTTGCTTGTTGTTGGAAGATACTGACTTGTCTGGGAACTGACTGACTTCTAATTCAGTCACGCCACAATAAAAACCGAAATCCGTGAATCTTGCTTATGCTGACCTTAGTTAATGTAGAATGATTCTGTGTCTGACAATGATGTCATACTGCAGCTTACTGAAGATTGCAGTGTAGCCAATAGTTTGCCTAATGCTTAGAAAGCATGTTTGGCTAACCCAGTGTCATGAGCCCTCACAGTCACTGTCAGTAGTTAAGCCTTTTGAATCACGATAGGAGCAGCATGTTCTGTAGCCAGTCTGTTTTTTCACATTGTTGGTGTAAGCAACTGCTTTGTTTCAGTTGTTATAATTTGGAAATAGCATCCTGTAATTTAAAGTTGCATTCACATGCTTTCTGTAATTAGCAGAGAAACTCGAGTTATGTGATGAGTGACACCTGATGCTAGTAGCCTGAAAAAAGAGTGTCCAGATGAGCTTTGTGTTTTTAAGGGTGGTGATGGGGAAACTTTGATCATGTTTGTAATGAGCAGCTAAATGCCATGTTCCTTGTTGCATTCCTAGGAAATTGATGAGTACATTACTCAGGCTTGTGACAAGAGCTACGAAACCATGATGCGAGTTGGCAAGAGAGGGTTAAACCTTGCTGCCAATGCAGCAGTTACTGCAGCTGCAAAGGTAATGCAATGCCTTCTGTAACATTCAGGAATTCTCCAGCGGTTTATTTTTGCGTGCCAGCAGTTAGACGCTGTGGGTCTATTAGGGATACTAGTACTTGTTTGGCAGCAACCTACTTTTCCCTCCTTCCAATTTGCCCTGCAGTTAATCCCATCCTTTGACTTAGAAAAAGTAGAGGGGGAGTGGAGTGGATTTTGCTTTAACCTCTTAGTTGTTCTTGGGAGCATACATTTTCCCTTCTCTGTTTTTTTCAGGGTACCCTAGTGGGGAATAGGGCACCTTTGCTCCTCTTCTGAATGAATGATCCCATGTGAGATGATCTTAGTGAGGTGCCTTTCACCCTAATTTTATGTCCTCTTAGGGCCAGGGAGTTTTGTCTGAGAAGCTTCGAAGTTTCAGCATGCAGGATCTCACTCTGATCCGAGATGAAGATACTGTGCATATGCGAAGCCATGAGCCACAGCTGCACCCCTCTGGTGTGAGTCTTCTGGAAACAATTGAAGACTCAGGTACAGAGCACTTGCTGGGCCATTGTATGAGACCTCAGATGGTGGGCCAAGAGGGCTTTCCTGAGCCTTGGGTCTCAGAAAGGAGTGCAAGATTGTAAATTGTCTGGGAGAAATTGCGTTGTCTTCCCTGGAACCTTCTCAGTTAATATACATCTCTGTACTTATCCCGTTATCATTATTCAGGATGGTTGATGTCTCTCTGTCACGCGTTCCTTGAAGATGGGCCATTTTAAACCTCATGAGATCCTTTAAAAGTATTTGCTAAAACTTCTGCTCTTGTTCCTTAGCTTCCTGTTACTCCTCAGGAGAGGAGAGCAGTGTGGCACATCGGTCTAACGGAACCCCGTCAGATACTAGAACAGACCCATCAGATGAAGATGCAGGAGACAAACTTCCTAAGCGTACCCAGAGCCTCAAAACTCCTAAAAAGGTGATAAAAGCTGAAGTGAATTGGTGTGTAGATAATCTCCAGCACGAACATAGATTTGTGAGCTTGGTTGGAAGGCTCTAGCTTTATAGTCTCAGCATTTAGAAGCTGTATATATAAATTTTGTTGGACTGTCTTTGCTAGTTGAGTCCTGCATCAGAGGACTTGTCGTCTACTTGCTATACTTGTCTCTAGCTTTTGCATTTTTATCATGCCTGTAAGCCTCTGTCATAAGCCAGAACCCAGCTTTTCTTTCATTTGGGTTTTGTGTTGAAGGGTGGAGCATTAGATCTTTTTAACGTGTTTTGTTGGCAATATCCTCTCTCCTGTCTGCTACAGTCTGAATATATAATAGTGACATTTATCCCTGGGACAGCCACTTTCTCTTCATCTAAATGCAGCAGTTGTGTACCCTCTTAGGTCTCCCTTGACTTTCACACATTAGGTATGGGGAATTACACCACTCCCCACCTACCCCATTCCTGGAGTGTCTTCTTGAAGTTTGAGTAACTAGGGACTGTTCAGTTGTCTCCTTATGTTCACGTGATGTCCCATTCAGATGGGACATGAGATGCCTGATTTCTTATTATTAAAATAAACCATACACGAAAGTAAATGCAGTCGTGTCCAAGAATCATTTAAGCTTAGCAATCTTTTTTTCAGGTGTTTTCAGGTGTGTTTTTTAGAAAATGCTTTTTGAGGTGCTGCTTTCCAGGTCTTGACACTTACTTGAGTGTTTCTTATGGTTTGATTTGTACATGATAGAATGCTTCTCCCTTTTTATGATGTTGGGGTCCTATTTGCTTGATTCAGCTTGGACTTCTAATGTTATTATTTTTATCTAAGATAAAGAATGCTATATAACTGACTCATTTTGTCGAGCTATTCAGGCTAGATGTCAAATAGTTTGAAGGAAAGTAATTGCTTAGAGCGTGATTTTAAGTTGTACTGTTAGCCTGATGTTACAGTGTACGGGAAACCTTTGCATGTGCTTAAGTGCTCCTTGTAATAGAATCGCAGAATAATTGAGGTTGGAGGGGATCTCTGAATTCATCTGGTTCAAACCCACTGCTCGTGTAGAGCCAGTTCCCGGGACCAGGTCCGAGTGGCTTTTGATTTTCTCCAAGGATGGACATCTGTGTCCAAAGATGCGTTTTAATTTAACTAGGATCTTTCTATGGCTTGTTTCTGAGTTGACCCCTCTTCTTTCTTGTCTTCCATGTTGGACAGGAGCAGGGAAGCAAGAGGCTCAAAATTTGAGTGGAAGCTTCCTAGTGAGAATTTTTCAAAGTGAAATTGTGAAAAGACAGAAAGAACTTTTCTATGCTCTTTATTGTGAATACAGAAATACCGGTAAAGCCCTTTGCAGGCGTATTGGTTTCTATGCTCAGGTTGTTGGATCTTTGGGTCAGATGTGGGACTTGTGGGAGGTCTTTGACTGAGATCTCTGAGATTGCCAGCCAGGGCTAAATGCATCATAGATGAATAAATGTGGTCTTTTTGCCAATATCTATAATGAAAGACACAGAAGTAATGTGTGCAAATCAGTTCAGGATGTTTCTGCAGCTTTCAGAGAACTGCACTGGTGATGGAAGTTAAGCAGAAAAGTGAGAGCAGTGAAATGTTTAGTGAGTATTACCAGTTAGAAGTATCTGTGTTTAACCTTTTGTTTGGACAGCTGGTTTTGATTTTACTACTGTACATAGCTTGTTTTAGAGCGTCTTTTCCTGGTTGCTATCTGATGGATATGTTGAGTGATTTGTTTAATGAAAAAAAAGGAATGGTTAAATAGCCTTTGGAGACAACAGATGACATTAATAGGGTCATGTTGTAGTTGTTTTGTCCTATTTTCACTCTGCATTCTTGCGTCTTTCTGTTAGACATTTAGATGTTAAAATAAACTAGCCTAAGATGCCTCTTTTTATTTCTTCTCAGGTTCCAGTGAGAAGTGTAAAAGCCCGCCCTAAGAAGAAAGCTGCTGGCTCTCTTGCTTCTGGCGAGTCATCCTAAGGCAACCTTCCCCCCCCAGCACCTGTCTCTGTCCTGGGATTTGCCTTTTGCTTTTATGGGGAAACTCTCCAAAGGAAGGGAGCTGAGATTTTTGTACATAATCGATACTGCTTTACAGAGTTCATTCCAAGGCAGTGGGGAGGCTGGGATTCAGAAAGCAGAGTAGAGGATACAAATCCTCAGGAATTTTCTCCTTTTCATCTCTCTGTTGGAGGGAATGCTGATATGTCTGTACATAGCCAGTTGCTTTGGAATTCCCGCTGTATAACTCTAGTTGACAATCTTTGCTGGAAAAACTGACTAGGGTTAGAGACATCCATTGCACAGAAGCTGGAAAAATATTAGACAGTGGAGTTCCACAGTGTGGGTGGCTCTCTAAAATGTCTTTTCTTGCTCTGGGTATTCTCCTGCAGCTGTGTGTAAGAAGTGCCCACCATGAGTCGTATTCCTTAAGAATGGACCATACCTGATACGTCCATCGCCTTTGAGAAAGTGACTGAAGTGATATATGCTGAGTGCTTTTGAACATAAAGGACTGGCTCATGGGAGGTGTATGCTAGATTCCCATTACTCCTACTGGAAGATGAAGAGATGGGTTTTTATTTTATTTTTTCTGGGAGGTGAAGGGAGATAATTGGATAAACTAATAAAGAAAATGTGCTATTACATGCACATTCTATGATGGAGTAGGTAAGAGTTACTGTTGAGAAGGAAAGTTTGGCATCTCTAAGACTTTGGCTCTTGAAACCGCTTGAATTTTATTTCAGGTTCTCATGCTCACTTTGACTCTTATGAGAGCATCAGAATGAGGAGAGTCCCATGCCGTAGGTCTCGCAGTTCCATGGCAAGCATAGTCGCTTTGCCATTTAGTGGTTGAACACGTGTCATTGTGTTGCTTGTTACTTCAGACAAATTCTTTTATTCTAGCAGATGTCTAGGGAAAATCTGTCTCAAAATAGTCTGCGGGCATACTTGGGAATCTCAGAAGCCCTCACCTCTCAGCTTTAGGAGAGTCAATCCTCAGGACATGAGAACTGAAACAGTTGATTTATTACCAGTTGAGTTCCTCTAACTTCAGGATTTCATGTATGGGGGATAAAAAACAGGGACTAGGGCACAATACTGTGATTAATCAGTCCTCTTGCTTTATCCTGCTGCAGCCCTTGCACAGATTTTCTGTCTGGCATGTGCCGTGCTTATCAGTGTCCTGAGACCAGAGCAATACTTAACACTTGGGACAGAAAACTACAAGGAATGTAGAGTACGTATTGTGGGAGTGAAATTGTAGTGCTGCATCATGCCAGGCCATACTAGTCTCTTGAATATTGTTAAGGGGACATCCCTTGTACACATGCCAGCTGAGTCAATGAGAATTTATGACATTTGTGAGTAGGGTTCTGGTTAACAAGATCTATAATGAAGGTGCACCATTATAGACATATTCAGGGTGTCTGAATGAATACTTGGTGGTCTTAATTTTCACTGAAATTAGTTATCAAAGGAACCTGGCTCCTACATGCAGGTATTTGTGTCCCATACTTTTGCTGTCACATTTCTGAAATGACAGTGAATTCTTCACAGAGCCCAGTATTTTGCTGTTGACAAGGTATAGAAGCACTTCTGCAGTTAATGCTCTGCAAGTATTTCTGTCCTAGAGAATAGCCTGTCAAAAGTTTATAAAGGTGAAGATTAGGACTGAATTTTTTTTCTTGTTTCCCACTATCTTGGTGGCAAATTGTTTGCTGTTGAAATGACCAGTTATTTCAGGAATCCAATTAAGTTTGGTTTACTATTTTTTGTAGCTTTTAAAAATTTAAACTTTACAGTCCATGTTAGAAATATTTGCATCTTGTCAGAAATATTTGTCCTAAATTATCCACAAGGCCTTATCCAGAAGCCAGTAGAAAATCCTTGATTTGGTTCTGCGTTTCACGAAAAAACCCCAATTATTTTGTTCTTTTTTAGTTTATTAGCAAACTTCATATTCATGTCTTACTAGCACATGCAAATACATATCCTGAAGCAGGAATACTTTCTGTTTCCAAAGGAAATTTCTCTCCCCAGACAATAGATAAAAATCTTTCATGGTTGTGTGGAAGATCCAGTTGTGAGGAATTGCTGTCCTAGACTTTACTGTACTGAGCAAGAGAGAACCATTGTTCTCTATATACCAAGTATTTCTGTGACCGCGTTTTTGATTATTTTTAAATTAAAATTGCGCATAGCAAATTATTTATGTAAATCATTGTGAAGGGCTTGATTTGGAAGCCAAGTCTCTCCCCTTGTGCTGATCTTCTTGCCCTTTCCTTGTGCATGCACTGTGATAGTCAACGGTTACTGGGTTTCCACAGAGTGTCTTTCCAGAATCTTCTCTAGAATCCATTTATTTGTAGCGGCTTTTCTGCTTTGAAGTACAGGAAGAAATTCTGAAGATTCAGTTCTGGTATTTGGATTTATCTTTGTCTTCCTGAGCTGCGGCCTGTGCTAAGTAGCTTTTACTTAGCATTGATGCTTGATGTCATTAGCTTGCGGGTAAATACGGGTCAGTTTTACTCTGACTTTTGTTTATACTGGGGAATTGGCTTTTGGTTGCAAGAATGAGTCTACAGTAGAGTCAGGGACTATCTAGTGTGCGATATGAAGCTGATGATGTCAAGCAGCAGAACTTACCCAGAGCAAGAGCAATGTCTTAGCATGGATGCTGTTTTCTTCTTCTAGTACAAATGTGACTGCTAGATTGTGCTTTGCTTGATCAAAGCCACTGCGGATCTACCACCACCCACGTGACCTGTTAGTGAATTTCTACATATAGTTCTGCATTGGATGGCACTGTCTTGCATAGAAATTCTCTTGTTAATGAGAACGCCGAATGTGCTGTTTTGATAAAACGCTTTTATCAGCTGCTGTTCGGTGTTTTCAGCAGGAAACGCTGGAATGTAGTTTCTCCTCAGTATCATCTGTGGGCCTCATTGTGCAATTAAGCGAATGGTTAAATCTTCACCTAGCAGTAGAACCTGTTGTGTTCGGTAAGTGTTTAGAGCCTTTTTCTAATATGCCTGGCTACAGAGAGAAGTGCAGTAACAGAAAATGATACTTGAAGGTGAGGGCTGAAGAGGGTGGTATGTGTGTGTCAAACTTCGTGTGCCTAAAAGTTATCCTAAAATACCTGTACCGTGAGATACAAAGTTGAAGCCATGACTGCCTTTTGAAAAGAAATGTTTTACTGTTTTACTGCTTTGTAGTAGTATGAGTTAGTGTTCTGCCATTGGAAAAGAAAACACTGAAATACGGTTTCCCGTCTGAGAAACTTAGCGGTTTGTTGCATAAAAGGGAAAAATGTTTTCTTGTTTGGCAGTAATCCTCCGTGGTGGGTAAGAAATATGAAAATACAGGGGAGACCACTGTCAGGTTTTAAACCTTTACACTTTACCTAAACATCTTTGTTACCTGCTTTTTAAAAGTTGAGTTTGTGATTTTCCAGCTTTACATTTCTGGGACCGATTTCTTTTAGACTAGAATAATTTCCTTGGTAGGTAGAGCATATATATAGAGAGGGGTGCTGGTGTTCTTAAAATTGCAAAGATTGTTCTGGGAAAGTTTCACCTTCCCTCATTTTAGTGAATTGATTTCCATTCATTGTGCTTTTGCAGTGCTGGGCTTTCTTTTATACATCCCTCTTGGAAGTACGACTCCCTCACAATATACTTCCTTGGAAAGCGAGATTTCTAGCGAACCACAACTTTCTAGAAATAGTTATTTATTCTGTGCCATCTTAATCAGCAGGAAATTTAGTGCCTTAGGAGAAGAGTTAGATATCTATGGAGAACTCTACTGGTTCTCTGATCTACACATAACATTGTATTAAGGAGGCTTGTAAGTTAACTGTGAAGTGTCATTGTATGCTTGAGAGCAGCTGTTATATTGAGCTGATTTTTCCTTTCTGTCTTCCAAAGTTGTGTATAATGCTGGAAAGTGTGGATTGTTCCCTAGGAGAGAAATCTGGGGGAAAAAGTTGTATTCTCATGGGGACACTGTCTTGTCACATTACTGCTTTCTGGGGAGATGCTGAATGACATCTCTATGTAACTGGTCTGTACTATAGCTTTTCTTGCTTTAGCCGCTAGGAATTTGTAATATGCCGTCTGGCTGAAGCATCTTGTGGTGCTGCTTTGTGAGTTGTCTTGCAAAGTCAGATACGTGAAAAACCAGGAAAGTATTCCAAGGTTACATGAGCTTATAGAACCACAGAGGTGTCAGAGTTGGAAGGGGCCTCTGGGGGTCATCTGGTTCAGCCTCGCAACTCAGTCAGAGCCACTCACTGCCGGTTCCCGTGTGCCATTTCTGGTCTGGAATCTACTGAGCTTAATGTTTAAGAGCTGATAATATGTGCAGAAATGCATATGCTGTATGGGAATGTGCTTTAGTGTGACTGAGGAGAAATATTTCCTCGTCACTTTTCATCTGGAATTTGGCTCTGTTGCAAGACACTATAAACATAACTCATTATTATGTTCTCTACAGGTATTGTTAAAAAGCCTAGAGGCCTCAGAAAAGATCTTAAGAGGTGTACAAAGTAAGTTGTGAACAGTTGGTTTTAACAGTAAATGGAGGCGATAACTGCATAGCAGCTAAGAACCTGTCATGTGAGATAGATAGAATTAGAGTAGAAAATGAGCTGCATATAGTACAGAGTTGTCCAGTAAATACTGCTACCTTTCTGAGCCTCAAGCAACACCTAAACTGTGCATTCTACAGATGAGAGCTTGATTTCTTTTATGAGCCTGACTTCTCTCTTGGAGTGAGACTCTCTGTCTCCCTCCCTCTCTTCCGCCTTTCCTTCCCCCCGCCCTCCATCCCTTCTAAACTGGCCTTGAGCTACATACATTGAGATTCTTTAAACTTTCATCCCTTCAGAACAATAAGGTTTGACTTCTACCTCAGCAGGCAACTGATCTGGAGGGAAGACCAGATGGATATCAAGTATCTCTCATCACCTCGTAGATGTGTTATGCCGGAGAAGCAGTAGCAGGAAGCTTCAGAGGATATGTTTGCCTGGGAAATTCTACCCTCTGCCCCCTGCCAAAGCCTGCATTTTTGGGTGAACCAAATGCTGGACTTAGCTATGCTCATATACACAGTTATCTGTAGAATCCCAAAATTCAGTGTCAGAATTTCCAGTGCTCGATTTCTGATGATAACAGGAATTAAAATAATATGAAGTGAAAAGAGACGGTGGCAAATCGGTGGGGGCTTTTTTTGCAACTTTGCAGGTAAATTTAGGTCATTGCTATTTATATGCCCGAAATCTTTGCCTAAAGACCCTTGCAAGCTATCTGTTACTTTCTTGCTCTCTTTCTGAGCTCCTATTCTTCTGTGAATTGGTTATGTTTTTTATGTTTACTCTTACTAAGCAAGGGCTGGCTTCCTTTTTACTGACTGTGGAGACTTGAAATATACTGTATTAGAGCTGTAGTTTAGCCTTTTTTCGTTATTTAAACCTATGACCTAGATGAATACGTGTAACTGGTACAACAAGGCCTAAGGCCGGATTCCCAGGTGGAATGTGAGCATCTATTGCAAATAGCATAGTTTGACGTATTTCCCCTTTCTTGCAGTGGATTCTGGCTGAAATGTGCTTATTGCAGACCCTTTGGACAAGGGAATGCTTTGCATTCTGTGAGCATTTAACCAGATAATGTTAGAAGTAACATTTATGGGAATACTGCAAAAATAAGTGAACACTAAAGGAGCAAAAGCTCAAGTCTTCTGTAATATATAACTGTCTGAGACTATGTAAAACACTAAAGCGTTTCTGGCAGCAGTGGAAATGCATTGCTATGCTGACTTACAAAGGTACGGCATTCAGTCGTGGTCTTTGTAGCAGGTTTGGGAGGAAGGTTAGTCTGGATGGCATGCATATAAAGTTTTACATACCAGGGAAGTAAGTTTTTATCACAAGTAATGCTTAGTAACGTACCAAAAAGAAAGAAGTCGAAAACTTTTGGTGACTATAAAATGGAGAGAAATTTTCCTGATCATCAAACCTAGTATTGAATATAAACCTTCTGTATTCGTGTTGCTGCCTTATTTGGGAAAGCACTGCATTAATGGACTCCTGATTTCTGGCTCCTCTCTTAGATTATTTCTCAAATTAATCTCAAATTAGAGGTGCTTGGGTTTGACTCAGCATTTTAACGTCCAACTCCCCGTTAGCACAGTGCTGATCTAAAGGCAGTACGGCACAAGGAGGGTTGTGAATCACTTATTGTCCACCAGAGGGTGTAAGCGTAACATAAAATCACTGAACGTGAGAGAGCAGAGACACGTCTCATAACAGTTCAATTATGACAGTTGAACAGCAATATTGCCTAGGTATGAGTGAAGATCCTCCTTGGGGGTGAGGGGGAAAACAAGATGGGGCTCTAACGGAGAAGTATGAAATAATACTGCTGTTAACCTCTGACTGAAGAGGCTATTCTGTTCTAATTGAGCCACTGTCCAGTGAGGCTTGCTGAGACAATAGGATTACAGAATAACTGTCCTCACTTTTTTTGTTGTTGTTGTACACTCAAACAATTCTCTAGCTGTAGGAAGCATCTCTGAAAATGGCAGTGTTTGTGATTACCCCATCCCCCCTCAGTCCCCACCTCCCCCCAGCTTTTGCAATTAACCAATTGCTGTGTGTTGCTCTACTTTATACTCTGAATTTTAGTAGTATTTCCTGGTAAGGATGGGCATTTTCTTTCAGTTGGATCTATTTTCTGTGAAAAGAGAAGCGATTTTAGTCTAAAAATACAGATGTATCTAATGTTACTATGGTAATTTGTGACCATGACAACAGAGAGTTAGCACTATGAAGAACAGACACAGATTTGGTTGGTTTTTTGGTTGTTTGTTTTTTTGGCTTTGGGTTTTTTTTTTCAAGCCAGTGGCCTAATTAATGGTGCATGCATTTCACAAAAAGAACTTGACTTTTCATATTTGTTAACCGTACAAGATCATATGGGTCCAAGGGATTTTGACATTCTTACATAGAAAAGCTGATGTTAGAACATAATGTAACAGTATGAGATTCTTTCCAGCGTTGAGAAAATCTTGTATTTGCAGCAGCATAGATGGGAGACTTGCAGACTGAAGGAGGATCCAGGACGTACCAGGAGGTTTCTGTCAGAAAGAGAAATAGAATCTAGAATAGTCCTGGGGATTCTTTAATGTCAGACTTTGGCAGGGAGGGGAAACAAGAAGAATAAAATATATTCGATATGTTTCTATTTTTCCATCATGTGATCAGAGGTAGGTAAACCAACACAGTGGTTTTGGGCAGGTGCTAAATTTCAAGTACGAGTAGTGGATTGCCCTGACATGCCCCATCCCAAGAGCACGTACTGCATTCTATGAAACATTTAGTAATGATTTAAAGAGTTATAAGAAATTAACTTATTATTGAGGGAGGTGGGAATGGGCTTTTGTGGCTAAGCCTGGTATGTAGTGTATTTATTTCTGCCAGTATAGAGATAACATAAAGGCTCTCTACTGTCAACACTCAATGTCGGTTTTATAGGAAGTGTGCGGATATAAGTTTAGCCAAAGCCAAACCACAGATTTTTTGTTTTTTCCAGGCTTTTCCTTTTTCCTAGGCTCCACTGGGGAATCTAGCAACTGAATGGAAATTATAATCTTGCTGCTATTGCTTGCTTCTTTGGGGCAATGAATATATTGAATTAAATAGAATTAAGTAGCATTTAATAGCTTAATTTTTGTGAAAGCCAGCTCTCGTGACCATTCTGTATTTACCACAAGAATACAGTACCTGATGCACGGAGCCATTGTAGTGCGGGAAGGCTATTACCTCCAAAAAGGGAAAGCAGCAAAAAGGCCAACCCAAACCGAATTGGTTCAGCTAGCGCAGTCTCCTGTCTCTGATACTGCTCAGTCTAATTGATGACCGGAGGGTAGTTTGGAATTAAACACACATTGGAAAATGCCTCATCATGACACTGTCACCTTTTTTACCCAGGTGCTGAAGCACGGTGGTGGTAAATGACTGGGCTAATGGAGTTTTCCTGAGAGGGGGAGTTATTTGAATTCTGTCACTAATTTTTTGTAGTCATTAGGTTTGGTCACTTGCTGCAGTATAATAGCTTAAATGTACAAAACCTAAGTCTCGTGTTGTGCTTGCTTTAATACCCAGACTCTTCTTAGGTATCTTAACATTCTCTTTTTTGAAGAACCTCTTTTAAAGGGCCCATTGCTTATCTTCCGTTTCTATCCGGAGTATAATACAAAAGGTTTTATCAATGCAGATGTGCTCTCATTCCACACGGTGGCAACTAGTCCTTATTTCTCTTCTCAATTATTTTGACATTTCCACTAGAAGTGGCTTTCCTGGCTAAGTTCCCTTCTGAGGCATCAGGGTCATAAAAATGGAAAGACAGCCGTTCTGTTGGGGTTAAAGAGTATTTGGAAAAGCTCATTATACTGTGTCTATTCAGGCTGTATCAACTTGCTGAAGATTGCTGATGAGACCAGAAAGGCATCATCTAAGGACTAAATTTCGTATTGTCTCATGTGGGTCTCTCTGGTAAGTGGTACTCCCAAGCACAACTGATCACAAGTCTATGATGGCACCTCTAAAGAAAACATTGCTGTGATAAGGTTTAGTTATTGATGTGGGTGGAGGAGAAAGGTTCTGGAGGTTATTTATTCACTTTTCATTTCCGGTTCATTTTGACAGATAAATGTCTCGGATACTTTGAGTTTAAATCTACATGTATCATTAGAATAGGCTTATAGATTTATGAGTTGAAGGTATGGCTTTTTGTTCTTTGCTAAGTAGAGAGTTTACATACCTTTCTCACCCCTCATGCCCGAGTTTCTTGCTGCTGATGCCTATGGATATTATTTTTAAAAATGCTGTTTTGTTATCTTTTCAAACTGTGCTCCTGAATAATTTTAGTCTATCTTCATGTCTTCTGTGTTTAGTCTTCTGCCTTTCCCCCTCTCCATTGTTGAATGAATAAAGTTATGAAAATGAATACTTTGTCCTGGCATTATACAGGAACATAAACGTTCCTCACTCTCAGGTTGTGTCCATTTCCCAGCTGTTAACTGAGGACTTGGATTCATATCACAAGTGTATTTGTTAGGTGTCCATTGTCTGTTCCTGCAGAATAAAATACTGTTGCTGTTAAGCATCTAGGAGACCTACCTGAATTCTAATTGTAAATAACATTTGGGGAGGACAGAGGTTGGAAAGCATTCGTATGTGCAAAGTTAGAGAACGGTGAATATCTTTTTCTCGGTCCATGTGCAGAAGTACAAATGTTCAGTCAGTACTACGTAACTACTACATCTAGGCATGAAATATTAGAGTGGTCAGGAAATAATAATTGTCTTACAGAGCAGGTAGCAAGAACTCAGCTTACTTACTGGAAAACCTGTGGTACAGACAACAGGCGGGGGGTGAGTGAAATTACAAGTTAAAAATGGGCTGCGAGAAGAATCTTCTGTAGCTATCAGTAACAGTTGGTCTTCCACAGACCCAGCTAGCGTGTAAAGTGGTCGTTGGGAGCTAGCAGTTGTAGTGGCTGGGATAAGAGAGGAAGTCAGCTAGCAGGGTTGTAGTGGCATCCTTATGCTTGGCGTTTTGGGTGACGTAAGTCTGAAGCTGATGAACTGTGGTCTCTAGCTGGAACTTCATAACAGTAGTAATGGACTGAGTCTCTGTTTTGGATTGAGTTGAAATCCTTTTTGGCTTTGAAATTCGGCCTAGCTTTTTTTTTCCTCCCCAAAGTAGAATCTTGTGTAGGTGGAGCCTTTCTCTTTTTACCCCCTTGCTGTCAGTTTTTCCTGCCAATGCGATGAATCAAAGAATCATAGATTGGATTGATTTGGAAGGACCCTTAAAGATTATCTAGTTCAACCTCTACTGCCATCTCCCCACCTCTGTGGATGTCCTCGTGAAGGAAGCAGGTTTTCTTCTGTTTCAGCCAGCTCAGACTGGCCATTCCTAAACTCAGCAGTTGAAAGCTGAAATGTTTATATAGTAAATAGAAAGTGTTTGACTATATTTCTGGGCATATGCAAAAATGATGTGGTTATTTTCCTCTTTGTATATGTCTTTGACATTTCATATTCCCACTTGCTCCAACAGCAGTTGACCTGTGCAGAATGATTACAGGAGCAGCTAATGAGCTGCACTGGGTTTGGACTTTGAGTTTGCCTGTTTATTGGAATTGTTGGCAACTCTTGAGGCTGAGCCTCTTCTCCTCCTGGGCTAGCAGGCTCAAGTGGAAATGACCACTGAATTTGTGAGTTGCTAGCCCTAAAGAGTTTTTTCCTTATCTTTCATGAAACTCTGACAAGCAAGGAACACTCTTTGTCAAATTGACCTCACAGAAATCTTAATTGCATCCTCCTTTAGCTTGAATATTACCGTGCACCTTAAAACTTTAGCATAGTTTCTCTTTCTAACTGCAGAAAAAAAAAAAGAATTAAACATGGAAGATATATTTCACACTGCTTTTGAAAATGCAGCCTCTGCTTTCTAATGAGTTACCTAATACACTGTGCAGTGAAATTTTCAGCCTTCCCCTTGTAATTGCACACAAACCCATAATTTTTAGTTTTACTTGACAGATTGCTAAAATGAAGCCATTTGAGAAGGGAGGAGGGCTGAACTTCTGTAGAAATTCCAAACGGCTCTGCACTGAATCATCAGTCCCAAGAGCACAGACATTCCATAGAAATGTCAGACAGTCCTTCTGGCATATTAATGAGGAAGCAGCAATGAGTTTTCAGTCATGCTGATTTTAAAGTTCTTGCTCAGCTTCCAATAAAAATTCTTAGCACTCAATAACAGAACAGTTTAAGCAAATCCAAAATCAAGGTAAGGATACAGTCCAGATTTGGGCTATTTCAGTCATGAAGTGGGAGGGGAACCTCGCCTCTAGTGATGTGTCTGTGTGTAATTACAATCACACTCCTTTCCTCGGCTTTTACAATCAAGACGAAGAAAACCCTGTAAGTCTACCACTATTCCAACTACTATGAGACTTGAAGATTGTGAATTTTAGCATACTATATGCTTAAGCATTGGTTTATCTTTAAGTACTCAGAAGTAAATTTTGCCTTCAAATTTTCTTTGAAGCAAGACTTGTGCTTTAGTTTGAAATTTTTGTCACAGATCAACCTTGAGAAATAAAAGGTAAAAGATATATGTTCAGGAACAGTAACTTACTGAAGAGGTAGGGCAGGAGATTAGGTAGTTAATATGTCTGTGACATTTTTTTGTCAAAGGATTTAATGTTTATTGAATGCAATGCAAAAAAAATCCCGTTCATGCACTACTGAAATTGAATATTTAAAAATAAAAGGAAGTGCAAAGGGGAACGTTAACAGAGTGAGTTCAATATAGGCAGGTGGTATTTCCTCTTATTTAAGGAGTACAAGAGGAGGTGTTGTCAAATTCTTGTATTCTATAAAAATTAATTCCTTGGGCTTCCTTAGTCTGGGAATAAGAAGAAGTGAATTGACATGTTTTCACTGCAAGAGCCGAAGGTTTGTCCCCAATCCACGAGTCTGTAACCCTATAATTGCTAGCTTGTGGGATTCATTGTTGCAACATGTCATAAATTAATGGGTTTATTAGATTTCAATTCAAGTATTTGATTTGTTTCATAGCATACACAGTAACTGAAAATACTATGGTAAAGCAAAAAAAACTCCGAGACAACAACAACTAGTGCACTTCCCTCCCTTCTCTACTCACCTGCAAAATGCAAAAATTCTAGAAGCAGCATTACCTGGTCTGAGCTACAGACCTGGTCCAGCGTGCATGTAGTACTCTATGGATGCATTGCTGCATATTTGTACTCTACATAATGCAGCATTTCATAGAATTGTTACTGTGATTAACCACAGATGGATTTCTCAGTCTTGGTGGTGAGTAACAATACAACGCAACATGTAATTTTTTGAAGTCCAGCTAGAAGGGGAAATTATTTCCTTTGAGAATACTGGTGTCCTTGTACTTCGGTAATCTTCCACTGGTCTATGGTATTTCTTTGTCCTCCTAACTATTTATCTAACATGTCTTGAGTTACCACCAAGTCAGTTCAAAATACTACTTTCACTTTTCCCCTGCCTGCATTTACCATTCAGAGAAAACAGTGGTGTTTAGCTATGTCCACAAATCCAAAACTATTCTGTGACAAGTATATGTAGTTTTTGCAGCACCTGGAATTAACAGTTTGAGACCAGTTGCTTAAAAACTGTCAGCGTTGGAGATGTAACAGAGCAACACAGCACAACCTCTTTGATCTAATCCAAAGACTTTGTGCTCAGTCTATGATAACATCCTCGCCATCTTTCCTGTTCCTTCAGTGGTCCACATTTGTGGGAGGTTCTATGTCTCAATCATGGAAACGAAAGATGGAGGACAATTGTGTGAAGGATACCAGTTAACATAAGAAATTGGCCTTTCCTGGCTCATCTATAAAATATAGAAAACTCCAAACAAAACTTGTGCCCTGGGTACAGGACACTAGACATCAGTTCAGGCAGCATCCCTGGCATTTAATGAGATCTGGTTCCTCAGATAATAGTGAGATCCTTTGCCGATACCATGATATAGTTGTCATGGTTACAAAAGGACCGAGTGCTAAATACAAAGTATCAGAAAGATGAAAATGGAGAAAATCAATGTCCAAACAGAAAAGATCGCAGAGCAGATAAGATGATTTGGAGATCGGGAAAAAATAAAGGGAATGGTGGTGGCAGCAGCAGCTACGGAATTCAACAGGAAATAAGAGGAAAGAAAGTTCAAAGGTAGATAATCAGAGATGTTTGATCCAGAAGCAGACCTTGAGGGAATTGGACATGCTTATGTTTGTAATTAATGAAAAGCCTTCAAAGAGAAGTCTGGAAACAATATTCCCTAGCAGAAGTCCCTTTTGGCTTATTCTCTTTGAAGCTTTGCACAGTGTATCTTAAGAACATACTGTGGAAGACAAAGCTATGTTCTGATACTGAAGTATGGGCAGTGAATTTTTCCCACAAGATAATACAGCTAGTGGCATAGGTGAAAAATAGAGGTAACTATATTACGCTGGACATGAGATTTGCATAGAGCATTCCTGACTCTGTGCCCTCTCCAGTTGTTGACGTTTTGGGCAAGTTCCATGTGAAAGATGCAGATCTCCAAGATGCAGCCTCTATGTTCTCTGCCTTGGTTATGAGGTAGTAAAGATTTAGATGGCCCTTTTTTTTTTTTTTTAAGTTGGTGAAAGCTAATTGAACCTTTTGTTCTGATGAAAACAGTATCTGAGATAATAAAGTGAGCCTCATAGCGGGGATGTGAGTTAATATCACAGTGATTCCCTGAGCAAGTGGGTTGGGATCTACAATTAATTCCTGCAGCAAGATGGGAAATCAAGTTTCCATGGATACTGAGCTAGCAGCAGCACTGACACTCACAGGAATTGCAAGCTTAGTTTCCCTAAAGCCTGCTTCCTAAGGAGGATTTGCCCCACTGTCCCCCCATGCTCTGTATTCTGTATTTTCAAATTAAAAAATTTAAGACAGGTGGACACCTGGGGAATAGTTAGAGACAAGAAAAACACTATCCCCTTACCTAGAAAATTGTGTACAAGAAATGCAAGTGACTTGCATAATTTAAAGCACAAGTTGGAAAGATCTGGAAGTGAGCCCATCATGAAACCAGCAGTTAACAAAAAGTAACTGAGAGATAAAGCTGTAATCGTGTGGAAACGTATTTCATAAAGGCACAGTGATTCTTTTATTGGCACAAGAGCGCAACAGATTAGTTTGAATCAAAAAAACTGAAAAATTAAACACCGAAAGTTACGCTGAGGCTAAATATAAAATAGTTTGTACCAGCCTCTACTAATAAAGCAAGCAAAACAAAACCAAGGATTCGTCTCAGGTAATTTTTAACTTTGAAACCATTCTCTCTTCTCATTCCCTGACCCCATAGCATTTTGTACTCTGTGTCCTTGGAATGGGATTCCTCTCACTGAAATGCATTGGGAGACAACAAATACATTTGATGGACTTTCAAGGATACCCAGTGTATCGCACATGTTTATTCACTAGACAACCAGAGCCAAAACTGTTAAATTTTCAAATAAAATTGTGACTGATCCAGTGGCAGTGTCTTACTATATTTCTGTGCTTTCACTAGGAGCATTAAGGGAAGTGTTACAAATTTATTAAAATACTGCCATTTTGGAAAGACATTTCAAATACTGGTCTAGTAGCAAATTCTTTGGACATTCAAATCATGCTACATAGAAAAAACCCCAAATGTCTGGTTAGATGACCAAACAGACCTTGGATCTCAATAGTGAAAATGTAATGTAATGTTAATGTAACTCCTACTTCCTTTAATGTAATTCCTACATACCTAACGTTGTATTCAGAAAAAGAAAATGGAATACAGAAGAGGAATTTGGAAAACTTACAGCAACAGGCAATTTCCTAGCTCAGTGCACAGGTTGTAAGTCATCCACGGCTTCTCCAGTACTTTCCTGAAGCCAGCAAGCCTCACCAGAATGGTGCGACACTGCAAAACAGTCTTTATTACTATAACTTATGTGCAGCTCAAGCTAATTACACTGCTCTGTCTGCAACGCTTAAAACAGGTCTCTACTTTTCTCTTACACAAATTGATAAATGAGAATTACTTTGATAAAAATGAAGGTAGTTGAAAAGAAAAACAGGATTAGGTTTTTCCATCTGTGATTTCAGGTTTTGACAATAAACCAAATTTGTCTGAATGATGTACTTCAATATCTGTAAAGGAATATTGGGCCTAACATACAGAGTGTATGAACTAAATTCTCTAGGAATCAGGCACCTCTTTCTGATCTTGAAAAGGCATAGAATAAAAAAAGAGGACGAGGAAGATGCAATGTCAGTAATATGTTCAGAAGCCAAAACAAACTACAGTGTTTGTAGAAAAAGTCAAGTTCTGCTAATCATCCCTTTCTAACAGAGCTCCAAACCATGACATGCTGATGGAAATCAGACTAGTTGAAATCATTACGTATGGGACATCACAAAACCTGCATCAGGTATCTGTTAAAAAAGGAAAAGCTCCAAATCACATTTTCAAAATAGAGATTTGGCCTGGTACACTTAAAACTAGTATGATTTCCCTCCATAAAGAGTAAGTGCCAAAGAACAGATGTGTAGTAGCTGCCATTAACAGCAGCCGCAGATAAGCGGAAGCTATCCTCCAAAGCCCGGAGGCATTGTGTTGCTACAGCCCATCGCTGATTTTAAGGTGGAAATGCATCAGTGTGGGAGGCACTGCACAGTGTTACCGGCAAGGCACGGTCCTAAATATAGCGACTCAGTTAAAAACCCTACGCATGGCAAAAGTCTAAATATTCTAAAAAAGCGGGCAGACAGAGGCCTGCCGTGGCTCGCAACTTGAATATAAATCACAAAGGCGGTAGAGCAGCTGCCTTCCCACGGCAAAAGGAGGCCGCCTGGCATAAAGCGCTGTGTGGCCCGGCCCGGCTCGGCTCGGCGCCAGGATTTCCGCGGGGAAGAACCACTCTGCAACCGACGGCGAATGGCGCTGCGGGACGTGCCCGGAGGCGGGCGGTGCCCCGAGCGAGCGGGGCCAGACCAGAAGAGGAATCAAATCGCCTGCCGTCACGGTCCGTCTCTGCGGCAGAGGGAGCGCCGTCCGCGGCAGAACACGGAGCCGCANGGCGAGCCGGCGCCCCGGCAAGTCCCGCGCTGCACCTGACGCTGGGGCGACCGTGCGCCGCGGAGCTTCGGGCGCGGTCACCGGCGTCGGGCCCGCCTAAGCCCCGGGCTGCAGGCGACAGCTGCGGCCCCGCCCCCGGAGCCCCGCAACACTGCGGGGAAGCCCTCGCCGCGATGGCCGCGCACGC
>VZSE01008513.1:173577-196894 GCA_013398275.1 Promerops cafer | reverse complement strand
CCGGCCGCACCGCGCGGGGCTCTGGCCGCCGGAGCCCCGGGGGAGCGCGGCCGCCCGGCTCCCGCCGCCTGCCGCTCGTGTTCCAGCGGGCTGGAAAATGCAGATGGGAGGCAACGCCGTGCGGCTGGCAGCTGGGAAATGATACGTGTCTGCACCCGCATCCCGCCCGCGGCACTGCTGGCCTTACCCTGCAACCATTAACGCTTCTCTCCAAAAGATTTAAGCCGATTTCGCAAGCAGGAATTCTAGCGCTGCACTGGCTCCCCGTGCAGAACGCATGAGTCACTATTTGTCAAGCAGAGAAACTGAGGGTACCAAGAGTTAAACGCTGTGGCCACATGCGTAGCGCATAATTGCCGGGGCAAGAATAAAACTGCACGCTCCCTATTCTCAGCCCCCAGCGTTATCCCTCTGGCTCGTTAACTTTGATACTTCTCAAAGACTAGAAAGAACCAACACAATCTGCGGTTCAGTTCACATCTCTCTAGCAGGAGAGGAAATTATCTTAAATTGGCACCAAATGACATACTAAACTTCCCATTACCTAAAAAGCGTGTTTGAATGCAGATTTCCTTATTCTTCCACATAAATCGCTTTACCTCACGCCATACACCTGTGCTCCCTGAGTGAAAAACTCCCCCTTCTGAGCAGAATTCCTGAGCAGATATAGTCTGAGGTAATAAATACCACAGAGAAGATTCAACATAAGCTCAGACACAGTACTAAGGCGATCTGTGTAAAGTAATCCCCATAGTATGCAAATACAAATTAACGCAGCCTCCACAGCAATATCAGTCTGCCAAAGAATCACACCTTAGTTCAGCAGAGGAATTGGGTCGTTACTCATCCGTGCAAACCGAGTCATTTATTCTGCCGTCTCACCCACCCACCTACCCAATAATGAAACAGCACTTACACTGAATTCACACATCCTAAAAAGTTGTACTTCACTACAAAAACATCCTCCCCCCTGGAGATATTCTTTCGCTGTGAAAATCAGACAGTCGTGGTTTTATTCAGAACACCCTGAAGCACCTTCCGATTTTAAGACTTTGATTCCCTTGTTTTCTACTACATGAAAATACAAAAAGACATGCATTCCCTACTTTTTTCTTGCACTTGCCTTGGCATCCAGACCTGTAAAGATGCCTGTTGGCATAGCTGTCTGTGCATCAGCAGCCTAATTAGGAACATCCATGATGATCCATGGAACACACCCCATCATAGTACCTGATAATTATAATAAACTTACTGACACAGCCCTGTCACCTTACCCCTGAACTTCCAGGGCTGTTAATTTTCAATACTGACTGGAGACTTAGCTGTTCTGTATTTCCCAAACAGCATATACCTGTTGCTGTGCTGTGGTATAAACCCCAGAACAGAATAGGTCAGAGTTTTTTCCCCCTCAGTGGTCTGCAGGCCCCTCAGGAGCTCTGGGACTACTTCTCATAAGTTCATAAAAAGTAATCATGCTTAGCAAAGCTACTGTCAATTGGCATTTCTTATACAGAGGTAGGCACTTCGACTCGGTTAATATGATGATTTTTCTTCTAAATAATTTTAAATAATATTGTCCATTGTAAAAGACTGAAGAATCACAAGAAATGCTATTTGTTCCACTTCCCTGAATTCTTTCCAAGAAGTTCAGAACAAGCTTCCGAGAAGAGCTTAAATGTGAATGGGCTCTAATTTCTCAAGAGGAATGACAGAAACTTTCCTGTCTCAAGCTCCAGGGATTTGAGGCAATATTTTTGTTTTCCTGTAATTAGTTTTCCTTTGCATATATAGCCAAGTTTATATTACACATTGTATTTTAGGAAACATTTCTCTTGGAAGCCATGTGAGGCCGTACATTTAAGATAACATGATTGTTTTCATATTTAAGATAAAACATGAATGTTTTCATGGTACCATGAATGATGGGCTGTGTTTTAAAAAAGTACCAACTATCTCCATTACTGTAGAAAATTTCCCAAATGTGAATCCTCTGTGCTCCGTGAGCAGCTAGCCCAGTCTTTTCAAGAAGGTAACACAACTGGAACAAAGATGCTAGTTTGTCTCTGAGTACAGTGTATCCACAGAGACTCCTCTGGAACAATACACTTCTGTGTTTTAAAAGGAAATATGAAAAAAAAAAAAATCAAAGGGCTAGGAATTGGAAGAATAATTTTGGAAGTGATTGGAAAGCAAAAAGGAAAGGTTACTTCAGCACTACAGGTATGAAGTTGTATAGCAGTATAGCTAGGGTCAAACAAGAGAGGGTAGTCTTCTGCTACCTGCACTGACTAAATGTCAAGATGATGAAGAAAATTCTGCTGTAGGTATAGTCAGTGGAAGTTTTGACATCAGACTTTGTTTCTAATAGGTATTTACCCTCTCAGCAGGCACTTTGTTATAATAATGTCACAAGGCTCTGTGCCTCTCTCACTTACCTATCAGCGTTATCATTTATTCCAGGAACACTCAGAGAATATATATCAGGCTTAGAGTTAGGCTTTGTGCTAGCACACAGAACTTCTGGTCCCTTCTCCAAGTTGTTTCATCAGATACACTCACTCATATATTAAACTTTATTTTAATTTTTTTATTGTTTGATTAGTTTCTTAATGTCTCCCTCTCGGATTGGTAATTTTTTAGCAGATGCACAAATCCAAGAAAAGACTATCTGGCTTTTCAGCACTCTTTTCCACCCTTTTGTGGAAATCTGTTGCTGCAGCAGTGGCTAATAAAATGTCTTCCTTCCTTCTCTCTTTCTTCTTCCTTTGTTTTTATTATTTTGATAATACTCCTTTTACAATTGAAATCTTTTCCACTAATTCATACAGTCCTCACACATGAAAGTGGAGCTAACAAAGCTGAGTTTCTCCTCACTGTTAAATTTAGTCCAAGAGTGTCACTTAAAATTCAAAACTGTTCTTTTGCTCTTTTGGCTCCAGCTTTCAGGAACTTCCACTTTCTCTTTTCTATTTTGAAGATTAGAAATTTGAGGAGAAGAACTGTACAGATCCAAATCAGCACTGTCAACACTAGATTGTACTTAAAGAGTGGGATTTTCCAGAGAGCTTTCCTATCTCCTGTGAGAGGTATTTTATAGAGCAGAGCCATAAGACAGATGCACAGTTGGGCCAATTCCTTTTGAGGTCCATCTTGTCTCTAGCTGGTCTAATCACACAAGCAAGGGGAAAAAAAAGATTTTGACTCATGCATATGTAAATCTATACCACTTACAAGTTGCATAAGTGCAATATTTTTAACTCCTGCAGAAATAAAACTTACTCAACACAGCTCCTGTATGGGCCATAGAGGAACACAGTTGTCACAGTTTTGTCCAAACCAAATACATCATTTATGGCAATGTGGCACCTGACTGCTTCACAAAATTATGCCCAGAACCCCCCAGTAATTGGTGCTCTGGCTTTTTTGTCCTTCTCATTATCTACAACTACCAAGATTTGGTGTGTCTGGATTAGGCAGGTCAAAAAGGCTAAGATCAGGTAGTAAATTATTGCCTTTGATTCTGAAGCTGAGGTTTACAGCTGCTAGGAATGCTTGTGAGAGTGGTTTGTTTATTCATAGGCCATACACCAGAGATCTGATTTCTCCTGTGCCCACAACCCTCATTCTTCTGGTTTATAGTTCCTTTGGCTAATTGAGATGAAGTTGTGAGAGATCACTAACTGGGTGTATGGGCCAGTACCCCAGGAAGGAGAAGCTGTGCCAGTGAAGGATGAGGATGGAAAGGGATGAAAATGAATCCTCAGAGATGAACTTTATATTTAGCAGGCTTTCAGACAGGGCTTGCACAGACAGACCAGCATACTCTTTTTAATGACAAAACTTGAGAAGTAGAGATTATAACACTAATTTTATCTGTGGGTAGACAGGGGCATGCAAAGGCTATATCACTTGCACAAGTCACATGTTAAGTCAGCATTAAAACCAAGAATAGAAACCTGAAGTAATGCCTCTCAGTCCAAGGTTTCTAATGATTAAACCATATCCTCTCCTTTGGCCTGGTCCACAGCACAGAACACAGTACAAAGTATACCTCCATGACATTTTGCACATAGATATCTTAAAATGTTATTGCAAGTCAGACACAATCATTGCATGGATATGCACTGTGCATTCATCTGAAAAGGAAGCAGGGACAGGTATGCCCAATAGGTAAAATTAACTACATTCAAAAATCTAAAAGTATAGGTAGTGAAATCATGTGTTTCCTAATTGTTGTAATTGAAAAGCAGAAGATGACAGGAAACCAGTAGAACAAGAAACTCAATGGAACAACTGGAAACAGACTTGCAGGTCTGGAAGTTAAGCTGGGTGGAGATGATGCATCACCTTTAAGGGAAATAACACGATTTTGTACATGATGAGAGAAGTAATTAGCAGCCGAGGTAATGCCCTAAGGATTATGAAAACCTCAGGCAAGTGAGAGTTTAGCAGCAACAGATCAAATCTCAGCTGAAGTATCTACACGTGCCTATCTGGCAGCTCATCAAGCAACATTACAACAGCTAATCTAAATGAACTTCAACATTAAATTGTGTTTGTGCAGGCAGAAATCACGTAGTGAAAGAAAGGTGCTGTGACAAGACTTGTGGAAGAGTTCAAAAGAATCTGATTACAGATTTTCTGATTGCAGAGTGCAACCTGATAACTGGTTGCTAGAAGTGGAGTAGTGGTACCTATTTATCATGGAAGCACAAAAAAATCACTTTTTTTTTCAGTAACAACTTAGTGCCAAAATTACTTTCAAAAAAATTTGCAACTCTGGATCTTTAGGAATAAGAAAAATATTAACTCAAAAAAGAAAGATCAGCTGTTCCAATTGCTCTGAGCAGTTTGTGATAACATGTCTATAAAGAGCAGAAATCCTGGAAGTAACTTCCCGTGTGGTCCTTTTGGGTTCCTTTGGTACTCGATGAAATCACCACAGAGTTGCTTCTATTTGTGGTGTCTCCTGGGACAACTTCTTCCAAATGCAATGACTCACAGTTCATTGAATTTAAAGCTGTTTGCAGGCCATA
The DNA here is from genome assembly GCA_013398275.1 of Promerops cafer. Taxonomy (NCBI): domain Eukaryota; kingdom Metazoa; phylum Chordata; class Aves; order Passeriformes; family Nectariniidae; genus Promerops; species Promerops cafer. Next base: position 191,858 of record VZSE01008513.1, on the reverse strand, counting down.
AAACTGAGGTCTGCCACAAGGGCCAAGAAATCCTACCCCCTCCATGGCAAAAAGCAAACCTAGTACAATTAGCCATAAGTTACAGTGCATAGGAGGTATTCTGTTTGTCCTCAACAGGAATAAATAAGCCCCTCTCATCAGTTTCCATGCCTGAAATCCCTCTTAGGGGATGTGGCAATCATGATTTCAACAAAGGGCAAATTTTCTCCTTAAATAGTCAGAGGTCCACTTATTTCAGATGTGGTTGTCCTGAAACCTACTTCAACTATTAGCAATTTAGCTCAGTAGTAGACAAAATAAAAGGGTGGAAAGAAGTGATCACTACTAGATAAAGGAAATCCTAGTCAAATAGACAACTGTTGTTTATTTCAGCTATTTACTTTACCAATTATATGTTTTAGAAATTAAGCTATTCAGTGTTTAACAAGTAGGAAAAATTATTGAGGAAACTAAGCTAAATATCTTTTTCTTGTGACAATATTGATTGCTGAGCTTTTCTACAAGTTCCACTGTGTAAATAAGCACAAAAAACCAGTTTGGGATGTTTTAATCAACATCAGTGTTATAAAAGCCACCTCATGGACTTAGATTTCTCTACTGTTTATGTTCAGAGGTTCGACGGTATCAAACAGGACTCAGAACAAGAGGTTTGGAATATTCAGCACAGAAGAATGTTCACAGGATAGGGGAAAGCTGAGCCCTTATCTAACCCCTCTCCATCTGTCACCCCCCAAAGAGGTGAGGAGCTATTGGGATAAAGAGGGCAGTTTATGCCATATATCCATGGGCCACATAACTTTGCAGAAGCTGGCCTGAGCTGACTGTGTCATTAACACAAAGCCAAACCCACACGGTTCTCACTGTTACACTTCCAGTTTGCTGAGAGCTTATCAGAAATACCATCCAGTAAAAAATCCCCCAACATAAGAAAAGCCACAGTACCCTTATCAGGGAGAGAATTATTATCTCTTTTGCAAATAGAATACTGAGACATAATTGTAAAGAGATACAAATAAAAACTGCCCCTGGCAAAGCAAACAGACTCGAATTCATGATTCAGCCCTAACACTTTACAGCAGACTAATCCTGCAGTGCTGTTTGAAACACACACAGCACGAGGGGGAAGCTACCCTGAACACTGCATTTGCACACTGGATGTGTCTAACCCCAAATTTCTGCTCCAGACTCCATGAGAGCAGGGAGGGTTACAGGAGGTGGCAGAGTTTTTGAGCATGAGGATGTCCAGAGGCAGAACCCCAAACAATTGCATGGTAAATTTTCAGGGCTCAGGATGTAAACAGCCCTCGAGTCATTTCGTACCATTTATACCAGTAATTCTGAGGTAACTTATTTTTAATGCTTCTGGGAGTTTATTGCTTATTGCTTATTTAGAAGTTAGGGCATCTTTGCTCAAAGGCGAGAGTGCCACAGTTATATTTAACTAAGTACACCAGGAAGAAAAATTGGAAATCAGATCATTACTCTGGTTTCTGTGAACTTTGCTTTACTAAGCAAAAAAAAAAAAAAAAAGAAAAAAAGCAAAAAATAGTCTCTGACCTTCCAGAACAACATTAAAAAAAAAAGTCTGATCTGCTTATGTGGGCAGATTTTGGCAAAACGTAAACACCCATGTTTGCTCCTCAAATTGCACAAGTCAGGAAAGATTCTCTCTGTCTTTCATCCAGGACACACTTTTAAACCACCACACATTTATGTCTGACAATCTGAGGCAGGTTACTGTCTTCACATGGAAGGGTAAGAACTGGGACAAAGTAAGTGTGCCAACTGCCTGTGATCTGGTGTCCCTAAAGGGACATCCTATAGCGGGCACACAAATCCTTATGTAACTGCCAAAACCCTAGTTCCAGCCTACTCAGCTCCTCAAGCTCCTCCATCCAGCCATAGCAGCATCTCTGCCCTCAGCCAAAGCTAAAGGTGAGCCCAGAGTGCCTCAGATCTCTTCTAGGAAAGGGCCCAAGTACTTAAGATAGAGTCTCAGGCCACAGCACACAAGAGCTTACAGAAGATAACTTCAGGAAAGCCTGGAAGAGTGCCAGCCCCAGAGCAGCCAGTCCCATGCCAGAGTACAAAGTGCACTGGCACTCTGGTGTGATGCTTTGGATCGATAACGTGTGTAATAAGGCACATATTGACTGACAGGCTGGACAGGCCCACAGAGACAGCAAAGGGATTCTTCCTCTCCCAGCGTGTTGACAGTGGAGCCTGGAGCCTCATTTGACTCTACTTTTCTTTATATGTTTATCTTCTGCAAGAGCTGCTGCTGTGGGTTCTTTGGGGTCTCTCCCTTTCTAAAGAAGTCAAGCATCCTTCACACCTTCCTTAATAAAATGTTGTGAGTATGGTGCAGTCAGTAGCACCTGACACAAGGTTTAGAGAGCCTAAATCACTTGCTGGCAGGAGTTTGACCTCAGTGAAGGAAATCAGGGATAGCAAAAAGGTCCCCCACCTCGAACAACGTAAAGAGAGCCCACGACCATTGGTTGTGTGAGCCCCTGCAGTGCAGGTGAAGGGAATGAATAAGTATTGAAAATACTGGCCCCAGTGAAGGAGCCTCATTGACCAGCTAAGCTGGTTGTCCTTCAGAATGAAGGACATCACATTCAGAATGCAATTAACATCACCTGGTTAAATGTTTTAAATCCCCTTAAAGTTGCCAAAGATCCTCTAATATCCTGAATTCTATATTTTTTTCCATGAAAAAAAAAATCAGTCCAGAAAATCAAGCTACAACATACACACAAAATCCTTTGCTACTCTGTACACACATGTTTTGTTTTCACAAATATCTCACAGCCTGGAGGTCTCCAAGCCCATCTAAGGAAAGAAGACACTGATACTTGTCTTACTTTAAAAATTATTTCCATGTACTTAGAGTTTGTAAGCAACCACTGAAACCAAAAGCATGAGTTGCAAGTCTCTTTTCTTTGGGAATGGGTGTTTATGCCACTAACATTTGTCCAGCTAGGCTTTCCCCCAGGCCTATGTTTTACAATTATAGAGAATTCTACATAGCCACTGCCATTCGAACTTGAGAAGTATGATACTTCTCAATAAACTGATGTATCACACACTACACATCATGCCCTGATTGAAAACCACCATCTCAACCTGAAAATCCAGTGAGGAATTAGTTGACAAAGGGTTTAAAAGCTGCATCTCATTTCCAACATAAGCACCAAATGAAATCCTACCTAACAAGGTGTTTGCTTATCCTAACCCTGTTCGCACTTCACAGCAGAGAAATAGATACTTTCAACCCTGTGAAAAATAACACTTTTGTTCACATACTACATACATAGGACACCAGCTAAAATATCTTCTTTTTTTGTACTCTAATCTCTATTAATAAATTCCACTACGTTCATCTTACACTTCCCTATTGAGAAAGCATTTCGTTTCATATACAGGAAAATTTCCTGTGTATTTAGGCCAGAGCTCACAAAAATAAACAAATAATCTATTTTCTAATAGATTTGGCAGGTGGAGCAAGTTAAAACAAGGGACAGAGACACACAAGACTCTAGGCTCCAAAAGGCTCATCCCAGCAGAGTCCCATCTAATTGCCATCCTGATTGGACTTGATGATCTTAAAGGTCTTTTCCAACCCTATTGATTCCATGATTAAATTCCTAAGTTTCTTATGCTGCTTGACAGTGCCAAAAAACCACAAGAATTTCCTCAAGGAAAAAAAAAAAAAAAAACACTTTTGCAAACAAGTGAAGTTGCAATTTTTTTTTTCTTTGCACTAAGGTTACGTCACTTATCTCTTGGGTACAGATGACATTCAAAACCATGTGCCTGGACCCCAGCTAAATTATCACTTTCCCCTAAATAGTCTGAGGGAAGAAAAACAACAAGAGTTCTGTACAGGAAATTAGGAAGGCTTGGTCTTGAGCTTAATTTTGAAAATTCTTTCACTTGAGCCTCCAAATCTTTTTTTTCTATGGCTTTTCATGTAGGAAGGATTTATCATTTGTGCAGGCAGGCTCAGGAGCTGCATGTGTAGCTGCCCAGCTGCACACAATGTGGGCACAGCACCTGCTGCACTAAAGCTCTCTGCAGACAAGTAGTCATGTTCCAACTATTCAGTCCAAGCATTTTACATGATCTCCACCCTTCAGGAGACTTCTTTTTGCCTTTGTGGAAAATACTTATTTTAGTGGACAGGGTCCTGCCCACCTGGATTCAGGTGCTATTGATGATCAGAAATTCACAGCCAAATTCACAGCGGGTAGTACCAAAAGCATTCTAAGATTTCTACAGCAAAATGTAATGACTTCATTTTAATAGGTAAACATGACGAGCTCCACAAATGACTGCTGAAGCATTAGGCATCATTAGTCCCACAGAGAAAGCCCTAATGTCCTGCAGTATCAAATTGTTTACCACTAATTTACAGAGGCTGAATCCACAAATACATTTCTATCATTTTGCAGTTGCCTAATTAATTACGTGTATTAAGCAAATTAAACTGAAGGATGCAGCAAGTACTCCCAGGGCAACCAATGGCTGTGTCACCAGCAATTTGCTGCTTTTGCATTCAGAAGCACTCACCATTTTCTTTTAGTGGCAAAGACAATCGTAAAAGGATGAAAGCAGGAATCTCACTAGTACAGCAGAAATCAAGAGAGACTTCTATTGCATTGAAATTAGTGAAATAACTGCAAGAGAAGAACTTTATAAACACGTGCAGGAACAAACACATGTTCAGTCCTTGAACCACATTGTGCCCAAGCATCTTTTGTGTCACACAGACAACAGAAGCAATGAGTGAAATATCACCACAGTAATTTATTTTAAATGTACACACATTTTTGTTAATTTTAAAAGATACTGATTTTTCATGGTGATTCAAAATCAGCTTCCAAAAATTATTTCTGATACTTGCGGAGCTCTATTTAGACTTCTAAAATAACATTGTTGGCATTCTTTTGTCCTGTACTACAAGAGCACAGGACATGTCTTCTATCTTCACATACAGGAAAAAAACCCCAACAAACCAACCCAAAACGTACCCAAATCAGAAGGAAACATACACAAGGGCAATTACACAGCTATTTGGTGGTAAATGATAAACCACAATGTGTCCCTTAGTGGGTGTGCAGAATGTGTGATCCAGAGTTTGGAATGTCCTCATTTCCTAACATTTTTTTCCTTTTTTTTAAATCTGTGGAAGAACTGCTGACTGCCACATTTGATAGGGAGAAGCAAACTTATTCTTTGATGTTTTAAGTGCCAGACTTAGGAATGACTAATTCTTCTGTTCTAGTATAACAGTAGCAGTTCTGAAAAAAAGCAGACATAAAATGCCTCTACCCATCTTTTTTTTTAACGCCAATTTTGAGACATAATTTTTAGAATCTTCTTGGAGTACTCTGGGAAATCTTAAATGTGCCCCGTGATACAAGGTCAAAGCCTTTCTCCACTTATTGATACCAGCATTTGTACTTTGAATTAAAGGTCAAATAAATCAAACAAATCCTACACAACTAAAAGAACTCTTTCACTCCATATCCTCCAGACCCTCATAGTGGTTTTACTTCAAGGTCCAAATCTATGCCATAATTACAGTAAACCTTTCTTAAATGAACAGAAAGTCCTCTGATAAACAGCAAAGGCAGTAAATAAAGAATTTCATTGATACAGGCCATAGCAATAGCATTTTCAGGAGAAAATTGCTTGTAAGATATACCAAGCTCCAATCATCTAAGAAAACAATCTGCAATTTGTTTTCTTACTTCAAAGCAGGAAGTGGCTACAAAGTTTTTCTGGAAAGTGCACGAGCTTAAACCCAAAATGTGATGAGCCATCCCTTCCTAGGAATAGGTAATTAAAGCATAACAGTATTTCACCAAAATATTTATAATCTACATGGTCCAAGTAGAAATCACAGGCTACCTCTGTCTGCCAGAACAGCCTATATATTCACTTAAAGGTTCCTCTGCTGCAGTCAATACAAAGTTTCCCCTTCAAAATTCTTCTGTGAATTGAGGACAACCTGTCTTGAGCCTTTTCTTCCACTTTAATACTTATTTCCTCTTCTCCTGTTCCTCTTGGATGTCCTTTATCTTGTTTCCATTCCTGGCAGTTGTTCCTCCCAGCAACTGCCCAGGCACTTGGACTCTGTTGGCCATTCAAAAGCATCCCAATCTAAGCAGCCTAGGCTTGCTTGGATGGAACAGGCTCAAGTACCCTCTCTCTCTTTGGCATCTTTGGTACATGTCCAGAGCACTCACTAGCTATCAGTCACTTTTGCATGCAATTTACCATAGCCCAATTGCTGTTCAAATCAACCAACACTAACTGTCCCCAAAATAGGCTGTTTTCTACATCTGTGCCTCAGGACACTCCAATTTCCAGCTCATTTTTTTCAGGGAGACCATGGTTACTGAAGCAAACTGATCCTTAACTCTGTGTGCAACATATCACTTGTAAATCTCCATTTCAGCAACCACAAGCAGTTGGCAGATTTAGCTTTTAAAAGTCTCTTAAATTCTAAATACATTCATGTGAGCACCAACCTGATTCTCTAAAGAGTCTAAAAGACTAAGATTAAAGTCCTCTGAGTACACAGTTATCCCTATTCTACACAGAGCTGCTTTCTGAAACAGAAGGCACACCAAGCATTAGCTTTTCCTCACTTCTCAGTGCACTTGTTTTCACCATCCCAAATGCAAATGGCAAAAGACCTGTAAATCCAGATTTCTTTTCATGGTATTACTCATCAAAGCCTTTAAGTTCCTTCACCTGCCAGCTGAGCCATTACCTGTTTACCTGGCAGAATGGTTAGGGTTTTGGTTTGACCACTACTTCTGCCATAAATCACATTAGGCTTGTGGAACTCTTCATAAAAGCAATGCTGAAGCAAATTTATCCTCTGCATCATAAAGCTGGCATTTCTCAGAGTGCCTTTTCTCAATTATTGTACACTTGGTGAGAATTAAAGAGAATTCACAAAGTAAATTGAGTTTGCTAATTTATCAGTAAATACTGATGTTTATTTATACTTTGGGACTACCTCCTTTCAAAAGCCATCTGCAGAAAGAGAAAGCAGCAAGAATCAATTTTGGTTTTTTTGGTTAGTAACAAACATTCAGAGGAAAACCATAATGACACATTTTTGAAAGCATCCATGCCATGGTTTGAGCTGTGGCAGTGTCATGCTATCCATATTCTTGTTGTTTAGAAGAAAAAAAAAAAACCATCATGTATAAACAAACAGCCCAAATAAAAAGGAAGGATTTTCTCTGGAAAAAATCTCTGGAGTTTTATGATGCCAGTGAGTGAAATTCAGGTCTGCAAGTACAGTTCCATTAAAGTCATCAGCATTAAGAGACAGTCCTCCTGCATTTTAGAAATGTGTTCCTTCTATACAGATAAGAGTCCCTTGAGGTTATTTTAGTGGTGAAAATGAGATCTCTTTTAATTCACCAAAGAATATCTGCAAAAGAACTGAATTCTATTTCACTCTGGTAACCATCAACAGAATTTCCAACTAAATTCTGTCACGTACATCTGAAAACACCAGAATTAAACAGATGCTTTAAAGACTAAGACACCAAACTACTGTACTGATGACCTGCATTTTTCAGTAGGAAATGTTATTCTGTTGAAAACAGCACCAAAATGCAGTATATTTAAGCCTATTTTTAGGACTCACACCACCCTTTTAATATATTTTTTTTTAAGGTGGATGAGAATACAGTGTAATTGAGGCTATACTTTCATTAGCAAGTTGTGCAGCACACTCAGAGCAAGTCTGAATAGCAAAACAGGTGTAGGTGTAAATTAAAACCTCATGCTTAGAGGCATTACTGGAGGGAAGGAGAAATGCTTTATACTGGCCCTGCCCTGCACTGAATGACCATTAGCAGTTAAAGCAGTATAAATATATGGTCCTGTAGGCTGCATTTGTTTTAGTTTAATCTAAGAGGAACTCAGTGCTCTCCAGGACAGTTTGACAACACAAACCAACAAAAGGCAGGGAAGGCAGATGAAGAGATTGCTGTGACAGGGCATCCCCTCTCAGAACTAGCACATTAACATATATGCACCCTGTGATGATCAGCAGAAATACTTGAGGGAGAAACCATTTAAGAAAACCACAGAAGAGTACTGGGAAGAAGGGATAGGGAAGAAAAGGATAGAGAAAGAGCATGTTTTCCATGAGGGTTGTATCCCTAAAAGCTCTCCTTGATTTAATAACCTAGAAGCTTTTCAGGAATATTACAAAGCCTGCTAACTGTGGAGTAACCATTTAGGAAGAGAAAAAAAAAAGCCAAAATGTCCATTTAGTATTAAAGCACTTTAAGGAAATTTAAATGTAACAGTGGTAGAAAAGGTAAAGTTGGAATAAAAATTTGCATTTCAAAGACATTTTTTTCTTTGAAAGAAAAGAAGTTGTCTGTAAGACACAGATATTTTCAAATACAGAAATAGATAGAGACGCTGAGGACTGTGATCTTCACATCTGTATATGGGTCTAGACTGTCTCAAGAAGAATGAGAAACAGATTCTGCTTTTCATTTCAGGAGTGCACCATCACTAAAGCATCAAGGAGTTCTCCAAGTTGTAATTCATTCATCATTACATCTGACTACAAGACATCTCCCAGTAAGTCTGACCATTCAACATGTGTCTTCACTAAACTTAAGGGATATAACGAATCAGTGTAATTAAACAGGAATTCTGACATACTGAGACACTGCTATCTTGTCTCTCTAAACTGAACCCAAGCCCATGGACCCAGGCATAGCAAAGATATTAATACTATAAATTTTGATACCTATTTTGATACCAATAGACATTGTTACTTTTTGATGTCAATATCCATTGGCATTGCTACCCATTGATGCCTATTAATTTCAAACTTGTGATATTGACAGGCATTGATATTTGTACACATCATTACCTTTTGATATCAATAGGCACTAATACTTTTGGTTTTTAATGCCAATTTCAATATATATCTTAATGCATTAATAAGTAATGTTATCAGTACCTCCTAATTTTGAAACCAAATTTCAATATTAGAATGCATCAAAACCTATTTCAATATGAATTTTGGTACCAATAAGCATTTAAAGATTAAGCTGCCTATTTAAAGGAATCAATACTTTTAATATAAATGTCTGTCAAAACTAATCTCAATATTGGTAGGAACCCATAGCTATCAATTTCAATGTTGATTTTTATATCATTAGGCATCCATACTTACTGATATCAATAGGTATCAAAAGATAGGAATTAATACCAATCAATTTCTGTACTGATTTTGAAACCAATAGGCATCAATAGACATTGCTAGGCATGAAAATCTATCAACTTCAAGAGCTACTCATTTCAATAGTCATCTGTATCTAATCATTTTGATGCTGATTTTGATATCAGTAGGCATCTATACCTATTGATATTGATACTTTTCAAAAGCAAAAGTAGTTAATATTTATAATTTTTATACCTACTGATAGGTAAGTACTGATACAGTGATTTAGATAAGAGTTGATACCTATCAATATACCTTTTGATAGAGATTGTTATGCAGTCATCAGTATACATTAATACTAGCTGATAAGTATTAATACCTATGAATCTGACACCAATTTACTTTTATACCCATCAATATCAATCAATAACTGGGAATATTAAGAGGCATCAAATCCTATGGATGTTTACATACTGTCCAAAGAACCATATGAAGCTTTGGTTTTTAGGTTACAGGTTGTATTATTTGATATGGAGCTTGCCCACTTCTGCTGTGCTTCCTGGAGCAAAATGTTGAAGAAAAAGCATATTAGGTGTGCAAAATCCTGCATTTCAAGGTTCAGTGAGTGTGTGCAAAAATCAAAGTCACAGATGTAGGGGCCATTTGTTAATAGCTGCTCCTTGATATTTAGATAGAGGAGAAATATGGAACAGTCTTGCTATTTCATCATATCCAGGAATTCTGAGTACTTGCATATGGCTCAAATTAATTTGCTTTTCTTGGAAGTCAGTTCTCTTTAAATCAGGTTAAGTTTCTGTTAAGCATCACTCCAGATAGCTCAGTTTCAGCCCATGGAGATATACTTTCTTCCTTCAGGTTTTGGAGAGTTACTAGTTCTACCTGGATTTCTTTGCTCAGTTCTGGATGCTCTGCCATGCCCACAGTTTTATTTCTGAAGGCTGACACACAGCCAGCCCTATCCCTTTTTTCCTTTCAGCTGCAAACATCCTCTCTCTGTCCCACATACACCTCCAAACTCAGCAGGGCGAGGCAGACACACTCCCACAGAGCACTCTAAGAAGCTACGGTGCCACATGGAAAGACAGTTGGATTTACTGGCATTGTTTCTAACTTTAAATATTTTGTCAGCTCTGGATTTGTGGTTTAAATTTGCTTATGTGACTACAGAACAAACAACAGCTATAAAAGCTACTGCTTGCTCATGTTATCCTAGCACAGATCAGTGCTGCAACGGGAGGATCAGCATGTGTGCTGTCACTGGCACCTCGTGAAGAGGCAAGTTTTCAAAGTTCACCTCTTGCCTGCTGGAGAAGGCTAGGATGCCCAGACTAACACTCCTTGCTGGTGGTAAATGTCACCGTGGTATCGCATTACCACATCTAGTTTAAAAAAGTCTGACATTTAAAAGATACGAGCTTGGAAATCTCCTCCCAACTACACCACGGATGCAGTACTGAGTGGCAAGGAGAAACCACTCTCTAGCAATTCAGACCACCTCCCTTCAGCACTTTTGGTTTTTCCAAGAGCATTTTCCATGCAAATAGTGACTCTGCTCAAATCCTGTTACCTTAAAAACACTGACACGATCACAACCTTGAGAAGCACAGCTGATGGCCAGTATGAAATCAGGGAATTCAGGATGGATGTGATACACTACAGCAACACTTGCCACGCCAAGCCTGAGAATGGAAACTGAGTGGCCCCCACCCCTCAGTAAAGTCTGTCAATATAAATGGGATCCCAGCATCTGTGCAGCTGCTTCATTAAGAGAACAGTCATGATGTGGGATGGAAATTTTCAATTAAAACTGGAGTAATTTTCACAAGTCATAACAGATCCATTTCTGAGTATTCAGATACAGAAACAGGCTCTTTGCAAAAAAAAAAAACAAGTTGGAGGAAGAAGATTAAATGGCTCAAAAGACTGAGGGCCAGCACCTTGGCTTTCAAGTTATTTCTCATCATTTCTCAGCCTGAAGTGAGCTGTTCAGCAGCTCTATGAGGTTGGTGCTGAAACACCTCATTTCTCCTTCGTACTTGGTTTAGGAGGGTCACGTTGGATCACAGCCTGGCCTAAGGCAAAAGCATCTTCACAAAACTGCTCAGAACTTTCTGAAGGGCAGTTATCCTTCAGGACTTCACAACCTAAACTAAGGATCTCTCCAAGCACCCTCTGTCTTCTCACAAGTACTTCAGCACCACATTAATGTCACTTATGAATGCAAGGAAGGGAGAAGATCATTTGCAGCATTTGGGTGCCCATGGGTACCACGGGACGTGCTACAGATCCCCTGTGACACTGGGCTCTTGTACTGGGCCTGTCTGGGATGGAGTTAACTTATGAGACTGTCTTTATCTTGTTCCATGAATTTTGCTTTGCTTTTGGTCTTCCTAATCTCTCCCTCATCCTACTGAGGGAGGAACCAAGTGAGCTGCTATGTGGCTGCTCAGCTGCTGGCTGAAGTCAACCCACAACAGTCATAAAGCCATGCCCTTTTATCATCAAGCTACAAGGAGAGGTGAAGGAAAGCTTGCCAAGAGCTGTTAAAGCAGCAGCCTTAGCACAGCAGAGGGAAAATCAGTAACAGGGAATCATGCAGCAGCCATCTTGGGTGGGAAGGATAATACCCTCCCAGCAAAAATCCCTTCTCTTTACCCCTCTTGTTGAGACAGGAACTTCTGTGCTGTTTAACACCAGCCCCTCCACACACACACACACACACACAGACTTTGTGTAGCCCATGCTGAAGAGGAAGGACATAGAAAATCTCCCATTTCCCAAGAATAACTGATAAGGGATCTCAGGACAGCAGCAGCCTCTGCTGGGAATCTGCTCAATCCCTGCAGACTAGGGAGATCTGAAGAACAATGTGGGCTGCCCATTCTGGCATTCCTTCTCATGCACAAGTCTGCCTACATCTGCATCCCAAACTGGGAATACTGGTACTACATGAGCTCAACATCTTGTTTGGAGTCATGGCCTAACAGCACACAACAGCCAACAGCCCTTTCTCTCCTTCCCACCCCAAGAGACTTATAATTTATCCTGTCTGTGAGCTCTTGGCTGAAGCTAGGAACCAACACAGCTCCCAGCCTCCTAAAACAAGGGGGATGACTCTGTCCTGCACAGCATTTCTGCAGAAGGGCTGTCACAATTACAGGTGGTCACATCCTTGTGGCTCTCCTGCAGGGGCTGACACAGGATGGGTGACACAGCAACTCCTGATGCTGAGACATGCAGAGGAGAGAAGGGTTACTGCAATCCCCCAGCACCTCGGCCAATAACTGCTTTGTATGTCAGAAAAGTGGTACTTAATCTTGTGTTTGTGGGTCAGGGACAAGCACCACAAAGTTACTGCCCTGTGAGCAGGCTAATTCCTGCAAGTGAGTGTGAGGAAGGAGCTGCATTGGAGGCTCTCAGCACAGGAACCCTGGAGAGCTGTGCTTTTACAGTATGCATTAAACACAGCTCCCCAACACTGGGGCTGAGCTAGGTACTCAGAGTAAGGACTGGAGAAGGAATTTCTGAGATATCTGTTCCATGCAGGAGTTTTTCCACAGCTGATGGCTCTGAAGGAGGTGTTTTGAAGGTATCAGACCAGCAGTGCACAGCTTCTTCGTGGCTCTGAGCCCGAAGCTGTAAGCCTACCAGAAAGGTCAGGCACCGACTTCCCGCTGTTCCTAGAGCAACATAAAGCAGCTCACTTTGTGGGGCTGGGATCCAGGGCACTGGCACAAAGGGTCACTGACCCCAGGACTGGCTGGAAACATGGAAGGAGGTGTTTCTTGGCCTGTCCTTGCAGAAGCCTTCAATGTGGAATTGGGATCCTGGAGCAAGTTCCAGAATAGCCACTCTCTGAACTCTTCTACATGGTGCCTCTGTCAGATATTCTTGAGCCCTTAGAGGGCTCTACCTTCATTTTTTAGCTGGTTGAATTCCTCATTGCTTGCCAGTATCCTCTTTCAACAGCCATCATGAGATTAATGACTTCCAGGTTGACAGCAGATATATTTGATGGCACTAAAATCCCAATTCTTGCACAGTTCAAAGACTGTCAGATCTTTGGGGGCCCCAAAGCTGCAGGTTTCTGAATTTCATGAGGTAAAACAGGCAGCTATAGACTTGGCAGAAGGTGGTGAACAAAGTAGAGGAGGCATTATACAAAGGGGAAACAAAGAGAAATAGGAATTCAGCAAGAGAAGACAGAAAGAGAAAGATGGGCAGTTACAGAAGGAAAAGGATTTCAATTCCAAATAGATACAGATGAAGGAGGAAGGTTTCTTCAGGACACTGAGAGCCATCAGCATTTGAGATCCTCATCCTGACCCTTCTGTATGTAGCCATCCAAGATAACCTCATGTTGGCAAACCTCAAACTGAAGGATAGAGCCTAACAAATTCCAACACTGAAGCATATTTGGACCTGAACTTCCAGGTCAGGTCCTTCCTAGAGGAATCTAGTTGTTTCTAGATCCTTTTGAGAACTGAATACATATGCAGAAAATTGGGACAGATAAGGGCTTCACTTTAAAACCACTCTTATTTAAAATCCAGCTGCTAATATAGACACAGTTGTAGTCTTCCCATTACTGTTCTAAACCTTGATCAGGTACTTTGTCTCTTCTGTTTTTACTTACAAACAGGTAATTATTTTCTTGTAGATCTGGAGAACCCAGTATTTGATATTTACAAACATTTTTATCCACCACTAAATTAACTACTACCCATTGCCTAGCCAGGAAGCTTCCCTCCTCCCCATCACCACAGGTGTCTAAATGCTTGTTTCACCTCATAGTCTAAGGATTAAATAGATACAGAATCTGATGTAAAAAAATCATGGTTTGTATTGAAAACAGCTAAAGCCTAAAATTAAGGATTACACTCTTTGAAGCGGTCATTGGATAAATAGGGTATCCATTTCTTGGAGATCCCATGCTTTCAGAATAAAAAATATGCCTGCAATTGTTTGGGAGAGGGCAGTGGAACAAGTTCATTTTTCACTTTGTTCTTGGAGTCAAGGTTGAAGAGAATGTATTAGGCAGCGTAAGTAAACCTGTAAAATTGTTGCCTGTGCTATACGTATTTTATACACAAATTAAGATTATTCCACCTTCTGTGGGAAAAAAAAACACCTTGAAGTTTCGTTGTTAAAAAAATTAAATCAATCACTGTAAATCCTAAGGACTGTGAAGTCTAAGGTACATTCTCAGTTTTGTGAGGTTGAACTAGGAAGGGTCACGTGCAGAGTTTGAGCTACATAGTCACACCACATATGCATACAGAAATGCTCCAAAGATTTTCAAGGGCACAGGGTTCTGGAAAAAGGGCAAAGAAGGACCATCCCCATAGAATTTACCTGCCAAGTATAAATCTTCCCAAAACTACATTATTGGCTATAGCTCTTGTGCACGGCACACCTGAGAAAACCTTTAATTGCAAAGTGCTACTGATCTTCGTGTGGATTTAGGAGCCTCTGGAAAATGAAAACAGCAAGTTGCAATTCAGCAGCTAATAAGAACACACACACACACAAAATCATTCTGTTAATAAAGCTGAAAAGCTCACATAAATTTCAGTGTCCTTGAGATATTGTAACTGCACCCGAGGTCAGTTCCAACTGATGTTGGTCCCACAGGGAGTTTTTTAACTGCTGTTCACCAAGCTGTAGTCATTGCTACTTTTCATGTCAATAAATCATGGTATTCATGCAATCAGCTACAACTCGCTGTGGCCTGGTATCCCTAGCTCATCATCATATGGGGGTCTAATGTAATTTACATAATCAGCACAGTACAGGCCAAAATATGCTAAGTGAGACTTGCCTAATTATTTTGTCCAGAATTTAGACTCATGTTCACTCAAATTCAGTAAGTTAATTTTGGATAGAATCTACTTCTAGCTACAATTAGATTCAAACTGGTATTTTCCAAGCCAAGGAGAGATTGACCATATTTCTAATACCTTTTCCCACCAGCTCACTTTAAATAATACACCTTCTCCATTGACCTAAGCGAGTCCCAGGAATCTGAAGGAAAATTAAAGAATCAACCAAATTAACCTTTTGGCCCTCCTGCACTTTCCCATTTACTTACTCACTCCTAGTATGGGATCTGTCTATTTCTTTGCAAATACATTGCTTCCAGCACTGCTTGGGACTTTACTACTATTATTGTAACCTCTCCAGTCATCTGCATCATGTTGCTAATTGTTTGTCTTTCTTGTTGAATAACTGTTAAAGGGAAAATTCAGATTTGCAGCTCATACTTAGAAAGATTCTATCTGGCAAAATGCAGTTTTTTGTCTTAAGATGCTGCATTTCTATTAAGCTCCTTCTGAAAAAAAAAAAAGAAAAAAAACGTTTAGGACACCACACAGGACAAGGTATGGGACTGTAAGAGAAGCACAGACACACAAAGACAAGCCTGTATCATTTACAGGCATCAGAATTGTGTCATTTCTTCTGGTGATGAGACTACCACAGTCTGGTTTATTCTGCAGCCTCCTAAACTTTGGGCATCAAATGCCACATATTTTTACCATTTTTTCCCTAGCAATGGTCTCTGTCAAATAATCCTGAAATTAAAAAAAAAAAACAAAAAAAACCAAAAAAAAAAAAACAAGAGATAAAGGAATAAAAAGCCCTGCAAGGCACTTGTAGTTTTTGAAACACTGTATCTATTTAATATTAGAGTTATTTCAAATACTGTGAGCCATCTGGAACATTATGGCTCTGTCTTGACTGCCAGAAATGGGTTTCTTTTGTTTATTCACTAGTAGCGACAGTTTCTAGTCTACAGAGAGTCTTAGTCTTATCACTAAACAAACCAGATAGTCAGTCATGAACAAATGAGTACAGTGAACCCTGTCCTTAAATGCCCCACAGCAACAGCCTGCCTCCCTTGGGATTTCACAGTTGGTGGTTCATCTATCACAGGTAGGCAAAGCCTGAAA
The DNA here is from genome assembly GCA_013398275.1 of Promerops cafer. Taxonomy (NCBI): domain Eukaryota; kingdom Metazoa; phylum Chordata; class Aves; order Passeriformes; family Nectariniidae; genus Promerops; species Promerops cafer. The sequence continues at coordinate 175,661 of VZSE01008513.1, read as the reverse complement.
GCACATTATTGCTGCTGGTAGGAATGGCTTTTCCTCCATGGAAATCCTTTCTTTCTGCAAATGCAAACCCCAGTACTTGAGAACTTGTAGTTTCTCAAGAATTTTCTGGAGAAAATATAGACCCTATGTAGAAGGAAAAGAATATCTCAATGCAGATGTACCTCAATATAAAAATGGGTGAGGCAAACAAGGCCTTTTGTCTTTGCTCTCAAGAGACATCTAAAACTTTATGTCAGCATAATATGATGCAAATATCTTTTATGTATGTGGTATGGGTGTAACATCTCTGTTACACTTAAAGGAAATGAAAGAGTTCTTAAACCCCAGAGCTTGTAAACTTAGCATTTCTGACATTATTAGGAAGCAAACATAGAATGAAATTTCTTTCAAAAGGAAAACAAAAACCAAACACACCTCACCTCAAAACTATTCACCCCAGAAGTTTGGCAGAACCCTTGTGGTACCATTGGGCAGATACAAAATGTTCTACAAAGTCAGTTCACATCTGTTTGTCTAAGACAAGCCTGTGCTGCCCTGCCGTGTTCTCGTGCTCTCAGCAGCATCCTCGAGGCCTGATCTGATAACTCCTGGAGCTCAGAGGAAATCTGTCTCACACCACAACTCTAATCATGCCGTTTTGAAGCAGATCATTGTTTGCTTCTAAAGCAACAAAGTAACTTACCCTTGCCTAATCAATCTCAGCTGTTAAGAGTAAACACATTTTCTTTAGACATGGTCTTTATTGTTAAGCTACTTTACTGCCTTTCTTTCACCTCCTTTAAGGATATAGGAATATCACTTTACTTTCACATTCAAAAATCAGAACAATTCCCTTTGCTTTTTTTCTTCCAGTGACATCCATGCAATAAATTTTTTCACATTTATTTTCTTTTCTCTTCTCTTCAACCCTCGCAACTTAGAACACAGAAACTTAATAAATTACGAAATGGGAAAAAGTTGTGATATTGTATTGAATTTTAAACTTGCATCTATGAAACAGAAAAGAAGGAGCCAATGGATTTCTGCCCCAAACCAGAAATATGGTAACAGCTACAACCTAACCAGTGTTTTTCTCTGCCATTGGACTGGCAGAGGTTACAATTAATTAAGACATTAATTGCAGCTCTCAGCTACAATTTCTCCCTTGCAGGTGAACTACTATATGTCCAATTCAAAAATCACCTACAAAGTGAGGTAGCATCAGCATCCCATTTCTTTTCAAATACATTTTTGATCCTTTTTTCAACCTCTTCTGGCTATGGCATTTAAGGCACTTATTTTTGCCAATTAAGTTATTAAAGTATTTTGGAAATTTGCCTTAAAAGTATTTGGGAAAAGCAAGCATCTTACAAAAAAACAAACCAAACAACAACTTCTTTGTACCAAACCATGAGCAGCTGAGCACTAGGCCAGGAATGCCACTAAGAGGCAGATGTGCCCTCTCTGCTGTCACCCCCCCAAGTCTGGGGACTTGCCTCTCCACCCCCTACAAACTAGTTCTAGTTTATTGACTTTTAGGGCACACTAAAAGGCCCATTTGTTCTCCCTAGCTGGGAAAAGACTAAGAGGACCCTGGTGAGAGATCATAAAATTGGCTCCATTCTCACTCCCAAGAGCAGTGATTTGGATGTTAATAATAGGAAAACTGAGGGAGAAGACTCTCCAGAGAAGCCTGTGTGTAAAACTACTCACAAAGTGTATCAGAAACAGAGCTGGACACTTAATTTCTAAACATTTAGACAGAAAGAAAGACAGAAAGAAAGACAGAAAGAAAGACAGAAAGAAAGACAGAAAGAAAGACAGAAAGAAAGACAGAAAGAAAGACAGAAAGAAAGACAGAAAGAAAGACAGACAAAGAAATCTATTCTGGTGCCTAAAAAAAAAGTCCTTTATTTCCAGAGGTGCATACCACATACAAATTGCATTTGCCCAGCAGTCACTTGTACAGAACATCCCATTTGCTCAACTTTTTGGATTTCACCAGGCAGGAAGATAAAACAGGCAGTCTAATACAACTTGGAACCATGGGCAAATTAACAATTAGGATCATGACACCTTCATGATTTACAAAAAAAAAAAAAAAA
>VZSE01008513.1:93274-173526 GCA_013398275.1 Promerops cafer | reverse complement strand
AAAAAAAAAAAAAAAAAAGAAGCATAAAATAAATTTTTTAAAGCAACAGCATTAAGAACCTGTGTGAGGTGAAAGTGTAGTGAAAGAAAGGAATATTATTAAAAGTGAAATAATTTTTGAGTTTGAAAACAAAGATTTTTGGAAGTTGAATTGTATACATTAAATTTTTTTCCAGTCCTTGGGACTAATCATTTTAAATATGTTTATTTGCCAGTATGTACTTGACAAAATCCTACACATATTATGCTCTAAACAAAGAAGAGACTAAAAGATAATTGTCACAAAATTTCATCCCAGATCAAGGTACAATAAAGACCTTCCCTCAAGGTGGCACATCAATGGGAGCCTGGTATAAAAGGTGTGGTACTACAACAGCAAGAATGCTTGTTCTGCCTGAATAAACATCTACCACAATTTGCAAAGCTAGCTGTGCAGCCTTATTTTCCACATCTAAATTAAAAATTGCGGTGGAAAGTCTTTTTTCAGTTAAATCTGAATATAAAAGTATCCAATCTAGCAATAATTCTAGTGGTTTTCGGTTAGATATAAATGCAGATTCTCTCTCCTGGGCCATCACCAAACAGAAAGGAACTGTGTCACTGGAGAAGAACATGATGTACTGAATAATTAGAAATGCTCAGTTGACAGTGCTAAACTACAAGTATAGGCAGTTTATAATGATTAAAGTAGACTAGTAAAATATATTTCCATTATAAACTAAACCTTTCCAAAGAGACAAAACCATGATGATAAAGAGGCTAATGTGGAAGTAATCAGAGCTACAATGGCAACACCAACATTTATCTTCAAGAGATGATGGCTGAACTCGTCAAGTAACAACCAGCAGAGTGTTCCTTACTGAGGGTAGATAAGTTCCACCTCTACAAACTGAATATTTTATAATCTGCTTATACAGCAGCTCATCCATACAGCTGTCCCTTCATTTTAAATCCACCTGCTGTTTTAGCTGTGCAATCAAGTGCTGAATTCAGTCTTCAGCACCAAGAAGGGTGAAAAATACACAAGGCCCTGCTCTTCTGAAACTAAAGGTAAAACAAAACTGTCTGCTTTTCTTTTAACTAAATGTTCTTCCTTTGTACCCTAAGTCAGAAAACTTGTGGCAGAAAAAGAGAGAGGAAAAATTATTTGTAGTAGACACATGATGCAATGCACTGCGTGGTGTAACTGTATTACAGATATGATGCTGAAACCCTTCCCTCAAGCTGGCAAACATCTCCATGCTAACAGACCCCACTGGTATCCAGCTGGGCAGAAAGGTCAGGCTAAGAACATCCCATTGTAGGATCTATTGTTTTCCTGTGAACTGTGCCTTGTCTATCAAATTAGTCACTTAAAGAAATGAAACAGTTACTTGGTTAAATGACTGTTTCCCCTGGCTATTAGACAAAATGTATTACATCTCCAGGCATATGATCAAATGACTGAGAGTCTGACCTAAATTTACTTACTGTGCTAAACAGCCATAGGAAAAAAAAAAAAGAATTACGCCTCACTGCCTACTGTCAGCCACAAAGAATATCTATCAGTCTGTAACTGCAGATGAAATGCAGTTTTGTAGTTTTCTGTGCCAGCTTTTTGGAGCAATTGCAGGTCAGGTGACAAAAGACATTTCAGAGAGTTTATGGCTTTTTCTTTTTGTTTGGTGTTTTTCTTCCTGGAAGCTTTATGCTAACTGTTTTTGCACTTTAGGGACCCTAAAATGGTATGTTTTAGAGATCCTTTGACTAAGCTTTTGTGGAATTTCCACTTGAGACAAATGCAAGATGAATCTTTACAAAAATACCAATCTCAAAACAGCAGAAGTACAAACAGATCATAGTCTCACACATTTGCTACACCAGACTAAAGACATGTGCACTTTTTAGAAATAAGCTTTCAATGGGAGGAGGGGACATTCTGAAATTTCACAGACTCCCTTGATTTCCAGAGCACCTGCTCAAAGCTATTAATATGCAGCCATTTGAAAACAGGTTGAGTTCTTTTATCATTATGTCATTTAAAAGAAATCTGGCAAAATATTACATTCAGTTAACAAGACTGAATATTTCCAATTGAAATTCAAATGTTTTTGGGCATCCAACTGTCTTTAATTCTTTTATAAATAGATATTCATATTCTGGTAACAATAGTTTTCAGTCCATAACACCCCTGAACATGTGGCTCGTGGCCATTTTGAGAAGGTGCAGGAGATGAGAAAGAGGGCTAAGGGAGTGGTCTGCACCAACAACACAGGACTTGTGTGCAAAGCAGAATGTGTAGGTGAGTGTCCATGCAGTCTCCTTCAGGCTACAGAAGTAACCTGCTGTTCTACAGGGAGAAAGGAGGAGAACTGGGGAATAAACACCAGTGTATGGCAAGCCTGGATGCCACAGCTCAGAGGAGCCCAAGGACTAATATGAGCAGGGACTGCCTCCACCAAAGTAGCAGGACCTGGGTCCTGTCTGTGAGATCTCAGTTCAGTGGAAGCACTTGTACCATGCCGTGGCCAAAGTCTGTCCAGAGAAGAGGCCACTGCAGGACTAGAGGCTTTCTCAGGTGACACCACCAGCAGAACAGGGAAAAAAAGAACATGAAAAGCAACTTCCTGGCTGCTCATGAACAAGCAGCCCACAGTGACACGCTTGGATAGCTGTGTGCATGTGGGTAAAACTTGTGAGCTTAAGGGACTGTCCTTGCAAATGCCATTTAGAATATTGTCTCTCCCAAGTGTAGCTCTGCTGTTTGGTCTGTTACAACATTCAAACTGACAAGTTGCATTCAGTGTCATAGGTGGTTTAAGCTGACAGAAATGTAACATAAAATAAGTTTTATTCATATTCCTCCTTTCATCTCCAGCTTCTTTTTGGCACCTCTCACCAAGCTCAACAGAAAGACTTTGTTCTTGGTTATTCCTTTAACCACTTTTCATTCACAAAAGCTGCTATCATAGGACTTTTTTTTTTTTTTTAGGTTTTTTTCTTTGTTCTTAAGTGACTATACCTTTTTACAAAAACAAATGTCTTTTATCCCAGAAGAACCAACTTTATTCCCAGTCCTAGGCACAGCCCAGCTTTATTTCACAAAATCAAGCAACAGGACATTCAACGAGAGGCAGGGTGAGGGGAAGAACCACACATCCTGACATATTGAGAGCATGTTGACAAACTTCTTTAAACATCAAAAGGCTTCCTTCTTTTTGCAATTCATTTAAAGCTTTTACTCCGAGGCTTTTGAACAAATTCTCCACTGGCAGTCCCTCAAGGATTAGTTTTTGAATATTATAGCTCACCAAAAAAAAGCACTGCTTACAGATAAACCTTTGCTTCTGCGAGTCAAACCAGCATCCCCATCCATCCCCCCATCCACAGCCACATTTTAGTCTGGAGAAAAAGAGCATTGGAGTCAATGTTTTAAAGGCACTTTGAATATATATCTAGTGGCTCAAAAATATCTCAAGCCAACCCCTTCTTCCTTTCACTGGAATCTGATGCAGTGACCATTTCTCTTATATTTCATATTATTAACCCTGGAAAATAATTCCTTGTTGCTGGCACAGTGAAGTTCTCTCCACCTGCCCCAGGCCCACATCCCTCCCTCCCTCCCTCCCTCCCCCTTCTCCCTGTAATTCAAATCTCTGCTCTTCCTATACCAAATAAAGAATTGCAGCCAGAGACAAGGGAGTTGCAGCTGAGCTGACAGAGACAAACTTCAGGTTGTACAAAAGATCTCCTTACAAGCTATGCCAAGCAGTATTACAAGCAAAGCCAGCAATCTGAACCAGCAGCCCTCTAATTCTCACTGCCTGCACTGTATTCCTACCTTCAGCAAAAAATCCTTCAGGGCAGCAAGAATAGCAGTAAAACTGTCATTAACAGCCACGGTGCTGTCACATCAGCAACTCTCCTGTGTCAGCTACAGGCTTTAGCTCAGCTGTTTGCCTCTTTGGGGACAACTTGCCCTGGCTGTCAGGAAATAGAGTGTGTACGTTGGTTCCCTCATAAGCTTATACAGAGCACAAATAAACAAACCAGCCCTATTCTTTGGGAAATCGTGTTGATTTTTAAAAAAGAAGCCAAAAGATGCCTCTGTGAACAGTCCTGTCTATGAACCAGCACAGTAGAACTTACATGTAAATAGGTCATGTAGAATCACTGTGACTCATTTCCTTTCCCTGCTCCAGCACTGGGAAAGAGATTGTTTTTAGCACGTGCCTGCTATAGAAATGTGTTTCCAAAACACATCACTGAAGTCCTTGAATCACAGCCAAACAATTGGCTGAACCTCTAGAGACCTACCAATCATTACCTTGGGCACTGGCATCCAAAAGCACAAAAAGCACAAAAAAAGCCTTCATTTTCCATGCCTCATCAGCCTTTGTGCCATGTCAACACCAACTGAAAACAACTGCCACAAATCGGGGAGCATATCTGTTCAACAACAGTTCTAGGTGCTACCCATTAGCTAACAGCATCTGAAGAGAGAAATTTTATAAAAGCAACTTTTCAGTACAGTCAAAGCATTTACACCCCAGCTGAGTTGTTGTAGTGGCAAACTTAGGGCATTCTGATGAAGCAACACAACTTCAGAGAAACTTGCAGCATTAAGACAAGTGTTGAGACAGCCAGAATTGTTGGAGCTTATTAATATCTCTGGTCACCTAAAATACAGTGGCTAGGAGGTATCACATGGGAGTGAGTTGAGAAGTGACAACAAGTATCAAAATTTACTTGGTAGTGTGGTTAAGAGACAGAAGAAATAAAAAGTATAAACATCTTCAAGTTACAAAGCTCCACAGTACTGAAATTGGCAGGAAATTATTTCATAGCATATGTCAGAAAGCTCAATTACCTAAGTACACTCAGAAATCCAAATTAATCTAATAAAATACTTAAACCACCTAATCCCGTGTAGGTACTCTCATTCAGATTTATGCTGGATTTTGTGTTGCTCATCCTGAATTCTTTTTAACAATTAACCTGGAAGAATACACTTCACATCAACTGTAAGCCCCATTCTTATAATTATTTGCATAGCAAGCCCAAAAGGAGCAAAGGTGTGACTGAGACAACAACAGCACTGTGTACCTGAATATAAACCCCTGAATAAAGAATAAATACAGACAAATGTATGTGTGCCCCCCACTAGGCATGCTGGCTTTCATAGCATTACAAACCAAAGAAGACAGAGATAAACTAAGCTATATAAAAGTTGAGTTTCCACAATCCAAAAAGATACCTTCACATATCCAGTGCTGACAAAACACAGATTGATTTTTTTTTTTTTTTTTTTTTTTTTTTTTTTTTTTTTTTTACTGTGGAGTAAGCATCAGGATCTCTAAAAAAAAAGCAGCACCACCAGCCACTGGACTTAAATGTGCAATGATGTACATCTTCACTGGTGATGAATTCACAAAAACTTTGTACATCATGTACAGAAATAAAATACAAGTCATAATCCACAAATAAGGAATACACTCAACATGGCTTGTCAAGTATTAAATGTTTTTAAAAGTGTCTGAGCTTTGTCTGTTCATTAAATCAGAACTAATTTCAAATAACTCCTCTAATAAAGCTTTAGTAGCTATGAGTTGCAGAGAAGACAGAGGAAGCCAGAGAAAGCTCTAGAACGATCTAAGAGCCTTCCTGTTAGCACCATTCCAAGAAATAAAAAATTTCTACAAGTCTTCTCACAAGTTCTCTTCATTAGAATTGCTCAGCTTTATTTCATTTTGGTTAAATTTCTGAAAAGGAGCCATTTTACATCCCAGTTCTCTGCCAACACTGTTTGCAGCAACCTCGTCTCTGGTGGTAACACAAAACCAGAACTGCAAGTCTATATATAAATATGCCATAAGATTCCCATATCTGTTGGGAAATATGAGACTCAAACATATTTGAAAGAAAGTTTAAAAATCACACATCATTTTTAAACAAGGATTTCAAGCCTCATTTTCTTCATATTTGGTTTTGCAAACTCCTCCAAACTCACAGCATAGCTCCTAGACATCTAACCACCTTATTCTTGAGCCATCTTACCTATATATGGATTATTTTTGTTGCCAAGACAGCCTGAGCTTCTGGGATCCTGCTAAAAACAGGCAAAAGAGTGCCTCTTCCACAACAATTTACTCTGGAATGAACTTCATGGTGTTAGCAGCAGGTGTTGTGGGAGAAATAAAAAGCCTAGGAGGAGATCCTCTGCTGTTCTTTGTGTTCTTAAGGTCTCACTCAAGCATATGCCTGTGACAGCTTCAAACTCTGCAAGCTGAACAATATTCCATGTCTTTGGTTTGCTTTGCACGTACTCCAAGACTGAGGAAAAACAGTTGTCACAATGGGAAGCTTCAGGTGAGTGAGTTTGACAAATTTTCTTGCTTCCTCCCATGATTATACTCGAGACTATGAGTTCTGCTTAAAATGAAAACCTCTATTTTGAATTCCCTATGGAGAAATTCTCCATTTTTCATTCCTTTAAGAAAAAGTAGTTCCAATGAAGAATTTACTCAGCACGTCTTACTTGTGGAAAGTAGTCAATGCATGTCTGAAAAACAATTATATGAGGATCTGCCAGAAAGTCTTGTCTGTTTTGGTAGGTGGAAGTAAAGAACCAAACCCTGAACTTAGAGACATTCTTTCTTTAAAGACATTCACCATGTCAAAGCCCTGCATCTGGAATTCCTCAGCAACTAAATGAAAATCAGCTTTTTTTAATGCAAAGAGTACAGTAAAGATAATATAGGTCAAATACTCAGTTACCTACTTCCAGAAACAGCTGCTTTTCTACAGTATTAAAAGGTTTTGAAAGTTGACAAGACTAAGGGTTCTACCAATTACATTAGAAACATGACTAGCAACCAAGACAAAATTATCTAAGGATGAAAGTAAATTATTTTCTTTTAATTGTGAGGCATGAGTCTGTAATCTTTTAGAGCAAGCTCTTTCTTTAGTGGGGAAAAAATTCAGATTGCTTGTAATTGCACACCAGGTTTTGGCCTCTTTTGGTACAACCTGGATCACTTAAAAATGCTTTCTTTTATTTGTCTGTCAACAGCTCCTGACTGCTTTTATTTTCAGTCTCTTGATTTTCATTTTGCATAGCTTGATACGAAAAAACAAAAAAAAAACAGTTTATATTGATCCAAGATGCTCACATCTGTATCATGGGACTACTAGGATTATGCCAACATGGAAAATATGTAGAAAACATGGCAACAGAAGAAATACTTTCTGATACCAAGCAAAAAATATGAAAGCTGACACATAAGGCTTTGTGATGTAAAAGTATTTTACAATGTCATTTGCAGACTATTCATGATGATAAGTAATGGCAAGGACATCAACTTTGTTTCAATATATAAATCTTGAAGAAAAAGAAACCTAGAAAACCATCTGCATTCATCTGTAATGTGTAATGTCCCAGACTTGCATATTTGCTAACTGACTATCAAAAAATTCAGAGTCAATTTTATAAAAAGAAACAAACTGATAGATCTGGAGGCCAAGGAAAGGAGAGCACACAGACACAGAACAGACATACAGCAGGAACAGAATTAGTACAGGCTCTCCTGTATTTGACTGGGCCTGAAGAAAGCCCTTGTGTATATAATTATAGTTTTGATTCTCCTCCACATTTACTGATTTTGTGTCCTGTCAGGAAATTGAGCGAGATTGCCCTGTTATCTAGGTGATGGAAACATGTTACACCTTATGTAATGATATTAATGTGCACCAACCAGCACGTGGCTTAGGTCTGCATAAAGTACTAATCCAGTGCATGCCACCCTTAACATTCCCCTGCTAATATTTGAAATAGTGAAGAAAACGGTACGACTGTTATTTCCCTCAACTCCTTTCAGTCAAGACAAGTCACTACAAATTATCACTGGAATTCTTGCTGAGAAAAACTGTTTCTTGGAGGCACCCACTACTTAAGAGAAGCTGGGAACATTTGGGTTTAGAGATGAAAGGAATGGGGGGCTGACAGCCAGGAGAGGGGATGGGCTGGAAGCAGCAGCTCATGCTACTTTCCAGCAATTGTAAAGAGGAATTCACAGGAGTGCTCCCTGTAAGTCACATGCTATCAAAAAGCCAGAATGGACATAATCCTATGAATCATGTATGGATGAAATATCCTGGAGGCTGTTACCTCTCCATCTAATGTGAATCACTGCATCCAACTGTTGAAGTAAACTTAGTACAGGTCCACAGCACAGCATCCCTTTCTACAAACGAAGGGGGAATCGAGGGAAACTGGATTTCAAATATGATTCTGCACTATCATTTTTTGCTCACAGTTAGTCTTCAGAAACAGAAACATTAGCATTGACTGACATAATCAACTTCTAGTCAGGTTTTCCTACTGCAAGATAAATTAGGCTGTTTCTATATTCTCCTCCCACACAAAGCTGCAGATATCCTTTTTGCTGGGTGAAGAAATTGCAATTGGCTAACATTAGGCTCTTACATGACAATTAAGTTCAGCAGTGTTAAGAATGCCTTCATTCAGTTATTCATATTACTGAGATGGGGTTTTCTGTAGCATAATTGTTGCTATTTCAGATACACTATAACTTAAAAAAAGGAAATATTTTCTACTCCCTCTTTAATCTAAAAAAATCGTATTGAAGCAAAATTACAGTGAAAGATTAATGCAAGACAGGGGGAGATAAGTTTCTAAAAAAAAAGCAAAATTTGACTGTTAATTATCATCATGAATTGAGACAAAGTTCCTCCTTAGGATGTTTCTATCCTGAGGTTCCAGTGTCAGAGGGAAGAACTTGCCTTTCCCTCTTATCTTACATATTACACTAATTAATTTACACAAATTGAAAGGTGTTATTTCCCTGGCTTTCCCTCTCTCTATTGTACATTTCTTTGCACTGATTTTAATTCAGAGTTGCATGCTTTGGGAAGCATTTAGAAGGCCTTAAAGAGGGGTTTTTTTTGTGATTTGGGACTGATTCAGTAGCACAGTTCAATTGAAATTTTTTGAGTACTTACTAAAAAAGTGGAAAATGCTCAAGAGAAGTAAGGAAGAAGCTTTCCAAAGCAACAGGCAAGGAGGAATGCCTGTGTCACACTTAGAAAAAGAAAAGCCATTTTCCTTCACCTTATGAAAAGAATGAAAGCACAAAATTTTCACATCACAAGCATATCCTGATGGATGTTACAGCTTCCAATGCAAAGCATTGCAAAGCAATGTATTTTAAAGGTGATCTACAATTTAAAAAAAAGACCAAAACCTAGGGGGAAAAAACAAAACAAAACAAAAACCCCTAACCAAATCAAAACACCAAACAAAAAACAAGCCCAAAACAGGCTTAAACATTTTGAATTTCCATGTATTATAAAGGAATGAAGAAAAACAGAATTCTTTTGTAAGACTGCACTAAAAATAGTTATCTCTGACCTTCACTACCTTATAACTTTTTATACCAAAGAAATGATCCTTATCTCTCTCTCACCAGTAATTTCTGAATCAATAAACTAATGTCATCAAAGACAGTGATTTTCATCAAGCATTATGGTATTAGGTAGTTAAGCTGAGAAGAGAGTCTCAACACTTCAACAGAGAGAAAGACTGTAACTTTTGTTCTAGCCTTACTAGACAGGTAAAAATGCCCACACAGAAGCAGGGTTGAAATCATCCTACCTGCAAAAAGGCATCTGCTGGATCTCACATCTTCCCAGACACCAAAAACTCCAGCTACTCAGGCATATCTGTAAGAAACCAGGGTCTGTTTGTTCTGCTGCTGATAGAGTGACCTGATTGAGAACTGCTTTCACAGTTTTGATAAAGGCAGTTGAATTAACTTACATACCTGAGGAGATGATCCAATCATCTGATTTAGTTAATCTTCCTTTTGTTCCTCAGCATTTATCTGTGCTTTGAAGACACAGGCAGCATTCATCACATCTGCAAGACAACTTGAGATGAACAAACTCCTCCTATAGAAAACATTCTCAAAACCATCCACGAATCACAACATAAAGGTTTATGGAAAAAAAAATACCAGGTAATTTAAACACATGACAATTATGATAGAATGCATAAGGTGACAGAGATGTCCTCTTCAGGTTATCTTCTGCCAGATATCTCAGGTCTGAGGAGATCTGAGTGTGAAAATATATGCAATACCCTTATAATTATATCACAGTCATTTCTCCCTTGGTCTATTATTTCAATACTATTGTTGGTAAAACTAAATTAATGTGAAATATTTCCAAAATGGAAATAATCTACAATAGCCAAAGTATCTTCTTGTCAGCCAAAGTGTTCTAGTTTTGGCAACCAGAGAGGCTGTGGTGAGCACTCACATGTGAATCATTCGCCCATCTTGTACACTTTGTTATTAAAATTGTTGCTGTTACTGTTGGTTTCTTATTTCATTGCTGTTTTCCATACATTGTTCTTATCTCAGCCAGTGATCTTGGCTTTTCCTCCCTCCAATTCTCCTCTCCATTTCACCTCAGGGGGAGAGAGACAGGGAGTGAGTCAGGGGCATATGGTTAGGAATGTTTCAGTGGGAGCACTAAATTGGAGAATACCATTCCAAAACCACAACAGCCTTATTTGGTGCCCAATGCGGGGCTCAAAGGGCTGAGATAGCAACAGGTCTGACCAGAGCAGGCTGGAAACAAATTTGGTCTAAACATTTGTTGTACTAGCTATGGACCTGCTGGTCACAGAGCTGCTTGGTCTGTTCATGTGGTTGTATTATTGTTTTGTTTGATAACTAAGTTTAACAGTAGAGCTGGAGAAAAATAGTGGTATTTTTGCTGCACAAAAGTCAGTGTGATTCCACAAGCAGCAATACCCAGCACTGGTTTTGTCAGTGTGCAGAATGTAGAACCAGAGTTATTCTTTGGGTAAATAATTCATGCTACATACTGTTCTAGGGAACTGCATGCAGCTTGTTTTCCCCCATAACTGAGAGGACAGTTTAGCAAATGAATTAAAGTTTTCCATCCTGATGTGCAGTTGTGCAAGAGGACAACAATGAATTCATAATCAGGTGGATAGGTTTTCTCTCACTCCTCCCTGCTCCATATACAAGCAAGACTAAGCCATTTGTTGAGCTTCACTTGGTTTTAGAACAGCTTTGATGATTCAAGTAATACTCAACTCAAATTAGCACCACAGTCTCTTATCCAGCTTTGTTGAACTAAAGATTGAACATAGTATTATTAGCAAACAGCAGTAAAAATCAGTCTGCTAAACATCACTTCTTTTATCAAACACCAGAAAGATTTTCCTGTGATTTACTACTTCAATACAGCTGTAGAAGAAGTCCACTCTTTGTGGTTTTTCCTTATATTTATTTACGTGGGTTTTTGAGAAAGTTTGTCCTAGAATTAGGCCATGGATTAAAGCCACCCTACCAGATTTGACAAGGAGAAAGCATTCCTCTACAGTATACCTGAAGAGTACAACACTTATAGGCAAAGTTCAGAAGTACGATTTATCAAAATCTGTGAAAAGTACACAAAAGCTGATGACAGTTTAAGGTCATCTGGTCACTTTTTAACTTTCAAGCACTTAATTTTGCAACCCTATCTGTGCTAGCAGACATACTGAATAATATCAAAGGTTTTGTGAAGACCTTGGGAAACAAAGTTACCTCAATAAGCCACGTGAATGCCACGTCTTATGGATTTCTCATGCCTTTCTTTCATTTTATTAACATTAACACACTAAAGTGCTGGTGCTCCAGTCATGGATGTGCACCTGTAACTTCATGTTCCCTTTGGGAGATCATTTGGGACAGAAGAATTAACAATGGGATAGCTATGAGACATTCTCTCTTGAAATAACAATTGTAATTGTCACGCTCACTAGAAAGTTATTAATTGACGAAGCCCAGCATAAATTTTGGAATCCCAAAGGAAAGAACTGGAAAGACAGACAAGACTCTACACTGGCCATGGACATGTGAGCATTTAATTGCTCTAGTAATTGTTTCAACTAATGGAAGCATTTACCCAGTAAATTGATTAAATCTTCTCTTTTTCTGCATACTACTATTGCATTTCCTTTGTGCCAGGCTAAGCACTTGCAGGTAGAAGGCACCTCAGCATTACCCTGACTGTACATAACGAGGAAGAAAATGTAAAAAGCTTTAATTGAATTGCAGGAAACACCTACAACCTCTACTGACTCTAAAAAGCACCTGGAAAACATATGGAAGGAAGAAGTCTAAGTGTACCTGCCACAAGCCCTGATGCCATTCCTGTATGAAATCCTACTAAAATGAAGCTGTGCCCACAGCACCTTGATACTGTGATACGTGTATAAAATGGCACACATTTCACAGAGGTTCTCTCTCATTGCTTCTTCACTTTTCCCACTCTCCTGCCCCGAAAAAACCCAGCTCTCACAGATGTACTGGATTTTACACTACATTCCTCAGATCACTGGTGGTCATCCTCAGAACACACTCAAGGATATGACCCACAACTTGTCCTATGTAACAGATTCATGTATTCCTGATTTTGGAAACCTTCGTGCTCTTCAATTTTGCCATTTAAAGGCAGACAAACAACTAAACAACATATATTACTCTGGAGTATCTACCTGAAATTCCCATGGCTGCTAATGGCTTGGGCATTAAGATCATAAATGTGAATATTTAACATGGCAGACATTTTGATAACCCTGGGTTTCCCAGGATTCATTCTGTATATTTTTCCTTGCTTTACAGCAATGAACCACAACACAAGTGTTGCTCGTTATGTTTAAACACACAAAATTATAGGAGCTACTTGTTTTGAATTCTCTCTCACACAGAAAAGAGTCTTCAGCAGAGTGCAGACTAAACACCAGCCCAGATTATCATGATACCACGATTTCACAGCACTGTATCACAGATCAGAATGTCCTGTTCCAAAACACAATTAAAATATCTTTTTTCTCTACTGATACCAAGCTTTCCTGAGGGAGGTGGTGAACCACATGCCTTCTGAAGCTACATTTCTCTTAGTTATTGTCTTCAGTCAAGGCATTCTCTGCAGTT
Organism: Promerops cafer; assembly: GCA_013398275.1. Lineage (NCBI taxonomy): Eukaryota > Metazoa > Chordata > Aves > Passeriformes > Nectariniidae > Promerops > Promerops cafer. Next base: position 160,514 of record VZSE01008513.1, on the reverse strand, counting down.
CCAGGAATGGAAACAAATCTGCAAAGATTTCTACACCACAGAGACATCCAATTTTCACTAGTCTGATATCCTAGTGCTTCAGATTTTGTTCTGTATATTTGATAATCTCTCTTCCTTCCCACTGGCTTGTGGGATTTTGTCATGGTTTAGGAATGGTATTCTCCAGTTTAGTACTCCCTGGACAGAACCAGGACAGATTTTAATTTTAGATTCGGATGATTTAAGATTACTGCACCTGATAAGAAATATTTCAGGATGTTTTCCTCCTCTCTTCCCATTAAGGAAAAAAAAAACCTCTTACTTTACACACATTTCCAATTCTGTGCACTCCATGCAAATGTTAGCTGAACTACGGGTGCAGAACTGCAATCTGCTACAATGGTGTACAATTTTGTTATACAGTACTAAGATTTTCACTAAAAGCCTCCAATTACTACCTAGTTTCCTACTCAATGGGATTCTGAATTTTATTTTTAAGAGGAAAGCAGGATTTTGTGATATTCCTGCAGAAGTGCTTATATACACATAGTAAGAGGAGACACTTCTGAGAGGATAGTCCCATTTCAATCTCCTCTCAGAGATGGCTCACAGGATTCCTACAGGAATCTTTCACTCCACTAGCCTAAAGCAAAAGGGAACCCCTGAAATGAAGTGACTAAAGTTATGTGGTGTGACCATCATGATTTACATTTGCAGAAGGCATGTTTGTCTGAGCCCTATCTTAAAATATCAACATGGGCACAGTCAAGCACTTCAGTGTATAGTAAATGGGCTATGTCAACACAAAAATCAGATCCAGAGGTGAACATACTCAATGGCCCTATTTTATGCGCAAAGCTTAGATTTTTGAAAGAAATTCAACTTTCTAAGGAGACCAGAGCCTTCACAGTAACTTCAATGTTTTCTGGAACAACAAAACAACAGAAGGGGAAAAAAAAAAGTACCACAGCTTTTTCTGAAACTACAGTTAGGGCAACACAGCTTGCCACTGTTAGAACTAAACATAAATTAGGCAAAATACATATCCAGTGTGTTGAAGCAACAGCTGAAGTTTGATATTAGCCTGGTTGAATCTCTGCCAGCATCTTAACATTTGGACACATATTTGAAACTTACTTAGACATCAAATCAAACATGTGTACCATGCAGATTTGCATGCATAACCTTCTTTTCAGCAATGAAATTTTGCCTGAATAGCCTTAGATTTTAGCAATTACTTTCTTTCAGCTTAAAAGAAGGAAAGCTCTAAAAGGCTAAACCACTTTGCTATTCAACTGTATTCAAATAGCATCCAAAGTATTTACACCCTGTAAGAGAACCCAAAAGCAAATCTGTACTGTCCCAAAGTGATTATTTCATATTGTGTTTACTGCCTGTGACCCACTGTTCCATGTGAATGGCCACACTGAGCCAGACTCTCTGTGACAATAGCCAATGGCAAATATCTGGATAAAGAGCACAAGGGGAGGGCAAGCATGAAGCAAGGCTACACCAACATACCCCTGGGTTTTTCAGGCACCTTCTGCAACAGGGAGGACATTTTTGCCTGCAAAACACCCTCATGAGATGTCATTTGCCTCATCACTTCTGAGCCCAAGCACACCTAAAAGCATTTGTAGTACCACATGGCAACAAGTGCCCCAGGATCATCATCCTGAATCATTTCCAGCCTGCCACTGCCTCAGTATCACTTGAGGCTCCTCCAATCCTTGGGCTATGAGGAAGTGTGGTTACTTGCTCCTTAGTCATCTTTTCCATGCCACCCAGGATTTTCCAATTTTCTGTCCTGTCCTCTTCACCTTCAGCCTTGTTTTCCCCAGCCCTAAGGAGGCCACGTTAAGCAGCTGGGGTTTGTGTGGGAGCTATTCCCCATCTCCAAGTATCCCTGTGCCTGCTGCAGTGTGAAATGAGGAAGTGAATATCAGAAGTGCTCTGAGGGGAAGCACAGAGGTGTTTTAGATGGCTATGAGCCCATTAACTCAGGATTTGGGGTTTTTTCAGTCAGGGTTAGAAACTTGGCAATCTCAGCCTGGAACTGGCTAATTCTAAATGAACTAGCCCAAAGACAGGAAGCAATTCAGCAACTTCGAGCAGCACTTTGCAAGTGCTAATTAACTTAGCTTAAATTTTTTAAGAAGCAGTCTGAGCTAAGTAAAACAAACATATTTCATGTACATTCTTCTGGCCATCTTTTCTCCTGGTTTCCACTCTCCCAGAAAGCTGTCATAAAAGGCTCCCTTCCCTGGAGTAGTGCCCTGTTTTAGCTCCACGCATTTTTCCTCCTCCAGACTACAACACACAGAGAAACAACTTCTGCAATTCCTCTTCTCTAGCTCTCATGCACCTGGCTTCTGCCCAATAATTTTATAGCAGGGAAAACCCCCACTTAACTCTTTTCTGAGCTTCCAACTTCCAGATTTTTTCCCATTTCCCTCTGTCCTACAGTTGCTTTCAAATCTTGAAAACAAGGAATATCATAGGAGAAGGAAAATAAAATTGAAGGTGGGCAGGAGAGGTATTTATATAGTCAAAGATATCAGGCAATTATTTTTATGACCTCCACAAATGAAAAAATAACTGAAAAAAAATCAAGGTCTATATCCTATGGCGACATTCTGAAGAACATAAATCACTCACAGTAGTGTGGAAAAATGGGAATTGTGCCTGAAACAAGGTAATGAGGTCAATACTGCCCCTTCCTAGGGTCAGAATTCAGGACTAGAAAAATTACCCTTATCTATCAGGAGTCAAGATTTTCCAAACCGTGTAGTAGAGGCCATAAAATTGTTTCTCAGATGGCACTCCTAACATAGAACATTAAAGGAAGAATAAATTTCACAGAAAATTTTCCAGTCAACATCTCATGGCACAAAGAAGGAAGACTGAAGTGCAAAGTGCACAAATCTCAATCAGACATATTCTGAAGGTATGGATTCTACCAGACCAGTAGCTATAAAATGCTAGTAAAAAGCATGTAATTGGTTTATAACTTTGTGACCTTAAAACCCACTTATGGATAGGCTTCTGAAATGGTCATCTCATTTCATTAGTAAGGAAATTATTCAGCTGTCTCTCCTCTCCACAGTTCTTAAATTCACCCTGCAGTGCTCCACATGATGACACACACAGCTGAAACAAACACTGGGCATGTTGTTGAGCTCCTCCACAGCAACTAACTGGACAAAAGCAAACCCTAACTCTGTTCATGCACTGGAATTCTCTATTAGAGGCCCTGAAGATCCATCACCAGTTCTCTCCCGTGTTTCCTGCCCTTACACATGCAGCCAGTGAGAAGTGGGGATGTTCCATATTGCATTTGCTATGAGCTATGCACACTGGGCACTGAACAGGATGACCAGAAATCTTGCAGGATTTCATTTACAATCTTGCAGGATTTAATTTACAATCTTGCATGTTGTAAGCCCCTCAGGACAGGAAACTCTCATGGTTTTATACATCTATAAAACAACATGCATACCTTTGACACTGTATAAATAACAGGATTGGATTAAAAACATCTGTAGACACTCTGGCTGATCTATTGTCTTTCTGCCTGCTGTCTCTTCATAATTTTTGAAGGCAGACAAGGCATTTCACACAACAGGAATGCTGGTGGTGCTGATGCAGCTACATATAAATCTGTAGCAACATGTTAATAAGAGAGCCGATGAATAGAGAAATTAAAAAAATAATAATCTGTCCTTCAGACAGGACCTCCTGATAGGTTTCCACTTGATTTTTGTTTACTTTTGGCCAAGAAAATATAGGAAACATGGGTAACTCAAACAGAACAGTTTCCAAAATGTGGTAGGAGGTGGTAAGGACAACATTTCTTTGATTCAGAGCTGATTCTGTTGTGATACAACTTTTCTCTGCCTGCCCAGAAGTGTCAACAAGGATTCATCTATTGTAAATTGCTTCTGTGAAAGCAAAAAGAATGTATGTCCACAACATGGTGATAGTCACAGAAGATATAAAGAGATTCACACACTGTGCAACTATTGAGTTCAGAAATAATGCTAAAAGGGAGGCAGACTGTTATTGATACCAAGCAGGGAAGGGAACAACTACATTTCCAAGAGAGAGGCAAAGAGGAATCCTAAATTTAGAACAAAATTCAGAACTGAAGCCAAGATACTGTCACCACCAGAGCTGTGTGAACATCTCACAGAAAATCCTTCAACAGTTTTAAACTCATCTCACTTAGGTTTAGAAGAGGGGAGGACAAAAATCAATTCCCTTCACGTGAATCATCTGTGTGTCCTTCAAATCACCATGTAGAAATTAAAAATGAAACACCTCTCTCCCTGCCCAGCTATATGATTTTCTAAATTGATTACAAGCCTTTCCCTTTGACTCCCTAGTCCAACTTCTGGCAGCTGGTCACACGGTAGGTCTGCTGAATCGGATGAGTCTGCTCTGTTTTTGCAGCACACCTCAGGCTGCTCTCACAAAAGACAAGCATTAATTAAATTCACTCCATCTAATAAGAAACTTCCTTTTGCAATGAGGAATTAAGAACAGTTTGAAAGCTAGAAGAAAATGTCATAAGTGTGAAACTGTGTGACAGATGTTTTCTTCAAAAATGAGATGATCCAAAGATATTCAGTCTGATGGTTTCACATGCAAGTGCTTCCTTCCACCTTTCCATGTTATTCTCTCAAATCTATCCATATTTTATCTCACCCATTTTGCTCTCTCCTAGCAGCAAGTGATTTACTGATGACACTTCTATAGTTTTATGTGGCGGTTCCTATTTGACTTTTACCACTAATTTTCAAACACTCTGAAGCCTAACAAGAAAAAAAATGGAGCAGAACAATTCTCCCCTTATTCTTCTGGGAAAAGAGAGTTAGACATATATGTACAGATGTATGAAGGAGTACATATAGAGTCCACATAGTTTCCAAATTTAGAATATGTGAAGCATCTACACTGATAATGTGTTTTTGTCTTTCATGTCACAAGTCTGGATACCAGAGACTTTTGCTCTGCAAAGACGACGGGATGCTCAGTTTGATCAGGACATTCACTTAATAAACATCATCCATAAAAACTGAGATTGTCTAAAACTGAAATTAAACTGTACTCCTGCCTGCTACACAACCAGAGGGTGCCAGGCCAGCTTGCTAGCAAGGGCTTAGCAGGTGTAAGGCACATCTGTTGCAGCTGGCAGCATTTTACATGCTGCTGCTGCATGACTGCAGGTATACTTAAACCCTTCTTCCTCAACCTCCTCCCTGTGCCCAGGAAGGGACTGACAAGAAAATAAGTCACAAGCTTAGACAGTTTATTGCTTACTATAAGGGATTTTTATTAAAACACATGAACTGCAACAATAAAGCACCTTAGTGAGTAAGGGCAGAATCAGGTTACTACTTGCACCAGCAAAAACAAGAGAGGCTCTGGCATGTTCCTGCTGCTGCGGAAGCAATTGCAAAAGGAAAGCACTAATGAAGGCAATTGAGTAGCTTTGAAAACATCAAAATCCAGGAGAATCCTAAATTCTAATCCCTCAGCACAATACAACCTTTCCTGCTACACACAGTGCTCCAGCATTTACTAAAATCAGATTGTGCTTTTTAAATGTGGTCCACATTTGGGAGTACTATTTCTTTGGAAGAACTGCAGACCATTAACTCTGAGCCTACTAATATCTATGTATCCATCTATACATGCTGTTAGTTCACCCATATAACTTTTTGTTTCTTTTTGAAGCTCTAGAGAAAAGAAAGCTACAATTTAGAATTAAATTCTCAAGGATGCCAGAAACAGCTCACAAGGACAGTTCGGCTGTTTCATAACAAAATCTTATTTATAAAACACTTGAGTATCTCTCTGGAAGTCAGGAATTTAAACAAATAGATTTTTAATTGTGCCTTTTTTAGGGCTTTAAAATTAATTTCAACAAGGAGCACATGCATGTGTTCATTCATTCATTCAGACTGATAGGTAAGAGAGAAGGTTTGGATATGTTCTCTAGTGTTTAGGGGCCTTTTCTCATTGTATGATGTTAAAAGTCTTCATAAATTATTTTGAATACCCTAGGAAGAAGAGCAGCAGCTGTGAAGTTCTTGGCCAAAGTCAGAAACAGCTCCTACTAGACTTGGATGGTGGTAGGGAAAACAAAATGGAACACCACCACCCCACATACACACACACCACCTCAACAAAGCCATTTTCTGCCAAAAGATAAAAAAAAATAAAATTATTACATAAAATCGAGTCTTTTTTTTCCCAGAAGACTACTTAGGAGAGAAGAGAGAAAGCAAAAAGGGTACGGGACACTCACAGGAGTTTTGAGCATTCATTTTGACTTTCCATTATCCTGAAGAAGAGTGATTTTTGTTCTTGCTAATATGAGCAACTGCTGAAGAATAACATTAATTGGGCATCAGCCTTTCCCACGCCTGTAAGAGCAGTTAAAAGTTTTTTGGGTAGCTTTCTATTCTGAAGGGAATCAACTCTGAAAATCCTCTCTTAAATCAAGCTTTTCAGCTAGGACTTCTTACCAGCTGCCTACAAATAAGAGGAGGAGGGAGAAAAATCAGAATTTTGTATACTCTTTCAAAACTATCTTCCTTATCCTTCCCCTATTACTCATTCAAAACTCAACCAGCTCTTCAAATGACTCAGACCAGTTAACAACATGCAGTTACTCACCCATTCACCACTACTACACCTATAGTCACTTAAACCAGTTGAAAAATCTGACTCCCTGTGCCTTTTGCCTTTGAAGTTGTTGATAAGGAATCCTTTTCAATACACAAAGGGCTTGAGGTATGGAGTTAGAGCTAAGTCACTTCCCTTTTGTCTTGGTTCTAAAGCAAACCAGCTCTGTACTGCTGTGTCAGTACTCTCTCTCATGTTGCTACTCCTGGTGTGACTTGAAGGGGAAATCTCAGCTCTGAGGCCTGGAGCACCCCCTGCCCCTCCTTCTGCACTGACCTTGGTGTCTGCAGAGCTGTTCCTCTCCACATTCCTCCTCCTCTGTCCAGCTGCAGTTGCTGTTTCACAGGGTTTCTTTTTTCCCTCCCTTAAATCTGTTACCCCAGAGGCACTACCACCGTCACCGATGGGCTCGGCCTCGCGTCCATCTTGCTGTCGGACATGGGGGAAGCTTCCAGGAGCTTTCCACAGGTCTTTTTAGGGCTTTGTCACACAAACCCAATACACTTGGCATGCAGCTTCTGCTTGCATTATTAATACAGAAACACAAGGCAGAAATTTTATCCAGTGAAAGGTTTCTGCCTTTTTCTAGAACAGCAAAAGGCTGTTGCATAAGCAGAGAAAAGAAACCAAAAATTATCCCAAGGATGTTTCATTTCTCTCAAGGTATGTAATGATACCCATTCTACATTGACAAAGTTTAAACATACCAAATGCCAAAAAAAAGTATAGAAAACTTTAAGACATACTCACTATTAGCAATAAATGATTAAAAACATCTGCATGTGAGGATACATGGCAGGAAACACAAGGAGTCATATAAACAATGCTCTATGATTTATCCTAATACTGGGAATTGCAGGATGAAGGCTTCTAACCATGTGCTCTTTAGCTACAGCCCTGCTGCTTGGGAAGCAAACACATGCATAAATGTTTTTTATAAAGGCATAATACAGCATGTGCCATAAGATAAGCCTTCATTTTGCAACAAAATAAGTTTACATTCATCACAGCTAGATGCATGTAAAGTTACAAAGACTTTCATAGTTTCAGTCCTGCTTGCAATGGTAATTACTTTTTTACATTTCTGCGTTTAAATTTACGTACCAACTTCCAGAACACAGAAAAAGGCAGACACTAAAAGTATTTTCCAGTGAATCATTTCTGCAGAAGGAGCATAATAAGCTCTTTGAGATACAAATCTGTCTTTATTTTCATGTGTTATATAGCATGAAGCTACCAACAATGAATCCTGAGAGGAAAATAAGTAAACATAGCAGTTGATTCCATCTCAGTTTTCCTGTATACTTTTAGCAGAGAGAGAATCACTGGATACACAGAGTGGCAACACTTGAGGGAGACATAACTACTACAAAGCAATGACAGAACAAATAAGAAGAAAAGCTTGATGCCACTCAGTTCCTCCACACTTCAGAGTGAAGGAGGCTGTGACTGCTCAGCTGCAATTTGGACGTAGAACGGAGGGTGGTGGGCTGGTACTGAGTGAGTGACAGTCACTGGGATCTTTAATGACAAGCTGCCACATAAAACAGGACAATGCAAACTGATGAATCACACAGGCTAACGAGGAGGTGCTGAAGATGAGTAGCCCGACCCCAAGCGTGAAAAATAATTGGCAAGATGAAAAGATATTCTCATGTCCTGTGCATATGGGAAGGAGATGTGAGTACAACTGTCTGGGTTTACAGTTTCCTATTGCAAACACAACACCCTAGTAAGCAGGACTGGAAAATTGTCTGTGACATGTCACATGTTGTTTAACTGCTAGTTCAAGTCCAAATTCTGCACCTCCTAGATCCCAAAACCATTTCAAGCAAAGATGCTCTGACTTCAGTGAATTCTTTTCCATTGACATTTGGATCACAGATTCTCAGGATTTCCAAGCATATTCATTTTTGTTGAATACAGTATCACAAAAATCCAGAGGCATTTTGAAGAATTTCCTTTTGTTCATTCAACTATAATCTCTAAACAAGTCCCTGTTCAGCTGTTTAAGCACCCTAGATGTGTTCTGCACATTATCAGAGCAGATACACTGTCAGTATTAGATGAGCCCAGTGCAAGCCTTTCCCTGACCAAGCTATTTTTGCCCAAAAAATAAAACTAAAAAAAAATTGCCATGTTTCATAATAGTGTCCCAAATTCCTGTCTATCCAAACCACTATCCCCAATGCCAATCACAGTTTTACACCTCAGAACCACCATATCCCTTTAGCTGCAGTTAAGAAGGTTACTCACACTGTGTGCTCTGCACAGTAACAATTTATGAAGGAAACACTCTGCAGTCTTCCACTTGGGAAGGTGTCTGTACCTTACAGGACAAACCAGGATTACATGAGGCACCATCACTAGATTTCTTTGCCTAAAAGCTTAGGAATCTTAGCTAGATTCACTGCTATACTCTAATTAGTTTGTACAAAAATAAAGCTGTCTTTTTAACAATACGGTGAAGATTCAATAAAAAACAGGATGTGGTATTTAAAATAACAGAAAACTGATTAATCAACATCTGCAGAAACTACTCAGACCACAATATTCATGTAGGTCAAGACCTGCTATTTTTGGTTTTTTGAAGCAAAAGGGCAAAGACTGGTACGTTTGCATTGTTCCTTCACCAGACAGCTAGCACTTGCCTAGAACTGTGACATCCTACATTCATTTTGTCACAAAGCACCACTTCTGGATGCTGATGTTTCTGGGTATAGTCACTGGAGAGGGTGAAAATGAGTAGTTTGGAAGATGAAAATGTCATATTTCTTTCACACTCTATCAAGAGCTGAAATGGTGAACTAGGTCAGAAAGATCATCAATTCCTACTATGGCAGCACTTGTTCTTGTCCAGAAAGGGGCAGTAAAGGAGCTGTTTCCTTCCAGGTGGAACTCTGTGTAGAGACTCGTGTCCACACCAGAACTCAATAGCAGAGCTCTCCCTTAGTTTTATGAACAAGTGGGTTCTTAAAATGGGTTATTTACTGAAAGAGTTTTAAAGCTCCAAATGGTGAAACTGTCTCGGTTTATGTGCTGTGTTGAAGAAAGTCAGGCTTGGCACATGTTTCTCATTAACTGTGCTAAAGCAGCTCAGTTTCCCTAGAAATTCCCAGATTCTCCTTTGCAATAGGGTAATCTAGAAGGCCCCTAATTTTAGCTCTTGAGTCTGAAAGGGTGGCACATACATAAGTAGTGCTGAGTGAATGCTGCTGAAATGTCTATGATTGTGTGGAATGCTAAAGAAAGTGGGCTGTCTTGGCATATACAACATCATTAAAATCTTCCAAAAAATGTGTAAAAGCAAGGAAGTCTTATAGATATTTGTGTAATGCATTTCACATATGAAACATTCACACTGCCACCTTACACATCTGTCAGTGCAGCCAGGTGACAGTGTGAGATCCAGGATCCCAGTCACATAACCTGTTGCAAAGTGGTCAGAACTAAAAGTTGTTCCCCCTGCAACCTGACGTGTTGTCTGTGCCCAAAGATTAGGACAATGTTAGCATGTCTGCAGGTTAACCCTAGAACCTGGATACCTACCATTCTTTAAATTTGTCATTACTTCTGAATGGGGAGAAGTAAAATGGGCCAAAGACATGACAGAGTTTATCTAGCACTCATTATAACAAAAGTGTTGTGTGCTTTCATCTGACTTTCTCATTTTCAGGCAGATTAAATCACTTCTGAACTGCTTGTTTGTTTTTTGAGAACAGCTTTCAAGATGAGGTAATTGAAGGAAACCTATCAATTTAGTATATATTCTCAAGTTAATAATGTCGACATACTGTTCAAATAAACCCCCAATTTAGCACAATCTGTTTTTAGACAAGCCCTCCATTTTAACCTCCACATGGAAGGAAAACTAAGTGACTTCCTCATCTCACTTAATAGAGAACATATGTTCAAAGATAATACTGTGGGCTTGCTCTGAGAAGCTGTTCCTCCTCTGACAGAGAAGCTGGGAGCTCACAGACTAACACTGATACATAAGGAATGGACAAGTTGCCATAAATTTCACTTCAGAAGAAAAGACTGCTGATCCAAAAAAAACACACACACACACAAACAAAAGCACCCTGGCAACAGGTGAAAAAAGGAGCTGATATAGCCACTGGAAAGATCAGAACTAAAAGCCACCTCAACCCTAATTTTTTTGGAGGGGTCTGAGTGGTAGTATTTAAGGCACAGAGAGAGGATGGAAAGAAGAAAGGGATCTCTACCACCACAAAGCACAAGAAGCAGCTCTGGAGTAAAACTGTTTTAAATCCTTGCATTACAAACTCTCTGGAACAATTTGGGATGGAAATGCTATGGTAATATCAACAGTAATTTTCACTTATTTTATAAATATTTATGTAGCTCAGATTTACTTTCATAAATTACAGAAAGGATGTAAATGTAACTTGCTTCTCCAAGTCTCAATTTCTCAATCTACAAAAGAAAGTCAATTCACCTGCCAAGGCCATTGTACTTGATGCTGGAAAAGTCACTAATAAAACTCACATTCTTTGAATCCCAGTCAATTCACTGATTAATCAGGCTATGCCCATAAAAAAGCAAACACTTTATTTGAATTTGGAAACAAATCAAAGCCACTTCATTCTATTTTGCTCAATGCCATGCCCTTGCTCAATAAGGTGAGGGCCAAGTACAATCACTTACAACCAGTAATAGAAGAAAAACAAAGATTCATCACCAGACATAATTAACATTTCTTTGCAGATTTATCTGATTCGACAAAGCTGTCAAACCTTCCAAGTTCATCCCCACCAAATCAATAACAAGAATCACTCACCAATTTTTCAGTATGTTTTGGCACACCCCATGTTAGAGCCACTTTCCTAAAACCCAGAAAGTATAAGTTGTCTTAACAAGAAGAAGGAACAAAAATACATGGGTAGAAACTGGCCACATGAGTAACCTGAAAATTACATTCTCTGTTTATTCTGTGCAAATCATCATTCAGCTCACAAAAACACATTCAGGAGATACATTTTAGATCAGAGGAATGGTACCCTGGAGGACACAGCTAACACAGCCTAGACCATCCCATCAAAGTCACCACTTCGAGCCAACCTTATCAGTTCAGGATCAGCCCTTGTACCTCCAGCTGACAGCCAGCACCAACTGCACAGATATCCCAAAGCCTGAACACCTGGAACAAGTAAGGGTAAGCAGATCATGGCAGAGTCATGGGCTGAACAATGAAACATTCACTTACACATTCAGAAGGACAAAAAACCCCCAAACAAACACACACATACACATCACAAACAAAAGACTGTTCACAAAGATCCTGCAAATAAGCCCTTAAGGATGAAAAATGAAGCTAACCTTACATTTTGGAATTCCTGGGAAGAAATATGCTAAATAAGTCAATAATTTAGATATTCATATAAGTCCAAAACCTTTCTTGGCCCAAGATCTGAACTCCAAGCCACTGGTTGTCTGTTGCTGTGTACGTCCTAAATATTTATCAAGACACAAAGAAAAACAATTTGATCATTAGGGAACCCTCAGCATCGATGCCACAAGAAAGGGACCACTTCACATGCATTAACTTGTGTTTGAAACACAGACCTGAGCCAGAGCCTGAACTTCCCACAGTATTTATACACAATCCCTTGCTTGAGTACAGACTTGGTGCTCACTGCACATCATGTCAAAGGGGAAAGCTTAACCTTATTATGCCAACCTCTGGCACAGCAGTAACAAAAGCTGTCATCTGTATGAAATGTGCCTTCTCAGACCAATTCCTCAGCCACAGAAATTTTGATGCTTCAAGTACCAGCATATGACAGACACACAATCCTGAGCTTCCTCTGCATGAAACAGAGGTTTGGAAATGAAGCAGGTGGAATACTTCATTCTGCATTCGTAGGCAAACTTTGTATACAAGTTTCTGAAAGGTAACAACCTCAAATGTAGACATTGGATCGTAGAAGTGAAAGCTTCATGAAGAGCAGTTCACAAAAAAACCCCAAACCAAACCAAACACACAAAACAAAAACCCCAAACCTTCATCTGTGTATTGCAAAAGACATTTGTGTTTTTTTTAAGCCTTGCAATACTTTTATGTCATGCCACACTCATTTCATGGTGCCATAATTTCAGCCAGGACAGGGTTAATTTTTGCAGTAGCCAGGAGAGGGCATGGCCAGGACACAGAGGACATTCTGTACCACCTCACATCATTGCTGGGAGCAGGGGAAAAAGACTCTCTTCAGGAAGAAGGGGCTCCATCCAGTTGAGAAAACATGGCAGAGGAAGCCATCCAGTATTTCTGTTATCAGGGGCTGTCCCCATGTGAAACATTTCATACCTTTTGTTATTATTATTGTTGTTGTTACTGTTCATTTCTTATCTCATTGCTGTTTCCAGTAAATTATTCTTATGTCAGCCCATGATCTTTGCCTTTTATGCATCCAACTGGAGGGTGGAGAGGAGCAGCATGTGGTTTTTAGTGGGAGTACTAAATTGGAGAATACTATTCCTAAACCGTGACACATGTGCATATATATTACAAAATAATTTTAAATGTCAGGTGTTTTAGTCTGCCTTATTGCTTGGAAATCCTTGCAGATCAGTGTATGAGTTGCCCGGGCTTAAAAACAAAGCTTGGAATATCAGGGTGAAGAGGAGATTAACTGTAGCATCAGAACATATGCAGGATGAGTTATTGAAGAATAAATTTATAAGCTCCAGCTGGTTTGTCACAGATGTTTCTTCAAAAATACAAAATTGTCAACCATTAAGCCACAGACCAGAGTTCAACAAACATGAAACCTTGATAAATGCAGAAGTTATAATTTTTAAATTTTTCATCGACACCAAAAAAATACAAGTCAATTTGAAATGAAATTGCCATAAAGCATGCCCTAGGTTTCTACAACTCAAAAGACAACTTAAAAGTTTTTCTTTTAACCATTTGGTAGAGATTTTTGTTTTAGCAGAACTGTTTGCAGCCTGTGCCTATAAAATGGATCAGTCTGTCACCAGTAAATATTACTAAGCAAAGGACAAACAGAATTTAGGAGTAAGAAAGAAACTTAGCCAGCTTCAGCTGCCCCTGTTTGCATGCTGAAGAACTATTTATTCTGCTGTTCTAGTTCTGAAGTAGTGGTTTAAAGTTGGTAGAGAATTAAGTCCTGGGCACTCAGCAATTGATGTTTAATGTATGAGCCCTTGTCTAATATTCTAGCCCTGACAAAGTGAGCAAGAGAAAACACCAAGCAAGCTATAAAGCAAACAGTGATGTGTCTGCAGAAGGCACCATCTCCACTATCAGGAGGACTGAAAAATGTATCTTGCAGTCCTTTTTATTCCCAGAGAGGTTCCAGGTCACTCTTTTTGCCAGGGCCAAAGGCTCCAGGATCCAGGAGTTTCCTGTTCTAGAGTTTAGTCTCCTTAGCAGCTGGTCATACACCAAGTTCAGTAGGTTTCAGAGCACTGTTCAAAACACTCTTTTAGAAAATGGTACCATGGAACTCCAGGGACTGGAAGAGTATTTTGAAGAGAACCAAGGGTACTGTTGCTCCACAAAGCATTCTTTCCACTGTCTTCTGTATGATTGAACATAACCATAATTACTGTCTGAAGTTTAAGTAAGTCAATAAATGAGACATTAAGAATGTTTATTACTATTGATAGCAGTAGAAATTGTGATATTTAAAAAAAAAAGGTTTTTGAAATCTGGAGTCCAATACTTACAGATACCATCTTTTTTATCTGGTACTTTAAATGGAAATTAAGATAACCCAGAAAAGAAATGGAACAAACACACAGCTGGTAATCAGATCTAGGGGATTTTTAATAGTGCTAATATAATGGGAAGCAGCACATTTTCCAAATGCTGTTTGCATCTTAATACCATAAACTTTTAGCTGACCATTATGAAATACTCAAACACATGAAAGTTTGCAATACCCTTTTCAAAGCTGATTCATAATCATTATTAGGAATTATCCACATAGTTAATTCCAACATTTGCCAAAAACATTTTACAACATTTTCATTTTAAAAACTAACATCAGGAATCAATTATAAGCTTTAGCTCAAGTGACCTTATCTCTTCTTGTTGCACAATACCAAAACGGGCCTAATTCTCTCCCCTATCTGCACAGTCTCTCCCTTCTGCACTGTTTGTTAAAGCCAAGCTGCTGGATCAGCCAGCTGCAGGCTCCTCTGATTTAGAGATCTAGGAAAAAACTCACTTCCTTTTTGGAATGAGTCCCTCTTGCCTTTCTCATTTTAACAGTCCTGATGTAAGCACAAGGTTATTCTCCACTCTCACACCGAGATTTGGCCCTTTGACATTTTGAGTCATACTAAGTAGTCCATTTGTCTTTAACAAGATTACTCCTTGATTATCTCTTTGGAAGGCAATTGATCAATCAATACTAATTAATTCATTTAGACAAAGGACCTAGCATCCAAATGCATGTATTCAAAATTGAATGTCACATTTACCTTCAAGTTCTTCAATATTTTTAGTAAGGAATCTACAGAAGTGAATATCTTATTAGGTGCCAATAGCTTCATTACAAAATATTAATCACCTTTATGGCTTCTTCTTACTGGTGCCTGAAGTGAAACTGCTTTGAAATATGAACAGCAGAATTAGAAAAGACTGACTTCCTACAGCTTTAGCTCTCACACTGGATTCTCCCATGCCCACGAAAGCACTGAACTGACAGAAGCAATCAGGGCAATTCATACCATTGCTGCCACCTACAGATTATCTGGTAACACGTAAGGGCTGAGCTGACACTCACTCTCCTAATGAGAGCACTGATAGATAGCTGGGAAGGAGAGATGGATTATATTTTCATGAAGCTCATAGAAATCAAGGAGCTTAAAGATCTCCATCATCAGCTTTCATTGAAATTGAGTGAAAGAAATGAAACAATGCAATGAAAGAATAGCTTCAAAAGTTATTAGGGGAGGGACAAGCACCAAGAAATTACACTGTCTCATTTCCTAAAGAAACTAGGCTTTTAATGTTTAGTTTACCATATACACACCTTTCAAATAGGTTTGATCATTATAAAGTCATACTGCAACATTGTTCACATTTTATTTTTGTTAGGAGAAACTGAGAACATTGTCAAATGAATATGATGCAGCAGCTCGAGGAACCTTACCAGGCTATACTCAGAAAAAACAGCAAACTGTTGAATTCCTCAGTCTGAGGGGCTTAATTCCCCTCAATAACACTGCTCAAGACACTGCAGAATGACTGTCCTGCAAATACTTGCAGTTTCCCCCTCAGCTCACAGAAACCTCACAGATTACCACCTGGTTGTCATTCCAGGGGAGATTTTATTCCAGACCATCCCATACCCTGAAGCACAAGGCCAGTGAGTCTCAGAGAGCATTTTCACCAAGCTTCTCCTCCATTATTTTCAAGTGTGTGACCAGACCCGTTTTAGCACATTTACAAGGACTGCTTGGGAAGTCTGACATTTACTAAGCTCCTGCTGTGCAGAGATTTCAATCAGTTCATTTCCCCTTCTTCGGCTGACAGCAGCTGATCTGGCTAACCAGCTTCAGAATCTCTGCTAAATTTTACTGAGCCCTGTCCAGAAGGAGCTACTTCATGTCTTTGACATTAAAGGAAGCTTCAGCAGACTAGGATTCCAATTTTGTCCTGCTACTGACTGAACTGTAGCCATTTGTTAGTGATATATTTAATGAGGTCAGCATAACTCAGCATAATGTACTCCTAAAAATATTTAGTATTGATTTCCTCCTCTTCTCTAGCAAAGTAATGTTGGATGGAGTGCCAAAATATTAATTCGTTTTCCAGGCATTTTTCCCTTCCTAAGGTTGATTCCAACAGTTAGATTTAGAAAATTTAATCTATCACCTCCAAGAATGTACTCTACATCCAGGTGTCCTACTGTTTCTGCCTCCTGGTATCCTTTTCCTCACACTAGAAAGCTGGGCTCTGAGATTCTGACAGCTATTTTCTTCAGCATTAAACTCTGTATTCAGCATTTGCCTTTCCTTTCAGGTGTTGCCAGTGAAAAATCTACTTCTCCTCAGCAGCAGGCCAAATCAGTCCTCATCCTACTGACTGTGAGGACATTTTAAGCTCAGAACTGCTTTCCTCAAATACTCACAGAAGTATATTTTTCCCAGGAAACCTTATCATTAATTTTATAGTTTTTGGCTAAAACATGTCAGCTAGCATCTGTTCACAAGCCTGTATAAGGCACACTCCCTATTTTATACAGATGGCATTACATTCTTTTTATCAGCCTTTGTATAAGATAACACATTTTTATCCAGCTTCAACAAAACATTGAAGTAGGTAAATTGACCAATGTATTTCAATAGCTCCCAGACACAACAGCAGCTAGCTGGGAAGAATCTTCCCTTCAAAGCATCTTGATCCACAGGTATCCCTTACAAGCCAGCTTAAGGTTTGCTAAGTTTTCCAGAAGACAGCATTAAACAGTACCAAAAAAAAAAAAAAAAAATCCAAAGACCAAACCCAAAACCCTAAACAATGAACCAATCCACAAGTATACCTTCTTTCTGTCATCCCACAGGAGAACTCCGAAATGGAAAAGGATCATTTGGAAACAGCAATACTAGCATGCAGAGTTTTCTTTAAATATAATCACAAACATTATTATTTATCAGTATGGAAGAAAAAGTTCCAAGAATTCAGGAAACCCAGAGGATACCAAACTAACAGTAATTTCAGTTTTCTTGCTCTCCTTGCATGTAATGTTTTCTGTACCATTTGGTGTGTTAACATCAAACATAAATTAGAAATGCAGTCAGTGCAATCAAATCAGCTTTCTCAAACATTCCCTTACACTTTCTCAAATACACATCACTAATTGCTTGTTAATTTTTGTACTTTTAATATAAACTAGGAATTTTCTCTCCTTGTTTGCTAATTCTAGTGTATTTAATTAGCTGCATTGATAGACATTTGCCTCTCTAGGATCTACTCTTAATGAGAGTGGAAAAAGCTTCCAAAGCTCTCTGATAAGCGGTTCTGAAAGCACACTCTGCTTTTCCCAAATGTCTCTTCCCAGCCTCTTTTAACAGCCCTCTCCTACCATCTTGTAGCTTACTCCTAAATATTTCTAATCTGATCTAGCAAAAAAGCACAGTCTAATATTTCACAGGTGCACTCGTGCTCTTGAGGGTAAATGCATCACCCTGTCATCACTATGGTCAACACATTCCTCACAATCACATTATCAGCTGCTTGTGTTGTTTCTGTCCTTATGGAGTGGCTGGGAATGCACACAACTGCCATGTGAAAGACTTCCAGGTGCAAGGTTATAGCTTTGCATCTGTTTGGCTTCTCATGAGAGTTTTTTTTTCCTCTCCAATCTTTATAGGATTTCCATGTGGCCTTATTATGTTATCACTAGCACATGAAATAGACACAGTCTTTAAAAGAAGAGAAAATACTATGCAGAGTGAAAGCAATGCTGGATTACAAGATAAAGGTGATTTTCCCACGGTTTCATTAATAGAAACACTTCAAATAAATTATTCCAGGCTTACACTTCACAATGGTTATGCCACCCAGCACTCTCAGCTATCCTTCATTGTCTTTCTTCTTCCAGTTACGTATCTCCAAGTCTTCTTTTACCTAAAACCCAAGAGCTATCTTTCTTACAAGACATTGGTGTAAAAGGCAATCATCACTTAGACAACTCCATATGTGAATTGTCAAATGATTGCCAGCAACACTTCAAAATCTCAGTTTAATTTTAAGGAAAAAAAGTCATCCCTTCAGGACCTTAGAGGCTGTTGGGTCCACATCTGGACTTTGCATCCTTATAAAAGATGGGAAACAAAAGCTCTTCTACATCTGAATCCAACCCTGGAAGTTGAGGAGAGTCCTCAAAGCACACTACCAGCAGCAGATTCTGGATTAGAAATTTTAGATTACAAATCAATAAGGGAGAATGACACTGCGAGTACAGATGCAATCCTCAATTAATCCTTCTGCTATTACATTACAGGCAGTTGCCACAGAAGGTTACAACTGAAATCTTGAAGTTTTATTAGAAGAGAAACATATTTTATTTTCAAGGCCTGAGCAATTCATTTGTTGCAAATGAAAGGGTTTTTTGTTTCATCTGAACTTATTTTTAAAGGATTCCTTCTCATCAATTTCATTAGCACCTCAACAGTATTAGTTGCAGGTTTGCTTGGCTAAACACATAAATGGAAATTTCATGACAAATCTTTAGGCTTTGTCACTGAGCTTTTATAGAACATCACAGTCTGTCTCTTTATTGCTCCCACCTATCAGAGTTTGTTTAATGCAATTCTCTCCATTCCTCACTGTGTGAGGTAGACAAGTACAAGAGCATTGGCCTTTTATAACCTCTCCAAGTGTCTTCATTTTCCAGAATTCATTCACATAGAGAAGTTGAAAGATAAAGATTCTGAAATTACCTTATAAACAGACCAGAACTTCTACTACATATCAGAAAAAAAAAATCAATTTCTTTTATAAAACAGTGTATACTTAAACTCGACCCAGTGAATATAGTAAACATCCCTGAAATTTATTTGTAGGTAGCAATCCTTGCATCTCTTGTCACTCCACTAAACACCACGTGCAGTTTTAGTAGCTGTTATGTTAGAAAACATGACTCAGTTAGAATTAAATTATGCCAAAATTGGAGTCCAGAAGACTTATACTCTGCCAGATTGCATACAGTACTCTTGTTACAACTAACATACAAACCAAGTTCCAATGAATATATTCTTATGAAATCATTTGAAACTCTGTAACATTAACCCTGCTTTGGATTTCAGCCTCTGTTAGTGCTCCCCAACAAGTAGCTTGCTGTTACAATATCAACCATGCTGCTTTTTGAGTAAACTATATAGTGATATTTTCTCTACTATTTAGAGGAAAACTTGTAGAAAGCCATAGGCACAGAGGAGAAACAGAAAAGAGATGCCCAGGGAGGCTGGTTTTCTCCCAGGGCTCATACAGCTTGATCAATATCCAGTATAATTGAAGAAGCTATTTTTACATATGAAAAATCATAGGATAGAATAGCCAGTAACCTCTAAAATCATATCAAGGCAACTATTTAAGTTTTATACTTTGAATTTTAACTACAGAGGAATTTTGAAGGTTCTTCAATATCAAAGTCATTTGAAAAGAAAACTAACGTGACTATATTCTTAAGTATTTTTAAATAATAAAACTTGTTCATTTAGTTGAAAATTAAGAAAAATGTGAAATAAAAGTCCTGTAAATTTAGGAAGAATATTTTCCATGTGTAAGAGAAATATTACAATAAAATAGTTGAACATTTACATGCAAAATTGAAACTTCCTTTAGTAGGGACTTCTGAACAGCTTTACAAAAGATGTGTCAAGAGCATCAAAATCCACTTTCTATCTTCTATGGATTCAAGCCATTAGAGAACAACTTCTTGTAATGCACCTACAAACTAAATCTTTTGGAAAATAATTTTGTTTATTTTGCCTACATTTCACCCTCAGTGTAACCATACTGAGATCTAACAAGAAGCACAGGAACAGCCAGGTATAAGTACTAATTTAGCTCTCATTTCTAAAGAGGCCAATCATGTAACATGTTGCTTTCTTACCAAGAACAATTTTACTTTCACACACAAAATAATTTACCATCATCTGAAGAAAAAGAAAGACCTCACATGACACCACTTTGCATTAAACTGTTCTACACTGACTTTTAACTTGCTTAGGGAAGACTCTTACCTCTGTAACCCATCCCTTGGAGATCCAATTGAGTAGATCAGGGATTCTGAAAAAATGATGGAAGACCAAACCTATCCTCTAGAAAACATTAAACAAAGCCAGCCACTACACTAATTAGATTGGAAGGGGATAAGTTCTCCAAAGGGTGGGATAGAGGCTCAGCAGATGGGGTGGGATGAGCAGCTGCTCTCCCTGGTGGAAGGTTTGAGCTGAGTTACGAGCTTGCCCTTGGAGTATGAGCTTTTGAGACCCTGCAAATTCAGCAAATCAAAATATCCATTGTAAACTCTGATCTAATCCTCGTGGAGAGCATGGTCTGGAGGTACTCAAGCTCTTTCTGGGTTGAAATAAGAGCTCTGAGGACACGATCTAGTGCTGTGCTTCTGTACCTATACTTGCACTATGACCTTTTTATGGAAACTCTTCCACTCTCAGGGTCTCCTATTCCATTATCTGTTGCCCCAGATAACAGAAACTCATATGCCTAGTTAATTCTGTGAGGGCTCACGTTTCATTTCTCATCCCAGGGAGCTCAATAAAACTGGTTGAATAAACTATATACAAAGGGTGGTTGAGAAAAAGTGGAATTTAAATTTATTTCAGTCTAGTCTGACCATAACAGTTTAAGGTTAATTGCTGAAAAGTTTTCCTGCTATGGACAAAGTTAACTACTAGCTTGTTAATACACTTTAAAATTTATTTGCAATAGATACCGCTGTATTTGCTAACACAAATCCCATATGTCACATAAACCAGAGACAGAAGTGGGATAGAGACTGGAACATTCCCAAAGAATGGTCACTCTAAATCCCTAGTAAGGTTCTTCAGTAATAGGAAATTACTAAAGTCATTGTACTTTACAAAGGGAAAACTCTTACTGCTCCTGATAATGAAGTAATTACACTGACTAACAAAAGAAAATTCCTTCAGGGCTTTAAGTTTGTTATCTGCAATGCTTTTTGTCATGGAAGTTCTTATAATCTTGGAAGAAATAAAAGAAGTTGTCATTGATATGGTTCTTGCCCAATCATATGAAAATCAGAAATGTTTGTAACTCCAAATATCAGAT
Source organism: Promerops cafer (assembly GCA_013398275.1). Taxonomy (NCBI): domain Eukaryota; kingdom Metazoa; phylum Chordata; class Aves; order Passeriformes; family Nectariniidae; genus Promerops; species Promerops cafer. The sequence continues at coordinate 139,021 of VZSE01008513.1, read as the reverse complement.
AATATTAGCAGAATTATTTCATCCTGTGCTTGTCATTGTCAATAATTAGCATTTCTATCAATAATTTAAATTTATCATAAACTGGCATAAATTCAAAATCTCATGGGTATGTAGCCCATTACAATTCAGTGGATAATAGACTATTTACACAAGCATCTAAAACTACATTCTCAATGTAGGAAAGCTGCACAAATCATACCAGGATCCCTATGACAATGGGAAAAGCAGAATGAAAGCTCATTCACGTTGCACTGAAGAGAAATATATGAAGATTTTGTGGGGTCCCACAAAACCCAGTAATGGTTCAGACCTCCAAATGTACAACATCCCCTAATGGCAGACAACAGCAGCAACCAGTCTCTGATGGCCCAGGAGTTAAAGCTAAAACCTTGAAGAAATCATGGAGCTTATTCATCTATGACACAATGCAACAGGCAAAATAACAGTGTATTTTCTGGCCATTTGTTTTCCACAGAGATGAAGATTAATGCTTCAAGGGAAACTGTTTCCTGAGGACATAAGTGATCCTCTTTCACCTTTGGACTACATTTTATAGTTGTAAGAATATAAAATCCTATAAGAGTTTATCTGGATTTCTTACCTGATAAATATTTGATTATGATGATTTATTTGTGATTTGAAACTCATTCCCATTATGTCAGATATTAAGAAATAAAATTTCTCATGGCTTTAAATTGGAAATTCATATACTTGTATAGAGCTATACTACTCTGCATTATATTATTATTTAGAATCAGGTTTTCATATGCAAACCCAAAGTGTTGAACTGCAATGAAAACCTATAAAAGCTTAGATTTTTACTACCAATCCAAAGGAAATTGGAGTAAAAACGTGATACGTAAACAGCAAAAGGATGGATAGATGATGGATAGAAGGATATTTAGATAGACAAAAAACCAGTATTTTGTTTTTCTGTTGAAGAGAGTTAATAGTTCAGCACTGTACAAAAGAAAAGGAATAGAAAAAATGTAACATTTATGTACATTACAGGAGGATTTGGGGATTTTTTTATTAGTGTAACAGTGACAGTAAATGGGATGTACTAGTAAAAGCTAAAATTTAAGGCATCATTCGCAATGGTAAGCTTAGCAGAAACTGTGCTTTAAGGAACAATTTGAATCAAGGTAGATTAGTAATTTCCTTATAAAAGGTGAGAGACCTTCAGAAATATGATGCACATGGACTTTAAGAGCACTCCCTGATGCTGATTAATGTTTGAAACTGAACATAGCTCAACATAACTATCATCAAGAGGTCAACCTACACAGAGCTTCAATAACATCACTAAAAAAATTTTAAGAAGTTTGGATTGATGAATTCCTTTACAAGTGAAATGGATGGTTAAAAGGTAGATAAGGCAGATGGTTGAAAAGACAGAGTACTCAATATTTGAAAAATTCAAAGTTCCATGTCCATCCTGATCACACAGCAGCTGTCAGTCACCAGGTCACAAATTGCCTGACATTACTTCTTTGGAACTTGTCAGTCCTCGGCACTGATTCACAATTTTCTTTCTCATAAGAGATTATATATTTCTCAATGTAGCTCTTTCTTTTTAAGTAATTATACAGATGCATTCTCAGTATTTATAAGGTCTTCATTTTACTTTTCTCAGAAATTCCTCAGACTACCAAGCCCCATATTGCTAACAAGGAGATGATTTCTAAATAAAATCAAGAGAAATTCTTTCCTTACATCCTACAAAGAAGTGATTGACAGCTCAAGAAAGTGTATTAAATACTGTCCTTGGAAAGACTGGTTTTGATCTGGCAGTTCTGTGTACAATTACAGAAGGTAAGCAGTAAGATTACTGCACTTTGTGCCAAAACCTGATGCCCAATTATCTCAGCCAAACATCCTGTCCCACAAAGCAGGCTTATGAACCATCCTAACCCCAACTTTTGATTAATTTTGATGGAGGGGAAAAAAGCTTTCTACATCATTTTTTCACAGTTCAGCAAGCAAACACTCACTTGTTGCAAAACAATTTTATAGTGAATAGCTTTCACAAAGCAAAATAGTGTTGTATGCTATCTGTAAATCTAAGTGATAAATCCAAGCCTACCCTGTGCTTAAGCACTTCAGCCAAAAGAAAACATGGCCTTTGGTGTATCTGTGTGTTTCAGAATCTGCATTTCTGAAGTACCAATGTTTAACCCTGTCTCTCAAGTTGATATGTTTAGTTGCACTATTCTAGGCTAACACAAGAATTAGGTTGGTCACCAAGAAAGGAATCTCAGTGTACAACAACCAATTCTGAAAGTTATGATTAGTACAAAAAGACACTCACAACCAAAAGGAACAGAAAATTAGCTGCTGCATCTATTAAGAAAATCTATTTCTACTAAGATTTTACACATTACTGAACAGATCATTGGGAAGGATTCATTGTTGGTCTTCTGGAAGCAAAGAAATTCTTTTTCTCTAGCTTCTATTTTTTAAATTATTATTATAAAATTTATTATCTACCAGTTACAGGAGCTCAATGTATTTAGCTGAGATCATTTTCTTACATGATCGGTAACTTCAATATAATCTTAAGTAGTTACCTGAGAGAAAAATCTCTCATAAAAGTTAGAAAGGGTTTTGCACTAATCTGTGGGAATGGACATTTATCTTCTTAATCATAAGACTTTTATGTGGGTTACAAAACAAATGGCAAATTCCTTCTCCTTAGCATAATTCAGGAAAGTCAGGTTCTGCTGTTAGAATCAAACAAAATTTAATTTAATGCTTAAAACTACAGTATGTTAAAACACTGCTTGTTTCAGGCAGTCCATTAAAGATGTTGACAGCTATTATCTGACAGTGAAAGTAACAGGCTTACAATTAACTAAGCATTGAAGAACTCAGGTTTTAAAAGAAAAATTGAAGACATTTTAATAGAAAAAGCTTTTCCTGAATGTTCAAAAAATCCTGTCTAATTTGCCAAACAGTTAGGTGTCACTCGGTGCCATGATCTAGTTGAGGTATTAGGGAATGGGTTGGACTCAATCTTGAAGGTCTCTTCCAACCTAGACATTCTGTGATTCTGTCTAGAACCCACTAGAGAGATCTTCATTTCTTGGTGCTTCACACTGAACAGGATTATAGACATGCTAATTCTATCAAAGTTTGTGCAAATATAAGGGAGGAAGACTACTGTGTTAGGAGCAAGTTAACTCCAGCAACGCAGAGTGCCAAGTATCTGACCCAAAAATGTTTACACTTAGATGCAAATAACTACAAACACAGTAACACTCCAAGGGTGAGGGGAGAAAACAGGGGAAGCACTCACAAACCCCAGCCATGATTGTCTCACAAACCATATGGCAGAGACAGCAAGATTTCCACACAAGAAGCAAGTTCTAAATTCAGTGCTCTTTTCTGGGTGCTCTGAGATTTATGTAGAACATGGAAGCCTTGCTCTAGAGATCAGGGCCATCAGCAGTGGACTCTGTACCTCCAATCAGTCATTGAGATGTGTTTTTTGTAGGCATGGTAAGAAAAACAACTCCATTTTAAGCTGTTTTATATTTGTTGGTAACAGATATAACACCAAGAGTTGTAAAAGTGTGGTAAAACTAGCGGTAACGAAGTATATGAAATTGTATCCCTTAGAAATTGATATCTGGCATTTTTATTGAAATATGCCATGACACCTGTAAATTTAAACCACTTATACTAGTGGAAAATGATGCCCTTAATGTTTGGAATAAGTCCTGTTTTTTTCTCATGACTTACAAGTCTTAACACACAGGCAAGCAGACAAATTCTGTCATTGTATCTGAGAGTGTATCTGTAGTGTTTCTCAAAGTTAGGATGAACTTCAGTGGTGAGATTTCCATGGGAATACACAATGCCAAAGCTCTAATGCTCCAAAGCCCTGAAATACATGCTCAAAATCAAATATGAGTTTTGCACAGTGGAATAAATTTATAGATGCTCTTACATTTAGGTGAGTGCCTCAGTGCATGGTTGAAATCAGGCCTAGATATTTTTGCTTACTGAGGATGCTTTTTATTTCAGCATATCACTGTTAAGAACTTTATCTGAGTAGATTTTTAATACTTTTCTATATCTAGATTATGCTTAGATAAGTAGACAGATAGACACACATGTAGATAGGTATTTTCCCCTAACTATGACAGATACATGAAACACTGCCCTGTCAAGTTCTATTCTAAACTAATTTCTTCTGACTACCATAAAATATTAATGATGTAGAAGATGTTTCAGGAGAAAAGTGTATGTGTTAAAATTCTAGGTAGAATATATCAGAAAAACTGTCACCTTTCAATTAAAAATAATGAAATATTAATCTGTAGGGAGAATGTCAAGATTTAGTGACTCAAAGAGTATGCATTAATGAAAGCAAAACTACCTAACAGGAATTGGTGAGCAATCACACATAAAAATGACCTGCATAAACAATTTGGTAACTACTGCAGAAGGCACCATTAAAATGGAAATCGGTAAAAATAACCTGTATGAAGCATTTCACTGAATTTGCATATTTACTGTCTCTTAATTACCTTTGAATAACAGGTTTAATTTTCACCTAAAAGTGGTATATGTTTATCTACAAATATAATTTAATTATTATCTTTACACTTCCCATATCAGCTACACAGAAAACCAGAAAATCACCATGGAAAATTTATGTGATTACATTAATTTCATTTACTTGTTGTTAACACCTGTAGGCTAATTTCTCCACTAATACAAATTGGGATAGTTCACTAATCTCAATTGAAGCAGTTTTTTGCCAACTGAGCAGCTAGCCTTGTTCTTTTTGTTTCATTTCAATAACCACGTGGAGGTAATTTGAAAACACAGATATGAGACTTCTTAGAGAAATTATTAGTATTGCATTATAACATAGTTGTGTTTTTAAGCTGAACTGTAAAATCAGGCATGAAAACTCAGATTCTGGAGTTAACTTTGCACGATTTCTTTAATACAGAATCCCCTTTCAGCTGAGGCATTCAGAAATCCCCTTCATATTCCCAGGAGTTTCCTACAAGCTCTGCTGTCACAGCACATCTGAAGTAACAGCTAACGTCTGGATAGTACTGTGGCTTCATTTTCCTAACAAGATACAAATTCTTGGATAGAGTAGAAAAGCTCAAAACTAGTCTCAGGAGTGTGGGAGGAACTAATAACTCAAGGAATATGACATTTTTATTAAGCACCATAGCCTAAGTTTCCTCAGGAACCAGCTTTAATAATTTGGTAGTACTTTGCTCTGAAGGGATTAAAATTATTTACTTACAAGCATGGCTCGAAGCAGGACTGCTAACACATCCTGTACTCTTTCATCAGCTCTGCATCCAATTTGGGCTACACATAATTCAGAAGAATCATCACAGAGTGATTTCCCAACTAGCTATGTGCCTCCAAGCACAGGCAAGGGAAAACTCTACCATGCATAAAAAAATGGCCTCTAATATCACAGTACACCTTTTAAAATGCTTCCCTAAACTAATTCAGGAAAGCAGATGAGAAATTCTGTCTGTTTGTTCAGTAGGATATTGCAAATTCTACACTGTCATGTATAAGAGGATCAAATTGGGGCCATCATCAGTATTAATCACTGCTCTCAATATAGATTTTACTTTGCATTCTCCATGTTTTTTTAAATATTTTATAATAGTCCTGACTACTCACAGTTGAGAGTCAGAGGATGGTAGACTTTTAAGAAAATGGTATGGCTGTAACACTTCAAAACAGAGCATTAAGATAGAAATAATATATTCAAATGTGTTCTTAATGTGTCATTGATGAAGCTAATCTTATTTAAGTTATAATAATTTCAAAATGCCTTTAGAAATACCTAATTTTAAAGGTATATCAGCATCAAATTCTTACAGAATCTAACATGCAGTTAAACATCTACAGTTATGACAACTGAGTAGACGCAATACTTCTTCCTATTTTTAATTTGTTTCATTTTTGTTTGATTATCAGAAGGATTCATGCCTACTGAGGTTCAACAATAGGTTTAAGAATCCCACTTTTAGGCTCTTTAAGACTTAGGAAAGGTGACTGATCTCCCTTTCTCATAGTGGGAATTCAGGGAGGAATTTTATGTTTAAACGACATAAGAAAAACTAAAAATACGTCTTATCCAGTGGAGTGTGTTTGGCACTTTAACATCATGAGCACAAAATCTGAACACGTTTATGCTGTAGCAGCACCAAAAGAAGCCCCAAACCTGCCAGTATTGGGAAGGAGGGAAGGAGGGAAGGAGGGAAGGAGGGAAGGAGGGAAGGAGGGAAGGAGGGAAGGAGGGAAGGAGGGAAGGAGGGAAGGAGAGGTGAAGTTGAATTATGGTTTAGAGATTAAAAATTTCTGGGATTTTCAATTTCTGGGATTTTCCNACTAAAAATACGTCTTATCCAGTGGAGTGTGTTTGGCACTTTAACATCATGAGCACAAAATCTGAACACGTTTATGCTGTAGCAGCACCAAAAGAAGCCCCAAACCTGCCAGTATTGGGAAGGAGGGAAGGAGGGAAGGAGGGAAGGAGGGAAGGAGGGAAGGAGGGAAGGAGGGAAGGAGGGAAGGAGGGAAGGAGGGAAGGAGGGAAGGAGGGAAGGAGGGAAGGAGGGAAGGAGGGAAGGAGAAGTAAAGTTGCATTAAGTTGCATCATAAATATGGTTTAGAGATTAAAAATTTCTGGGATTTTCCATAGTAGAGAGCCAGAAATGAAAGAGATTCTGTCATACTGTCAGGTCAAAAATAATGGCTAATGGCATCTGCTGCTTCTCTGTATTTAGGCTGCAGACAAACCCCTGCAAACTGACACTGGAGTAGGTACTTTTTGTAAAAAGAGGATGGTTGCTGCCTGAGAACACCAGTAACAGAGTACAGAACACTTCATAATGCTGCAAATAAATAAATAAATACACAGTTGTGTATCAAAACACTGTGTTAATGCACAACATGTGGAATACAGGAAAGGATGGGAAAACAGCATTGTAGGCCTCCAGGTTTAGTACAGCCATTAATGCACCTGGTTTTATTTCATCAGTGAAACATTCTGAGATGCGCACGAAGGTGAAAATGCTTGGTTTGGCTTGAGTCAATATGAGTACATAATACCACCCCAAAGGTTAAGGCTGCTCTTCCTCCCTGCCTTTCATTCCCAGCCACAGAACAGATCTTTAAGGCAGATCATTTCAGTGATCCAGTTTACTGTGCTTCCTAAATAATTGGCAGATGTGAGGAGGCAGGCAATTTAAACACAGGACACATGGAAACAAGCCACTGAGGGAAGGACACAGAGTTTCCCAAATTGGCTTTCTTGAGGGAAACCAATGTCTCACAGGCCTGCACATTTAGCTCATGTATTTGCAGAGAGCACAGAGTTTAGTTACTTCACTGGCAGCATACCTTGGTGCTCATTAATTACCTATTTTTGCAAAATAGACTTTACTAATGATTCTTTTTTTCTTTTCTGAGCCAATGTAACATCATTCTGCTACCTGGAGGGACTGTCTTGCTTCCTTCATTCACTCTCTTCGTCCTTATACCACTTACAGCACTCATGCAAGCCCCGTGAGAGGTACTGCAGCTCCCTCCAAACCACAGAGAATAAGTGACTTTTTTTGTTGGGTTAGTTTTCTCTGGTTTAGTGAGTGGAACTAGGTTATAGTAGGAACAAACATACACAATCAGCAATAAGGAAGCAAACTGGAGTATGTGGCCAGGAGACAGGGGAAATGGAGTTGACCCTTTCAGCACTCTAAGCCACTAAACCAGTTCAACATTAGAACAAGAACAAAGCCTTCCTCTCAACATTAGAACAAGAACAAAGCCTTCCTCTGTCTGAAGATAATAACCAATGGCTCAGTTACTGTTGGCTGTAACATTTGCCCAAACAGCTAAATTTAACAGTTTTTCAGAGAAACTCTTGTCATGTTTTTTATTTTCTGGGTATAAAGGGTATAAGTGAAAAGAACTGCAGCTCTCAGTAAGATAAGCCCATCTTCTTGGCAATGAAAGCAATAATCTGCAACACGGTAGGCAGTAGCAGCAGAGAATATCACTGGTGTCCTTTGTAACCCTGATAGCAATCGATGAGGAGATACAGCTAAGAATATGCTTCTTGGGCTAATATCACTACAGAGGATTTCCTCAGATAGAGGAGCTCCTCTCCCTGCCCCACTGCCCCCTCACTGAACTCCTTATCACCCAAACTGCCTTCTAGGACACACAAGCCTCCACCCCCACCAAAGGTGTGGTGGCTCAGTGCTCTTCCTGTGCTCTCCTTGGGAAAAGCCACGCTACTCGTGGCCATGGGGCAGGGAGGGTGAACATTTCCATTAGACAAGGCCACAGGGGTAACGAGGACCCTGTGAGGAGGCCAAAGGGAAAGGGAACAGGGAAAAGGCAATAGGGGCACAGTTATGCTCAGAGCCAGACTGTGCAGGTGTGACAGAGCACAGCAAAATCCAGTGCCACAGACACAATCCTGGCACAGCAGGAACCAGCAACCGTATCGGGTACATTTAGAACTGAACTATCACCCTGTCTCACCATATGCTGAAACCACCCACTGCTAATAGCAAGGATCCTTCAGATGTTGTTTTCAAGCATGAGAAAGAGGTCCAGAATTGGCTGGGCTCTGTCTAAAGATTGTGGGAAGATAATGGCCACAGGAAAGAATCGCAGCTGTTCCCATCTTAACATCTGCAGGTTTACTTCCATTACTGTGTGACTCCTCTGGGCATAAAGAGCCAACCTGTTTGAAAAGTGCCCTGCAGGTACTTTTCTAAATACAAGATGATTTCACATGAGCTGTGTCCTGGGGTTTTCTTAAGCAGAAGGATCAAGCAAGTCTCAATCTGGTTAAATTTTGTTATGGATCCAGACTGATGCCAATTAAGCCACAAGCATACATGTCTGACTTTTGTGGTACAGCAACATGCCATGTGAGACTACAGCAAGAACCAGAAGCCCAGAATGCCAGAGTGTCAAATGAGTATTTTTCAGACCTATTAAAAGATTTAATTTCATGTGGTCTTGTGTAATTCTAGAAAATCCAAATGTAGCCACAAAAGGATTTCTTTTCTAAGGACATCATCTTATTGAGTGCATTGGCCAGGGAATCTCAATTTGGCAAACCCAAACCACTATAGTTTATTTGAAGCAAAGTGGCTGCTGAGCCCTTGGGAATGAGCACTGCACAGCTCTGAGGGCTCCAGGCACTCAGCAGTGCAGGGTGTGCTGCCACCTCTTGGCCACTTCCTCCACAAAAATCCGTATCCCCATTTTTTAAAACCTCATTAGTGCTTAACATTGTTTCTTTTTCCATAAAATCCTTCTGTCTTAGGAATTCTCTCTCCCTTCTTTTAACTTAGAGGTATCTGGATATTGGATGTTTAGCATCCTTTTTCGTATTTGATTATTAGGCCATTTTCTTTTTTAACAATGTTAAGAAGACTTTGTGATTGACTAATTTGAAATAAAAACATTCTTGCAGTTTTATTCACACTCGCAACAACACTGATATTTGTGACTGCAATCTTTAGATATTGCTATTGTGGAGAGACATTAAATATGTCCTTCTTTAATATAGGTGTCACAAATAATAACAACCAATAACCCTGCTCTGAACCATAAGACTGGAAACTAATATCTTCAGAAAACAACACCTTTCAGTATGAGACAAAAAGCCACCAACATCCATTCAGTCCAACAGATACTTAACACAGGGGATTGATTCTCTCCTGTGAAAAAGACCCACACCTTGCATTTTTCTGAAGTCAACAGTAATTCTGACTGAAAAGTCCCAGGTTGAAACTTTTCAGAACACATTTGCTACTTCTCTGTAAGAATTAGTGAATTTCACTTAACTTCCTATTCACATGTAAGATTTACACACAGCTCATGTTCTAGGAAGAAAAGGAAAAATGCCAGTTCTGAAAATTTCCCAAGGTCCTACTCTCTGGCAATAGGAATTGAAGGAAAACAGACAACACCTTGCCCTGTCAGGCAACAGGAGAGTAAACCAGCATATTTACTTTTATACCTTTAAATCTGTATCAGTTTAAATCACACAGCACTCAAAGTCACCACTCACTTCTCTTCTCTGGGGTCACAACCTTCTTAGTAGGAACTGTTGAAATTGCTCAAGGGTTAATTAATGATTTTGCACTAAAAGAAGGCAGATTAAGACTAGATATAAGGAAGAAATTTTTCACATTGATTATGATGAAACAATGGCACAGGCTTCCCAGAGAGGTGGTGGATGCCCCATCTGTGGAGACGTTCAAGGTCAGGCTGGATGGAGCTCTGAGCAATCTGATCTAGTGGAAGATGGCCCTGCTGTTGGACTAGATGAACTTTGAAGGTCCCTTACAAACCAAACCATTCTAGAATAACTCTTGTAGAAAGGTGGGGAAACTGGGGATTTTCAGACAGGTTAAGAAGTAGACTTGGGTTCCCTCAATAACTGCTCTTTCTCCTCCATTTCCCTAATGATCTTACATCCCTCCAGCCAGAAAGAGAAAGTTCGCATGAGGATTCCCCAGGGTACAGGATATATTTTTAGTTTAGTGACAAAAATTTTTGCAAAATTGTTCTTTTTTCTCAGAGGGTAAAAGGCCAAGGATTACTTTGACTGCTGCATTGGACCCTTATGGTTACATTTTCAAAGCTATGCTTGTGTTGGCAACACAAATGCTGTTATTGTCATAGAATCAGTGTGCATAACTTTCCAAATGCAACTTTGAAAATGGAGCCAAGGAATATAATTTGTGTGTACTTTCTGGAATTAATGTAGGCTCTAATTATTGGCCAGTCATTCAACAGCACTGTTGTATACACATCATCGGATGTCCTATCTCTAAACTCTCATTCAGACTTGTCTGGATTTCTTTAGTATTTGGGTATTATTAAATAAAAGAAAAGATAAGACATCAGTTACAACCTACCTCTTCTTTTGCCAATGAAAAATACAATTTGTCTCAACTCTGCTAACACTATTCCTTGGCTTTTCCCTTTCTTTATGTCTCTTAGGAAGAATGAAAAAAGGGAAAATAATTCGTATCATGATTTTTTTTTTTATTTAGTTCCACTAGAAACTTCAAGCCTGTGCTGCAGTGATGGAATAAATATGGCACTGACATTGCCAATTCCCCAGTTCCTTGAGTCTGATTAAACTTTTTCTGCTGTTCTGAACTAAAACAGGTTTTGTATCTTATTACATTATACAATTGCTTCAGGTGAGAACTAGTTTTCTCCTGTTACTGTGCAGCATCTATTGCAATCATAGTGGTAATTTCAAACTGTAAATGCTTCAAATTTTTCTATGCCTATGTTACCAACTTTTAAATGAGAATGGCCATTCTAACCATGGTTTTAACCACTAAAATCATTAATAATGGTCCTGACATGAAAATAGAGGGAAGGAGAATAATTTGTCTTGTAATAGAGAGAACATCTAGTTTCTGTAGGTGGATTACATTGAGGCACAATGTGCACTGCCTCTCCAGCACTACCACTTCTCAAGCAGTTCCTGGCACACTTTGAGGAAGCCTAGAAATTGGTACCACATAAGCAGGCATTTTCAGGTTTCTAATTTTGGCCTTAAGTGTCCTTATTTTGCATGTGTCATACTACAGGCTTATACACTTCTCCTGACTTGGTTTTTATTCCTGACCTTGTCATTCTTTTTTTCTGTTTATACAATAAAGTAGGAAGTTGGACGCTGTTGGTATTCTGTGCATCAGCAGGGTGAGGGACTCGTTAGGAGAGTAATTCTGTTCCCTGTGGTGAATCCTTCTTCTGAATTGCCCTCTAGGTGGTAGAAATCTCTTCCTCCTAACAATTTTGGAGTATTCTAGGAAGGCTAATCAACCAACACAGGCAATTGCCTTGAAGTGCCTTGAATGAGGCTGTATGAGAAGCACCCACGTTACTAAGTAACACCACCCTTGCATGGGTCAAACAGCAATATCTTGTTTTTATAAAAGAAGGGAAATTGTGGTAGTTGTTTTATCAGTTATTGTCATGCTCACATCTAATGCAGAGCTGACATGCAATCAACATAAAATAGCATTTATCCCACGAACCACATTTCATCTATTTCAGGACTAAATCTTCCACTGACCTTTGCTTTCATCTTCATCTTTTATAAAAATTTTGTAGGATTTAAATATAATCCAAATAGAAAGAACAGAGCTTATTTCTTTGGTAAGTAATGATAATTTCTCTTGCGTTGGTGTGGTATAAATACAGACAGCATTCAAAAGTCTTACAGCCACTTGTGTAATAAAGTTCTTTTCCAGTGTGATTTAACATCAAATAGTTTTAAAGAACCCATTTATAAAAATTTGAATTTCAAATGCTTATTTCACTGTCAAAAATCTTGTATTATGTTCAGACAGCTGAACTATAAATCCTCCTAATTTTTAAACTGTACTGGCCAAAGAACTATATCATTCATTAGATAAGGATGGTGACTACCTTATTTAAAATGAATCCTAGTAGATGACAGGCTGTGGAGGGAATATTCTTGAGTGTGATGTGAGACAGAAGTAGTTACCTAAAGGAAATAGCACTGAGGGGTAGTAGATATTAAACAGGGAAAATGCCTGCATGATGATGACTGTAGAAGGAGGCCATTCAGAGTTTCCACACAAGCAATATTTCTCACGTAGTCTTGACTACAATCCAAGACTTCAAACGCAGATATATATATAAGTATAAAAAATGCACAGCCCATCCTGGGCTATATAATTTAAAACAAATTAAAAATCCTTACATATATTAATCCAACAGCTGTTGGCCACTTACTATGAGAGTCCACCATTATATGTTAGAGGAAATATTATTTACAATATTATATTCTTTTATTGTTTTACAATATTAATGTTTAAATACCTTTGTCTTGCAATTTATAGAAAATTGATGGTGTAAATCAGGATCTTATGTCTCATTTGGCAAGAAACAAACATTTCTAAAGGTTTTCATCCTCTGAGGACAAAGTATTAATTCAGTTCCAATTTTTGCACATGCCTGCGCACACGATATTAAAAAAAAACAATGGGAATGTTCACATGAATAGATTTTAAGCATATTCATAAAATTGGAAGAACTATGGCCTTAGCATAGTAGTTTTATAACCAAATTAAGGAGAATGGTCTGTAGTGACTACCCATGCAGAGTACACAAAGGCCTACCCGCATGTGAGCAATCACTTCTAAAAGCAACTTAATTCACAACAGCTAGATGGAGGGAGTGGTATGAGATGTTCTTCCAGTGCATGGCTAAGGCAGGACTAAAAAGCTGAGTTCAAATTCAGCCTGGAAACAAGAGGAAAATGCTTTCAGTTACAGTTTGGTTTTGTCCAGAACAGTTCCGCTGACATTCAGTATGCACTCAGAAACTGTAAGGTATGGGGTACCTCCATCAATTGTTCACATGCATTTCAGCCCAGAATGCAGCAATAAGGTCAAGAGAAGTTTAGAATTTATTAGAAAGAAAAGATTGCTGCTGTGGGACATCTCTGGCATCAAGCCTGAGAGCAGCCCCTGTAACTGCTGGTCTACACAACCTCCATTGTTCTCTCAGGTTTCACAGCTGCAAAGGTTGCTTCCTCTTCCAGAAGGCAAGAGCTCTCCTCCTGCTCTCCTCCCTGCAAAGCTGCACAGCAGCTCCAGGACAGGAAGGATTTTGCTCTGTCTCATTTTGGGGAGGGAGGGGTGCTGGCCTTGCTCGTATCACCCTGCCCAGAACCAATTAACTTGGCCTGAATAGCCCAGTGGGTCTCAGGTGGCCAGGGATTGATAAGGCATTTCCTCTCCCTGTGCTGGGCTGGATAAAAGTTGTTCAAAGGACACACCTTCTAAATGATATAACCTTTATTTATTTACTTCTTCAAAAAACAACTTCTGCCTTATAGATAAGAGTCTGAAGGTAGGCCAAGAACATATGAATTGAATATTTTAAAGTCGTGTTTAACTGCCTGCATTTCTCAGAGATGGTCTAGTTGGTTCCTCAGAGGAGCCTTCACCTAACAGTTTCCTTTCATGGAGGGTAAGCATGTTTCCCAAACTCTTTAGTAACTTGATCCTTTTCTACACTGGAATTCCCCTGTGTCCCCTAGCAGGAATCACCCGCAATTCCCAGCTGCTGACAGTCTGGAAGGCAGGATATTTGTGGCATAAGGAAACTACAGTTTGAACAAATCTCTGGAGTTTAAAAAGGAATCTCTCCATGCTTAAGCTTGGAGCTCTAGGGCTGGTCTCCTGCAACCTTGCTATGGCCTAGTGCCATCTCGTGGGCTACAGCAGCTCCTGGCAGAAAGTAGAGGAGACATGGAAGATGGAGAGGAAGATGGAGGCAGAACAGGTGTTTCAGGAAAGAAACCAAACCCCATTTCATCTGCTCTGCTCCTGATGTAGCAGAGCATTCAAAGCAACACACAGGCATCCGATTACATAATTATCATTGCATACATTTATCCTTTAGTGCCTTTGTGGTATTTTCAAGCAACATGGATGTGAAATTGGGGTGTGACCACTCCAGAAATGTCAGACATAAAACATGTGAAGAGTAGGCCCAAAACCTGAAGTTGAATCTTGAGTAACTCTAAACAACAAAGGCAGTAAAAAGAAACACTTCTAAAATAAAAAAGATCTAAGAGGTTACTATAGCCCTTCCATGTAATTGCTATCATCTCTTACTATTTATTTACATCTCTTACTATTTATTTACATCTCTTACTATTTGTGCACAATTGTTCATATTTAACGCAGTTAAAAATAATTAGTTTACCCACAAAACATCTATGTAAACTAGGTAGCAGAAAAACTTAGAATTTTTTTTTTTATTTCACAAATTTGGTGGCCTGAAAAAGATGATATATCATTGTTTTTTTTCTGATGAAGTGATGTCCAAATGACCCTATTCCTTTCCAATGGGAAACAATTTTCATTTATAATGATTTAAATTCACAGACTTTCATTGGAAGTGGAATCTGACATGCTTCTGAATTCCCACTCCGGCTGTGCACAGACATTATTTTGTCAGTGCAGTGAGCTTTTATATTACTGTACTTCCCAAAATAAATGCATCACTCATCAGTAACTAAACAACTAAAACACCCAATCTGAATCTAACCTTTTATAATAAAGTAATAAAATACTGTCCAGATTAAGAACTACCTTA
Organism: Promerops cafer; assembly: GCA_013398275.1. Classification (NCBI taxonomy): domain Eukaryota; kingdom Metazoa; phylum Chordata; class Aves; order Passeriformes; family Nectariniidae; genus Promerops; species Promerops cafer. Next base: position 123,838 of record VZSE01008513.1, on the reverse strand, counting down.
TTTTCTTAGGTAGATCACAATTTCCTTGACTGCTTTGCTTATTTTTTTTGTTTCTGACATGACTTGAAATTCTTTTGCTAAAGGAAATGTATCAGTCTTGATTAGATGAGGATTTGGCAGCAAACTCTGCAATACTGTGGTCTGTCATATCAGATGACACCAGGGCTTAAAACTTCACATTCCTCTAGTTACACATTGTAGCAGAGCTCTGCACAACTTCTCACACCTGAATTTTTAAAAAGCCTTGCATTTGCTTTCTGCCTGATGCTGAATGAGCACAAAAACTCACACTTTATTTTGTGGAACAAACTCAGTTGTTTTTAGAGTAGAAGAAAATTACCCTGGCTTACTTCCATCACTGATGCATGTGCTACAATAAAATCCACTTTCTTGAGAGGTGCCAACAGTCCCCATAAAATGCAGGAAATTCAGGCATTCAGACCAGCAAGCGTAACAGACTGACACCTAGGCTACCAGTAAAAGATGCCCCAAAAAAAGAGAAAAAAAAAAATAAAGGAGAGGATGTAATATATGCCCCCCAGCACCAGTTAGGGACCTACTCTTACTCAGGATTCTTAGCTACTGGCTGTCCTCTAAAACAGCTATGTTACATCAGCCCCTCCTCATTAAAAAAAAAAAACAAAAACAAACAAAAAAAAACCCCAAAAAAACCAAAACCACAAACCCCCAACCCACCAAAAAACAAAACAAACAAAAAAAACCCAACCAACCAACAAAACACCAAGACAGAAAATTCACACTGTTTCCCAATTTGCAATACTTGGTAACTTTGCTTTTGTAGGGGTAAGGGTTTGTTTGAATTCCTACTCTGGATAAATTGAAGCCTTGATTTTTGCTCTTTCTTGGTTGATGTGAGTTACCTGTTTCTCAGGATACACCGTCAATGTTTTCTCCTCTCCCTTTGGCTCCAAATATAGAAAACAAGAGATTCAGACCCTCAGCTCCAGGTAAAAGCCCTGCCTAGTGTGTTCTGGGGAGACACATAGAAAAACTTGACACTTATTGTCCCTATTGCTCTTTTGCATTGATGGATCTAGACCTAGTTGCCATTAAAAAAATCCAAAACCACGCAAAACGAACAAAATACCAAAAAAACCCACCCATAAACCCATAGACCTCCATGTAGTATTTCCAAGATTGCTTAATCTATTAGTATGAAATCATTTCAAGCTGTTTTTGTGAACATTCTATATAAATAAATTATTTAATTTCTGACAAAAATATAGACTTGAGAAGGTTGTTTTCCCTTTTTTTAAGAATGGAAAGACTTGCTTGTCAGACTCAGTAAGATTTTAAAATGCTAATCCACTCTTGGAACATATAGCTGATACTGACAGAATGTTTTATGATGTGATCTCTCGCACCTACTTCCAGCAAAGATTAATAAAGTCCTCACCTCCCCTTTGGCCTCCAGATCTTATTCTAGCAGGAAATCACACCTTAAAGTAGCTGATCCTGCCAAATACGTCATCAGTTTCCACTAAGAGGGAAAGTGGAAGGCATGTTCCATCCTAGATCTTCCCAAATGTGTTGAAGTGAAAGAGGAAAAAAATTAAATGTATTCATCTTGTTCATCTACACCTGTATCTTCTATTGTTATAATGAATATCCTTTATCTTTAGATAATATACACATAAGAAGTTGGTCTACTCTGAAGTTTTTAGGAGTTTCCCGCTGTATGTTTATCCCTGTATTATTGCAGCCAAATTTCAATAAGACCTATATTTTAAAATATCATCCTAATATATATGATGAAATCCTTTACACAGATAAATTTCTGGGCATTACTTCTCAGTACAGTATAGTGCACAGTGCATTTCTCTGAAATGCACCTAATTCCAGAAATATTAACATAATTATTATAGTGGGTTTTAAAAGCAATCTAGTGGAGGAAAAAAAAAAAAAAAAGCCCAATTGGAGAAAGATTTTACGACAAAGGAGTGAAAGTTGAGGGCTCTCTTCTCATCAGGCCAGACCCAGAGAGAGGACTGTATTCAATGCCATGTGGGACTGCCAATTTCAAGCATGGTATGACAATGCACTCATGTGCTCAATCAAGGTTTTGCATTATCTGGAAAGCAATATCAAACTTGTATTTTGCAGGCTTTTTTTCCTTTTTCAACCAGTAACATTGCCTGGATATAACTAATTTATTGTTCTACCCTGTGAGTTATTATTCTAGATTTCCAAGGGGAAAGGAGTGGTATTTTTCTCTACAGGGTTGCTCTAAGAAAACACCTGCATTTAGAGTAAGAAATTTTACAGAGCTATGAGATATTGTCCAGGGTGCAAGTGGAAATATTAAGTTATATCCCATCCATGACTAAAATTAGAGTATTTTAAATTTCTGTTTCACTTTTGCACATATGGAATATGTGAAATATAATTCTCAATGCCTGTAGACTTCCTTAAAGCCTGAGATAAATTTACTGTCAGAAGGAGCTGTGTAGTCACACAGAAGTCATTACTTTTAGTCTTATTCCACATTTTAGCCTGAAATCTAGTGAGCATTTTTGTTACCGCCACAGAGGATCTGACATGAAGAAAGTATCTCAAACTGTAATCCCATAACCTCTAACTTACTTCCATGCACACCTGAAAATCACAGCTGAGTCATAGTACCAAGATTTTGCCAGGGCAACATATTTTAGCAACAGTATTAGAAAATATCTTCTAGTTTTATAGAATTTTACAAACAATAGGAAAAGATGGGGGCACAGAATAATCACATCCTCCCAAGGACAGTTGTCCTTAGCTAATTTTTCACATTTGAGATAAGAACAGATGATGGGATTTTGATAGATTATTGAGTTATTTCAAATAAGTTTTGGCAGATAAGACACAATTTAGCTGTGCCACAAAGGTAATTCTGCAGGGGGGGTCTTCACTGTTTCATAGATTCCCCCCACACTGAAATGTCAGATGTTTTGACTGGCTTTTCATCCAAGCAGACATTTGGTTTTGGTCTAGACCTTCAACCTCTGAAACAAATGATGCTGTTCACATGCTTAAAGCTCCTTCAGACCACCTACAGGAAATACACAACATCCTTCAATGCTATCATAATGGATTTCTTAGGGTTACTATGAGGCACAATGTGAAAAATACATATTTCTATAGTAATAAAGTTATTATTTGCTGCGAGTGAATTTAAGCCTGATAGCTTTGGCTCATACACAAGACATACTGTTACTTTGTTTTGTTCATTCAGACCATAACTCTTCCTGCTCTGACTCAGGAGCAAATACAGTTGGGCACTGTCACACTGATTCTGCCTACAGGTTTCAGAGTAATCTGCAGTGCAATTTGCAAAATATGCAATTTTTTATTACTGAAGCCTATGAATAATTCTTTAAGAACAATTTAGTTTGTTTTTTTTTTTTTTTCTGATTGTCACTGACTGAGATTATTCCTCCTAGGTTACCACTGATTTTACAGAAATCTTAACCTATTTTCATGGCAATGCATCAGAAGATAATTTTAAAGACAAAGAATTTATCTTATATCTTCCTAATCTGCCTGCTTAAATCTGTAGGGTACCAATATTTGTTCTGGTTTTATACTTCCATTTCTATACCAACAGTATTTTAAAGATTGTTCTTTGTAACAGCCAGTTACAACAGCCTAAGAGCCAGGAACTGAAGTACTTTATATTTAATAGGTTCAGAATTCCTGTTTGAGCTACGTCCATGAAACACAATTGTATGCATGTGTTTGTGGCCATGACAGAACAAGACATCCTGGAAATTTTTAGCAATCACTTCAGTGTCTAAGTTCTCTATTAAATACCATTGGCTGTCTCTTGCTTTTTATAAAGGAGTCTCGTTCAACAGGGCATGGAAAAACAGCAAACCCAAGCAGGACACTAAATTCATCTCAGGGCTCTGCTGACATCAGAAACTACTCAATCTTTGCTCAAGAGACTCTTCATGTATTTATAACCCTGTCATTTACAGTTTCTTTCCATTTACTCTCTACATGGGTGACCTACCAAATGTATGCAGAGCAGCCAATATGCATCCCTCATATGCTGACTGCAAGCTGCCTGATGTTAGTACCTGTGGGGACACAGTTTGTTGTTCATTTCCCACAACAGCAGACCCCAGAGAAGCCTCTGCAGAAGCAATTCCAACGGGCTCCACTTCAGGGAAGAACTTCATTCCAAGCTGGACCTCATTTTTCTGTTATTCCCCATTAACTTCGATTTTTTCACTCTGATTCTTTTTCTACCCCCTGTTCTGTTCTCCATTCTTTTAAAGTCTCATAAAGCAGTCTCCAGGTGATAACCAATTCACCAGCCATTTTATCCCCTTACAATATCACACCCCACAGTTTCTCTCCAGCTTCTTCCCATGCTCTCACACTAAAAGCCGTGCTTATATCAGTTTCAAAATCTTGTAACCTGGCCCACAATAACACACTATAAAGACCATAATCAGTAGTCTTAATATATTTTCTCTTCAACAAAGCCTTCCAAGTAGACAAAACAATCTGGTCTTCACTCACCAAATTACTGCCCATCAGGTCCCCAGCAGCTCACCTGGCTCCCCATCGCTCCAGGTGTCACACTCGCTCAGGCCCGGAGCGGGCAGCGTCCCCCCGCTGCTCTCGCTGCTGCGCCAGGCTCCGTCTCCGGCTGTACCTCGCCCCACAGCCCAATCCCAAATCATGCTGGGGTCACCATATGTCACAGCTGAGACGGCCACAATACACAGAGTGTCACCATCAGAAGGCTTTAAGTGTCTGCCTCTGGGTCAATGACTACTTTCACAGGTTCCACAGCTGCTACAGGGCCACCGGCTTCTTCTCTAATCTCTGGAGCTGCTGTGGGACCAGCTGCCCTTTTCTGCATAGCTGGCAGCTCCTTCCAGGTCTTCTATTACTCCTGCAAGCTCTGGCTGGTCCCTCCACCCTTCCAGAAGGCTCTGGAACATCTGCTGCTTCTCCTTATCGAGCACAACCCTTTATACCCTTGGTCTCACATCCCCTGCACCTGTGAGCCCTGCTGTGACTGGTCACTGTCCCGTGTCTCATTGCCTCTGATATTGCTCACCTGGCTCACACAGCTGCAGCTCATCAGGGATGAGGCTCTGCCACAGCCCCGCTCCCAACTACTACAAACTGTGTCCCCACAAGTACCCACACTCCAATCAGGCTTGAAAATATCCTGGACAAAAATATTTACCATGGAGCAAAAATGAGAGGAGCTGCCTTCTAAATATTGTCCATAGAAACAAAACTATTGGAAAACAAGCCTGACAAGACACAAGCAAGAGTTCATAGATGAGAAGAACATTTGGAGTTTGCACAAACACTGCTGGTTTTCTTAATTAATTTATTTCCCTCAGATAAGAAACAGAATAATTTTCTAATCTTAACCATAGAAGAATCCATTATTATTTATATTGAATAAAATCTTGTTTTTAAATGGGTTTGGCAGAACAGTTTCTCTTAACACTTGTTCAGAAGTAAGCTAGGCCTTAGAACAGGAATAAATCAAATGCCACTGGACCTTTTTTGTACTGTGCTGGGAATAAGATTTTTCTAGATTGTTTGCTGTATTAAAACACTCTTTAGTTAAAATAATCCCACTCCCATTTCATTGCAGTCAGCCCTTCTGCTTCAAAGCTAGTTTAGTTCCTTTGGTTTCTGCTTGTACCCTCCCTGACACAAAGTTGCCCACAAAAAAGACTATTAAAGGGTACCCAAAAGACCTCCAGCTTTGTTAAGAGATTAATTCAAGGGAAGGCCAGGAACCAGAAGCTGCAGGACCATACAGGAGCAAGCCTCCAAACTGAAATAATTAGGAACCAGTTTATGACTCTGTGTTATGCTGTCTCTTCAGTCTGTGCTTCATTCATTAACAGATGGATTGTAAATATTCATGACACAAATTTTTCAAAACTAACTTCTAATCTCATAACCAAATAGTAACTGGACAAGCCTCTGTGAAAATATAATTGCAACAGATCTCTGGATTTAAGTGTAAGGAATATGGAACATAACATCATAAACCCTGAATAGAATTTTTAAAATTATTTTTGAATTTGAAAAACCCAGTTTTCAAATGACATTTGACAATCCTTACTAAATTGGCCCCTATTGTGCACAGGAGCAGCTTTAAAAGCTTAGGACTGCTTGGTTTAGAAAAAGATGAAAGAAAATCTGGCCTCAGAAATATAAATGTCATATTTTATTTTTATCCATAAGGCAAGAACAAATGGACAGTCATAATTATGACAGACTAACATAAGCCTATAAGCTTTGTGCTGACCGGTAAACTCAATTCTGTGACCATTATTTTCTCTGAAAAGCTTCTAATTATTTTATTCTTTCCTTCTGCATTTTTCCACTTTGAAGTAAATACACATACAGTAGTGAAGTCTTTCCATTCAGCAGGAACATATTAATGAGAAGTATGCCAAAGTGGAAATTTTAATAATTAATTAGTGTTCGCTCTAGAAAAGGAGGTTGCCTACAAACCCCGGAAAACTGCTTCTCCTTGCTTGCAGTTGTTGTGAAAGGGCAAAATTGAGGTAGGCAATGGATTTCATGACTTCTGGAACTGCTGGAGACTTTTGAAAGAGAAACTAGAACAGCAAAGATTTTTCCACACTGATGTCTCTGTGACAACCTATCATCTGAGGCTGGGATAGAGGGTGTACTGCAAAACCTGCTAAACTGTAAGAAAAACCCATGGGCTTAGGAAATTTTGTGAAGTCTCATAGGATGAGTTTAGTATGCAAATGCTTATTAACCTTGTTTTATTTAGCTAAAAAAATATGGCTGATTTGAAAATAATTTTCTAAATCTGTAAATTCCACTGTTTTACTTGCAACCTCCCCACTGAAGGGGTTTATTGATCAGCCACATCACAGAATATGGTAATATGCAGGCCCTGCATTAACAGAAGAATACTGCAGTATTAATATTCCTCAGACAGAAAGAATGGAAGTTGTCTGAGTACAAAAGTGGGCTCTGCTATGGCCTCAAGAAAAGCTGTAATACCTTTTGAGCTTTCTTCCATCTCCAGTAAAGAGCACAGAACAAATCAGAAATACATCGTGTTTATTCCTTGTCTTCTAGAGGAAAATAGTTCCCTGTATATTTAATGGAACAAATACAACCAAGACAATATACTGGACACCTCTGGAAAGATATGTAGCTGTTGTAATGTAATGTACTAAAAAGCAGAGTCTTTTTGGTTCTGGTAAATGAGATAGTCATAATTTACACCTGAACAATAAAAACCCAACAGGGGAAAATGCAAATAAAATAAAATAACCAACTGATACTCTGGTTGTAAGAAAGGATAGGACAAAGGCAGTATTATAATGACAGTTTTTTGAGGCCTGATCAAGCACACATCATTAAAATAAACATCCAGCTCTAAGGAAACCTATGTTATGCTCCAAGTAGAAATAAGCTGAGAGTCACAGCTTATAGAGAAAGGAAAAGGAGGAGCTCATTCGGTGGTTCTGTGTTACTCAGCTCTGCACCCTTACAGAGGAAGGTGAATCCCTAAGATATCAGCCACCTATGTAAAGAAGGAACCATGAAAAATCTGCTAGAGTGGGGTCCAGAGATGAGCTGAATGCTTTCTGCATTCATTTACTGCAGACACCTTATTTTAACTCCAAGTCCCAAGGAGCCTAAATATAGGACTCTGTTTTCAGGTCTGGGAAGTACTTTGGTTACCAAATAAGGTATAAATTTATGGTGGCCCTAGATAAAAACAAACAAAAAAATCCAAACCTGAAAGCAGTGTTTCTGTAGCAGAAAAGATTGAGTTGCATTATATCCTCAAAACATTGACATTCTCTTTTTCTCTAATAATCACTGCAGCAGGAAAGAATTGTGATACTCTAACTTTAATCTCTATCACTAAAACCAGACCTCTTGTTGAAGAGAAGCTGCTAGAGTTTACCACCACAGCAACCTCAGCAGTGGCAATTTTAGACTGAAAATAATGAAGATCTGAAATGTGCAAAACCCTGGAAAGGATTATAAAGGCAACTGTTGTACCACAGCATGCAGTAGTTATTATATGGCTATTTCACCATGCACAAAGTATCTTAGACACACTTCTGAAACTTTCTAGGGTAAAATTTATTTATGTAGATTAAAAAAATAAAGCATCTAATTTTTTTTTTTTAAAGCTAGATTTCGCTGGTGTTACAAAAATCATTCTCTATTTATGCCTCCCTAGCCTATGCACTAACTGAAGCAGGGCACCCCTAGGCAAATTATAGGCTATCATGTAATTGTACACTGTATCATAATGTATTCACTCTAGAAGGCAAAATTTAAGATACATTTACTTTCATGGGAAGAAAAAAGCCAGTAATGATGGTGAACATTTTAGAAGCCTGTGTTTGCTAAGAACAGAGAATTAAAAGACTTTTAGCAAATGGACTTTTTCTAACTGGTAAAAGTATTCCATTGACATTCTCCACATTTACAACCCCAACAGTGGTAGCAATAATGGAAGGGATGTTAGAATTAGGGTTCAAGGCACTGGGGCTCAAATTGCTGTCATCATCAAGGGGAAATGCTGCAACTAATCATAGATTCTCAAACAATCAGCTGGCCTGATTTAGTCTGATGACCCATCAAGACTGGATACTGAACTTAAGCAGGATTTTCTGGAAATAGTTTGTGTATAAATTCTTAATATGATTTCTGGAAAACACTGTTCAGATCTTATCCTCTTTACATTCAGATTTTTAATTACTTTTTGTAGTACCTTATGCCATTTGACAAAAAAACATATTTAATAATCAAAAGCTGTAACTTCATGGAGGTTTGCTTTAGTATAACCCCAAGCATGAGATCTAACAGGACAACTCACAAGAGCTAACATTCACAATGTCCTCAGCTGTCTCAGGTTCACAATGAAAATAAGCTAAAACTTTTCACTCAGCAGGTTTCTGTTCCTCATTCTAGTAGGTAATTAATTTAAATACTAATAACTAATCATAAACTTTTATCTTTTTCCTGTTGCTGGAATAAGAAATCAACTCCCAGTATTATTCAAAGGGTACTTTACAGGTTTGTATCTACTTATCAGCAAAGGCCGGGAGTATTCCGATTCTATATTTCAGTTCATGTTTATTTCCAGTAATAGCACTAACTACACTTCTTAATAAACTAAATTGTACAAAATTGGCATTTACCCTTCAAAGTATGCAATTCCTGTATGCAGCCACTGGATGGACTTATGGAACCAGTGAAACCTTTTGACTGTAGACAAGATGCACAATTAAGTGAGCAACTGGCAAGGTATTTCCCTTCTGGCCAGGAGAAGCTTTCTGCAAAAGAGGGTTTCTCCAAAGAGCCTAAAAAGTGAGGCACAAGCAGAAATTTTAACTTCTCCTTTTCAATCGAGTTCTTGTTTTTCAATACATTTAGTTTAAGAACAACTAAGTTGTTGAAATGAACCAGAATGATTAGAAAATTGGTTTGTAGAACACATAAGCCAGTTCCAAATGTGATTATTTGGCATTAAAGTTGTAGGGTAAAAGCACTAAAAATTGTACTGAAAAGAAGCTAGGGGTTTTTTGATAGCTCAGTTTGCAAACAGAAGCAGATCATAGTTATTTAAAATACTGCTTATTTTTTTTAAATTTGTGCTACTTTAAAATGCTCATGTTCTTTAAGAATAAGATGGAACAGTATTTGCTTAAGCTCCCTTATCATTTTCTGGAATATGAACCTACTACTCTGTATAGTAAGTGTAAAACAAGCCCTGCCATCAAGAGTATGGTCATCCATGAATATAAGAACTTTATTTCCTTTTTTATTGCAGGTGTTAAAATTACTCCTATTTTGTGTGTATTATATTTAACTTATATTATTATTAATATATGATACAATTAATTTAATGCACTTTTCTAGACCAGTTACCATTTCAGTGTATACAACAGTGATAAAAGGCAAGTGTGATTCCATTCACTGTGTTCTTCTGCTGTGCAGGTAAGAGCAGTAGTAAGTATCAGTTGTAGCAGGAAAACTCAGTAAATTCACCTCCAAGGAAGCAAATAGGGTTGCTGTGGGGAGAACTAAGTGAAGCTGGGGAATGAAAATATAGATGCATGAGCTCAGGAGACGAAGAGCTGTTGCATAAATCTCCCCATACCTGCAGTTCTCAATCTGTGGGCAGTGACAATGACAAGCATGGCCCCTTCACTCCCCCTCTGCAGACACACTCAGTTACAGGATCTAAAAGGGGATCATGTGATTTTGTCATTTCTTCTGTCTGCCCTCCCCCTATTCTGTCCTGAGCAATTTAGAATGGCACCAAACCTGACTCCACATGCCTGGATTTCTTTTGTCTTTGTGTTGTGAAGGTCATATGCAGAGTGTGTGTAGTGAGTGAATGTCCTCTGACTCTTTAATTGCATGGGATAGTCTTACTGGGGACCTATTATAGGCAGGATGAATGAGAGACAGTGAGAAAAAAGCACTGGCAAGGAAGGGTGGGTCAGGTTCAGTGCTCCTGTCTATTGCTTTCAGTCCTCTTCTGGAACAAGGCATGAAAGGAGACTGCAGACATTTGTCAACTAACAACCCCTTTCCCAGCCTATTTCATTTCTTCACAGTGTGTGACAGCAACTCTGTGGATAATAAAACACCTGCAGAAAAATCTCTCTGGATCTCAGTGATTTTGCTGCTTTTTACCATATTCTTTAAATTCCTGATATTTTTTAGAAAAGCAAACAAAGCCACTCACAGGGCCCAAAGAGACTAACTGAGCAGCCACATTTAAAGTTATGCATGCACTTTAACACCATTCTAAGTCAGGAGCTGATATCCATGAATTAATTGCCTACAATGATCACACAAATAATGGAACAGGATGGAATGACACCTCTTACAATAATCATGGTGCCCATCACTGGACACAAAATGCATGCAGTGTGTCCCTGGCATGCCAGGACTCCTGAATGCCATATGCTGTCCTGACCTCAGATGGGGGAATACCATCTGGCATAGAAGCCCCACAGTTGGCACTGCAGACTGCAGGCTCCAGGCTCCTCTCTCTCCCACCCCACTTCTCACCCTTCCCTCTTGACAATTACAGAAACAGCAGTCTTGCAGGAATGAAGTCAGGCTACAAGAATATTGAATGCCTGAGTCAGAGACTAGGAATGGGGCTGGAAACTCCAGAGCTGCCTGATATATATCATTGCCTAAAAGCAAAATTGTGACAAATCAAGTTCTTCTGTACCACGCACTAGGCAATGAGATCCCTTCCCTGTTCTCCCTACTAACACTGTGTCATGTCACAGGTGTGCACTTCCCTGCTAAAATCTTCCCAGGAAACATCATACCTCAGCCAGGAATGCTTTCCCCTGTGAAGCCCCTGAGCACAGCTTGCTATTCTTGGCTTGTTCCGACCTCCTTTAATTTCTTGACCTTGTTCTGGAACTAGGTGTTGGTCCACTTTTAACCACACCAGACCAACCAAGCAGCAATCTTCCCATAGCAGAGTTGATGTGGAAAGCCTTTACTAAGCTACTGCTCTGGGAATCCTCCACTGTACAGAGATTAGGTCACAGACTTCCTTCCAGGGCAGGTGGCACCAGGAGCTGCCAGCTCCAAGCTAGTACAGTAAAATGGGTGGGGCAGCATTTGAATATGACACAGGGAGATGTAGACAGAGCCTATGGAATTAGTGGTATCACTAATCTAACCACCTACATAAGCAAATCAAGTGAATCATCTGCCTTACTGGTTTATCAAGCCTCTGGCACACACATGATAATGGATATATAATGGAGGACTGGCTCACATGAATTAGATTTTTAAAGTGCTTCTAAATTACATGTTACAATTCAAGTTGCTTAGAGACACAAGCTCAGTTTGGGAGTGGTCCTCCTTCAGACAGAAAATCTCAGCAATTTCTTATTCTGCATGAACCACTGAATACCAAACTGTTTATTCCTATGAACAGAATATTTGTCTAAAATTCTAAAACCAAAGAACTGCAGAATAATCTCCTTATTTTACTGCCATGACTTTTTTTCCATCTACTCTAGGAAATATGAAGTAAGTATCTATACCTATAATGCTGCTTTTATGTAGAGATCTGTCAGGCAATTAGCTGTTAGGTTCACCAATGACAAAGCTGACGCAAAGCTCGGAATCTTTCTACTGACAGATTGTCTGGTAAATGGGTTTATTTGCGTTGGATGCACCACTAAAATCGTTCAAATTAGTAACCAATCCATTCCTGTTACTGTACACCTGAAAGTGTACTAGCAAATCTGTCCTGTTACAGCCAAATGACAGATACCAGGAGAACTGTTGCCAAGGCTGCCTGGTTTTTCTGTGTTGAGGCCTGTGGATTCCCACCTGTTCTGTGCAATGCCACTGCGTATATTAAGTCGCAGCACAGGCTAAGCACAGCTTGGAACACTGCAAGTGTGGACGACATGATATTCAATATGAATTGCCCTCAGTTAACATCGTGTACTTTCTTTGACACACACAAAAAAATTTAGTAGCATACTCTTAAAATTTAGATATTTGGCTTTGATTTCTCTTTGGCCATTCGTGCATGGCATTCTGAGGAAGTAACAAGATAATAATGCTCACAGTGCTCAACCCCAACATTTGAAATGTCTAAACCTCCTGCCAAATCATTTTTTGAAAATTCAAAGTGCTTACATACACTCATGCTGATAGGTGTTTCTTATCTCCTGACATTTCAGATTAGCTTTTTAAAGGTATAAAGAATACCAGGACATGTTTCCGTGTGTTCTGTAACACATTTCTACACAGTTCAGACTTTAATTTCTGATACCACACACACACATAGCCTTTTCTCATTGAAAGAAATTCCCATGCAAATGTGAAGGAAAAAGAAGAAATTTGAAAGGAAAAATAATAATTTGCAACTCCTGAAAAACAGATGAAAAACTGATAAACCTTCTATCCTGGAGAACAGCTCCTTTTATTTAAGACTAATCAAATTCCAAAGCCAGAAGCTGGTTAGAACAGATTTGTCTCCCCACTAGCTAATGTGTATCCAGAGCTGACCAATTTAGTTCTTAGGCACAACGAAGCAGGTCCTGATCCAGGGTAACCCTACCCTTATTTTGCTGTTCTTCAGTGACTCCTTGTCCTATGTCCCCGCTATCCATGCCTGATTTTGATCCTCACTGCTTTACAATGAGGTATGTCTTTTTATGAATTGGTTCTTTATTTAAACTCCTGGAAATCAGATGTGGAAGTGTGTTACACAGTGTATTTCCCCTTAGGAATGCAAGCCTTGCAGTGCATGCTGATGTGCAGATTGCATGCCATAAATCCACCCTCATTAGCCAGCCAGTCCAACTCTAATAAGGGAATGGATTCCTTCAAAAGGAGTGGGCAGGACAATGCAGGGTACTAATTTCATGTACCAATATGCATTGGTATGTACCAATATGTATTCTAATTCCATGTACCAGGATGCATTTCCTTTTTTTTTGCCATTCAGAGCCTCTGGATGAGCTCAGAGCTAATGATGACTGAAAATCAGTGGAATGGTCTTTATAGATACATTTGAGACAAATATTGATGGAAATGGAGGCCACAGTTACACAGGGAAAATGTACATTCAAGTGTATGGTAATTAAAGAGGAATGGAGTGGTTTAGAATAAATTGTAAAACTCAGTACAAAGAGAACAGAGAAGTGTACTGTGACCTTTTTTTGTAAGATGCTGTTCTTGCATTAAGTGACTTCTAAATATAGCAGCATTCTGTAGCCAGACTACTTAGATAAACTGGAGTGGCAATGCTATTTCACCTAAAAATAGAGGAACACTTCTCTCTCGAAATACCTAGAGCCTGTACCTGTGGTCTCACAGGCAGCTGAAGGCAATCTGTTTGCACAGTCATGGAAAGCAGCTGTCCTGTCCAGTCTTCCATCTCTGTTTGTAAGGATCTGCTCGTGGTGATAACATTCCAATTTACAAAATGGTATTAAGCCTTGCTCAGAGGCAGGAAATTTGGCCTAATTTCTTCCTTGGCCAAATGCAGTTAAACACAAACCTCTCTGAGGTGTTCTCTGATCATCAGGCTAACATTTTGCTCTTGGATGAGTGCTGGAGCAAAGGGAAGGGTCAGGCTCTAGTAGTACTTGAAGTTGTGCTACTTGAAGGGAAAACAGAATTCCAAGCTCATTGGGCAAGATGGAAAGCATGACACTAATCCTTTAATGTAAAAAGAAACAAAGAAGGAACTCATCCTCATGACATGATGCCCAACTATAGATATGGGAAACACAGCTCTACAGGTGAACAAGGGGAAAAAAAAGATTTTGCTTTCTCACATGTGAGCTGCTAATTGCTGTCAATCAAAATCAAAACAAAAACCCCAACCCAAACCACAGATTTGTCCTCTAAAATTTTAAAGGCCTGGGTTTTTTTCATACATCCAGGTGGAGCCTGCATGTTTGTTATTAATTTAATTTGCTTTATCGAGTATTATATTATCAATTTAATTTACTTCACATTCATTTACTTTATCATCTCTGCAGTTCCTACTGCAAGGTAGCACTCATACAGAAGCCCCAGTTTCCATCTCTGCAAAGTTATGTGAATAATGACGAACAGTGACAGGTATTTCTAAAATGTAGCTTATATTCTTGTCCACACAAATTGGATTCATTACCCAGTGTGCAACAAGCCAATAATTACACACTCGAAAGAGACATTGAGTATTTATTTCAGAGTTCCACAAGCCTGGGTGCTCACTGGTATTCCACAAATGAAGCACACTAATTACCAAAACTTGTTTACTATTTACACATTTTAGCAAACAAGGGGATTAGTGTTCATGGGCTACAAGTCACATAGTTCTCTTATTAATTTGTATCCTATCTTCTATTGGTTACCGATTCTCTCACTTCTAATGCTAATCAGTCTGCATGCTCAGCCTTTCTCTTCTTTTGGGTCGGCGTGTTTCTTGGATTGGTGGTCTGTGGGTTGGTGGCCACAGATCTACCCCTGCCAGAATCACCTTTGACCCAGCAGGAGCTGATTACAGCACAACTGCTCAGTTGGCTTTGTTAGTTTCTTCCTTATCCTGGGGGTTCTGCCAAACATCCCCATAGCCCCTAAATTCTGCGTTCTTTGTGTGCTCTATGAGTCCGTTAGACACATCCTTCTTCCCAAGCTTGGTTAACCTCTCCCTAAGTCTCAGATCACTGAAGCATGTCCAGCCCTAAACCTTAACAAGGCAATTCTACAACAGCTAATTTTTCTAACACCTGGACATCACTTATAGGGCATCACTAGGAGATAAAATCTCCTTTCTTGCTGTTTAGGCTTGACAGTATACAAAGATCAAACATATAAGAACACCTCTTATTAAGAAAATCTTATATATTCCATATTTTGCAACAATCAGCTGTCAGACTTTTTGAAAAGGTACAGACATCACTGTTCCTATTTTTGGGTTCCTCTTCCCTGAATTGTACAAAAGAGTCATGAGGCTAAAGAGCAATTTCTACTTTTTTCCCTTCCTTGATTGCCTTTCATTCTCAAGAGGCTTCCAGTTGTTAATACCAAGGGAAAGAGAATTGCTGTTACACAGATTGTAAACAAGGAGACTGCTTGAAACCCTGTGTCATGGGCCTTTTGACATCTTTCCACAGACATGATGCACAAAACTTTCATCCTCAGCCTCAAAAGCAGTCAAAGCCACCTGAAGACTCTCTCAGATTGGACTGTCCTGTTAAACCAGTATCACTGCTGCTCTTTACCAAAGAGCTTTTACATGAGTTGACATTCAGTCACCTGAACTGTCAGTTCAAAGAGCTGCCATGTCCTCCCATATCCACAGGAGCTCTCACACAAAGGCAGAACATCTCACTTGGATGAGCTCCCAAGTGCAAATCAATAGAGAGGATATAGAAGGAAAGAGCAAGCATTAGCCACAAACTCTGCTGATCCCCAGCAAGACAATCATAAACTGCCCATTCCAGTTGAAGACTGCAGTAAGTCTCAGAGCTTTGTTTTCTTTTTTCCTGGATCACAAAGAGCAGTTGCAATATGGTACTTCTAATCCACCTTCAGGACATGGAGTAGGAAGGTATTTAAACAGGGAGACAAGGCTGCATCAGCTGGTATTTGAAGCTGGCTATAAAAAAGGAGTTGCAGTTGCCATAATAAAGTAACACTTGTATTCCTACCTGTAAAATGTCTGGAATTCAGTCTGATTTGAACTTTGCAGAATGTCTGCATATGTGGGTCAGTTCACAAGGCAGGACACTGCAAGTTGTTTGCTGTATCTGAGAAATGTATTACAGGTCAAAGAGAAAGAAATAAAATGTTCAGGGTGGCCAGGTGGCTGCTGGTGGCTGGGAAGTGCTGGCTGAGGGTATTAGTGACACTGCAGCATCTCAAAACACAAGAAAATGTTCTCTAAAATAATCTGTTTTAGCTGGGCAGGAGGAAGGAAAGGGAACTGTTTGCTTTTCAATCTGCTGCTCTTGCAAGCATTTCATTCTGCTTGTTCACTTTTAACTGTGACCTACCTCAGAGTAGAGAAAGAGTAAATATAATCAGCTATAGATGGGACTCCTGCAGTTCAGAAACCTGCTATTGCCTGCAGTACAGCTAAAGGCATAGAAAATTTAGCTGAGATGTGAGATTTTATGATTGCATTAGCAAATACCAAAGTGCCACTGAAGACACATACCACATAAATGGGCTGGAATGGAACTATTCATAGCTGATTGCAGGAGCAGCAGAGGGGAGGAGCACAGGTACAAATTACAGCAAATGCAGCTCTACTGATGCATGGAGGGCTGTAGTCTTGCCAGGCCAGCAGGTGATTATTCCCCTTCCCCATCCCATTTTGTACAGAGGGAGAAACAGATCGTAGGCACCCACGATGGCATATCTCCAGCTGGGCTTCTTTAAATTCAAACTGTCTGACAGCACAATTAGAACTCCTTATTTTTCATAGGCAACAATAATTTTTAAATGTTCTTGCACTGAACAATGCTTTTACAGAAAATAAATATTTTTCAATTAAATCAAAGAAGAGTATGAAAGGGTGCCATAATGAAGCATTTAATCTAAGAACTCTAGTTGTGCTTCATTTTCCAAGATTAATTATCAAAAACTTCTAGGATCCTGCTAGAAGAAACAGAACTATTTTTTTTTTTTTTAATACTAGATCAGATTTTCTTTCTTAATAATTCTTTTCCTTAAAATAAGAGGTTTTTTCCTCTTCTTCTCATATGTGCAGCCTTTAATTAGTCCGTTAGACAAAAGCAGTATTAGCTAGACTCTGTCACAATTACCCACATTTGGTAGCTAATTACTCCTTGAATAGTCTTAAGGCTACCAGCAATTTTAGTACAATTGGCAGCCTGGGGCCCCCAGGAGCTGTTCCAGCAGCCAAGAATAGCTGGAACAAGGGGGCGGGCCAGCCGTGACCCTTTCTCCTCAGCCACAACCTAACATATCTACTATGCCAAAGGCAAGAGTAACACAGAAATGAAAATATTCCCAAGTGGCTAAATGTGCTCTCTTTATAGCCTTTTTAAACTAATGGAGTGGCATAAAGGGACTACGGGGAAATAGAAAATAGGACCTTTTAAATGCTAAAGCATTGGCAGGACTACTAATGATTTTTCAATTTTGCAATGTTCCATTAAAACAACAGTACTAAACACTTATATGGGATCAAATTCTGACATGAGAGTTCTATTCTAGTGCAATTTTATTCACTGATGCCTCATATTGCAACAATTTACATCACTGCAATATGGGTGTCAAGACAATAAAAAATGCTGACTTGATTTAGTAACATTTCATATGCATTTTACACAGGTAGAAATTACTTCACAAGGGACACAGCAATGTCTGTGATTTCAGTAAAATTATTCCTGCTGTACACTTGTGTGACATCAGTGGAAGACTAAAATTAACATAAAAATTTAAATGAAGACCTCAGTTTTAAATACACTGCTAATTCAGATTCTATTCCACAACTGCTAAGAGCATTGCTCTGCAAATTCAGCAGCACTGTGCTTGTAAAGAGCCAGGAATTCCTTTTAAAAAACTTCACAAATTTATGAGGCATCCTTTTCCACTACATTCTTTAAATTTAACCTTTAGCTTACCACTGTTGATGAGCAAATTGTTATGAGTACATGGATGTGGCAGCATTGCAGAGGCTGACTGTAAGATGGACCCAACAGCAATAGCTCAGCTCAGCTGCCAGCAGCAGCATCACAAGGCTGTAAGAGAGACATTGGAGAGACATTGCCTTCATCAGCAGGATTGACTTTAGGTACTTCCAACAATTTTCCTTCCTTGCTGCCTGTCCTGCTCTCTCAAGGGCCATATGACTTTTAACATAGCTGTCTGTAAGGCCACCCTGTGAATCAGGCCCAGGGAATTTAACAGATATTACAGAAAAATTCTAAAAAAAAAACCACTGTTAGTCGGTTTAACCTGAATCAGTCTCATGATTCAGTTCCCAAACATAAACACATACAGCTGTGTTGGCACAGCTGAAAGGGTTTCAGGAACAAGCAGCTGGCAGTTGAGGTGGGTCCTGGCAATGGGCTGCTGCTGGCAAAAGTGTGCATGGAACAATACATTCACTGTTGTCCATCTTGGCATTGCTTACCTGCATGTGCACTGGCCAGCTACAGGGCTATGGTCCACAACTTTAAGTACTGCAGTAAGCTGAGGCAGCAGTAATCCTTTACCAGTGTTTGTGAGGGAATTTGCCTGCCTTTCTGGGAGCAGAGCAGGGACTGGAGAAATGGCAGTGCTCTTAGCACCTGACTGCAAATCACCAGCCTAAGGGAAAGCAAAAGTAAGACATATCAAATTTGGGTTCCACTGAAGTGCAAACCTTGACCCTCCTGACTACCCTTAGCAAAAGGTGCTCCTCAGCCCAGCTGTTCAGTAAGAGTTATACTAAGACCTTGTCCAAAGCACTGCACAAAATCCTCTCTGGTTTTAAAATCCAGAAGGATTCCAAAGATAACTCTGTGGTGTCCTGACTCAAGATTTTCTGCCAGTTGTGCTCTGTGAACATCAGAGTCCAAGATACAAAGAACAGACAAGTGCAGCAGATTCTGAAGAGATAAAATTACTTCCTAAAATGGTCTTGGTCATAGATTGGATAGTAGGACAGATGGATTGTAGGACAGACAGAACAGCTACTGCGGAAAAAAAGATCAAAATAAAGACAGTCCAACACTGGAGCAGGTTGTCCAAAGGTGTCTCTTGACTCTCCATCCTTCAGAACTCTGCAGGACAAAGCCCCAATTAATCTGATTTCAAATGGCCCTGCTTTGGTCTGAGATTGACCAAGTGACCTCCAGGATCCCTTCAAATTAAATTATTCTGCAATTCTGTCATCGAGGAGTGTCATGTGCGTGACTGATGAGGCTCTAAGGATTTCAACTAGGTAATAGCTCAGGGACAATCCCAAAAAGTGGTCAAAAAAAGAAAAGCCTCAGTCTATCCTTTTTATCACTTATCCATTTCCTCAAGCTCTTAAGGTCACCAAAATACCCCCCCTTATTTTTAACTTTAATTCCCCACTAAACTATGACTGGTAAGAACTTGATAACACAGGTGGTTTGGAGAAGCTCAGTGTTTAGAAGCAATACCAGAAAGGTGAGGAATTCTGTTCAATTTCAGTTTTGATAGTAGTAAAGGTTTTGATCTTGGGTTTTGAGCCTCTTTCCTGATAATGGAGATCCCACCTCTTATTTCAAATGCTTTGGAAATTAAGGAAATGTCCATAGCTCTGACACTGCTAGTAGTTGCATCAGAGCAATGAGGGAAATAGCAGTGTGTTTGCAGCACAGGAAATGCTCTCACTCTTTCTTAGTACCTCTCATAAGAGTACAGAGCTTATGGGAAGCCTTGACATCAGAGAAGCAAGGCCTTAAGTGCAATTCAGGAAACACTGAGACAGGTAAGGATAGGTAAAAGGCCTTATCTTTCCAAAACAAAACAAAACAAAACAAAAAAAAGAAGTAAAATAAATACTTATTTCTAAGGACAATATTATTATTTTCTGTAAGGCTGGAAGACCTTAAGAGATGTACCCAGGTAATCAGAACGTGGTTTTGCTTGCATTAGAGCCTTTTCAAGCACTTTTTGTTTGGGGCAATTCCTTTTCTATCATCTGTGGGCAAAGCCTAAGTTAGGTGTGTCATTTTCATTGCTGTGCAATGACATCTAAGCACATTGGGAGTTAACAGCATAGCAATTATAATAATTGTATGTCATTATAAATTGTGTAAAATGCTTCTCTGCATTTTGCCTCACTAGTGAAATGGAAGAGCTATGAGGTTTTTAGAGATTTGTATCTAAAAAAGGCTAATTGGACCTCTACAAAACCTGTACACATGATATGTTAAGAGCACCAAACTGCAGGAATTAAATAAATACTATGTGAACACAACATCATATTTACACCAATATCTTACAATGGTAAGAGAAATGGCTCTTAATAAATTCTTCTACAGTGCAGCTTACAGCCACAGTATTTCTTTGACAGAAGACCAGACAGCAATAGAGATGTTGGGAGGAAGGGAAACAGGAAGGTGGAGGAACACAGGGCTACATCCATTCCTGAGAAATCAAGACTCTGTATACCAAATATCCCTTGGTATACTACTCAGTCACATCCCACTATTCTCTCCCATATTGTCCATGTCCAAAATGGAAGAGTAAACTGTCAATGTATTTTTAAAATATCCTGTATATTTTGGATTCTGATAAAGGCCCAGAATGTGTGAGTTTTCCTTTTGGATATCTTCACATCTGTTGCTCTAATGCGATGTTGCACCATGACCAATTCACAAGTGGCCTCAAAAGGTTTGAGTTCTAGTTCTCCCTGTACTTTTGCCTTTTCTATGAAAAGAGCAAGAATACTTAGGAGTTCAGCATAGCATTTATGGGAAGAGCACAGAAGAGGCAGAGGAAAAATCTGACTCCTAGAGTGTGATGTTACACAAATTTGCCATTATTTTACAAGAAAATGCACCAGGAGAAATCACATGCATGGGGTTTTTTTTCACAACTCCGATTCCCACCTGGTTTACCCCAAATTAACAGGCCCTATCATTCAAGGAGATTGGATTCTCTTGGAGTATCTGGGCCAGCCATACTCAAAAATCTTCAGCAGTTCCTTTACTTTAGGATTTGTGGTCAGTCCTGAGACTAAGAGCATTCACAGCAGCCTAAGAGAGTGCCTCTATAAGGCCTGCTGCTCAGCAGCTGGATCCATTCCATCCCAAGTGCACTGGAATCACAAAGAGCACAGCAGGTGTTTCTCTTGCAGGTAGAAGTCAAATATATAAATCACTTTTTGGGTTAAATACCCCCATATGCAGCAAACTGCTATGTATCATCAGCCCTTAACTTGGTATATTTAATCAACTATCGCCTGGAAGCATTCTCTGTTGATGAGCTTTTTGCAAAATTCAACCCCAAAGAATGTTTTAAGTTCTTGTATATCTTTAGTACTTGGATATAATGTAAAGTGATTTCAGCTAAAACAGCACTGCTGGTGCAGATTACATTGGAATGGTCTGGAGTCTAAGCCTGTGTCTGGTGTGAGAGATGGGAGTGCTTTGTAGGACTTGAATAGTGGTCCACTGCCAGGTTATTCCTCCACAGGAAACTGGGTAAAAATACCAATCTCTCAGTACAACCTGGTCCAATTGGGAGAACAAACACAAGCTTTGAAGGGGTAATAGTGCTAGAAGTAGTAGTAATGGAAGAATCCTAAAGATGCTTCAGTTGCACCAAGACTGATTTTGGAAGTTCACCAAAATGTATGCAGGGAGGTAAAATGGCTCTTCAACTTCTAAAAGGTAACTTCTGCATTCTCCCACAGTGCTAGCTTAGTAGAATAACAGCTCTACAAACTCAGACCTGCATAATAGGAATTCTTGTTTAATTGGGATGTGCAATGTTTACATTAGATGGTTATGTTATTTATTATTATTTATTGATTACTGATTCCAATTTTTAGGGGCCTTGTACCTGTAAAAGTTTTATTAGCATCACTCTCTGAGTTAGGAGGACATTTTTATTAACACTGTTATACCAGCACCACTGGTATAGAAGTGGTCATAGCAGAACAAATCTGATGTACAGCCCCCAGTGCATGCTGTACTTTTCAAGTGTTCTTGTATCCATGAGTTCATCTACTCCAGGATATCTTTTCCTACTGGGACAGAGGTACAGTTATGCTCTTACCTCAAGTTTGTCAGGAATAATACTCCTTTCAGTTGATTCCACACTGCCATCATACCATTTTGCCAGGTCTGCTCTAAGTTCCCAGATCCATTTGTTTTCATAGACTGTGTAGTTTGAAGGAAAAATAAAAAATCAGTGGCAGTGACAGCTGTCATAATCCCTGCTATCCTTCAGTTAAATCAGTTCCATAGGCTGGTCTAGCAAGCACCCTAAAACCTGCTGTTCCAGCCCAGTAAAGGCTGCAGTACAGGGTAGCCAGGTTGGTGTGAGCAATGCTAAGCAGTGCTGTCATTGAATGTTGCACCACAGTCAGTCACAACTCCTGGCCAAAGACTGACAGTGGTGCAGTGACAAAAATAAGTTAGTAAGTTCTAATGAAATTTAAATGAAAATTAACAAAATCCCAACAAAAGTCTTACAGGACCTCAGCCAATTTTATATCCAAATTGGTAAAACCTGCATACGCTTACTGATGGATTTGGCCCTCCAGCTTAGGAGATCTCAAAAATCATTGGGTTCACACTATAATGTTCTGGTTTGCTATCTTTGATTCCCACAACTATTGTCATGACAATTCAGCTTCAGAATGAAATGCTAAGGAGTCATAATATGACACAGAAGCTACATATTTAAAAGTTGAAACATGGTGGGACACACAAAATCAAATCTTTTTTCTCTCACAATATGGGCCCAAACCTAACCAAGTAATTTCAAGAATTATGTTTCTAACTATCACTATGACTCATTTTGTTCCCACCTCATTATTTAAATTTACACATGAGTACACTCAATATTTCTATACAAATCATATTCTGGAATGTTTCTGTACTTGCCTAAGGTGTAAAATATAATGTGAATTTGTGACTTCCCCCTTCTTTCCCTCTGAGGAAAAAATTGTCAGTCTATTTACAGCTAATCAGCTATAGACATGCTTTGACTTAAAACAGATTCTTCTAAAGTCTGTGCAGGGTTTACAGCATATTAGGGTGGTAGACAATCATTCTGTGTGACTGTAAATAGCTTGAAGAAATAGTTTTGTCCCAGGAGAGGTCCTATCAGATGAGATACTGTCTGTTTGGACCACTCTAACTTTGTGCTGGATCAGGCATAATTTTTCCAGCTCAACTGACAGAAAGCTGGCATAAACCCTGAATAAACAGTGTAACATATGCTCTGGCTCATTTGGTAAAAATGCAGTCTTGTGCTCACACCAATACAGATCAAATTTCAACTGCCAGGAAATCCCACATTCACAAACTTTATATGACTTACTGCAGAACCACAGCCTTACATTGCTTCATTTTCTTGTACATATTAATTGAGTTTTAATTACTTTTTGATGGTCACAAATAAAGAATACAGATATTTGAAAAGATATTTGAAATCCCCCTGACAAATACTTTGTGGAATGAGTCTACTATAGCATAATGGTTCTTCAAGTAGAGAAAAACATGATCTTCAGAGAGTATTAATGCCCCTTTCATAACACTGGTGTACATGATTTTGTACCTTTATGGTTTGTACAGAAATTAACTCACACACAGCAAAGCAGGCTGTAACATCCCTCTGCAATACAGATGTTGGACTGGCAGCGTATCTGCACCACTGGAGACAAACTCGTGTACTTTTGGGCTACTTTTCACCTCTTTGCAGCCATTAACAGCACTGGAATAGAGGAAACAGGTTACTCTGACTTCCAACAGCTCACAGTCCTGCACAGGCTTTATGCTGTGTCTGAGCTCTCCCATGTACCTCTGCATACCTGAATCCCTTTTCAGCACAAATTACTACAAGTACATGCTTGCTGTTACCATTGGAGGAAAAGTTTAGGCTCTGAGATTACTTCTTCAAGTCTGTATCAAACACAGATTTTAACAGCAAAGTTCCCAAACCCTTACCTGTGTTAAAGACAACCTCTCTGACTCTCTCCAGGCTGTTTCTGTCTAATGTCTGTCCAGCTTCCAATTCTAACAATCTGATTGTTAAACTATAATATTGCATTGACTCTTTGGAACATGGATTTCTCACTCAGTTTCAGCCTAGTCCTGGTCATTACTCAAAATCAAAAGGAAGACATAGGGGTACAGAGATAACAGATGAATATACACATGCTAAGCCTGCTTTTCCAGTGTCTTGTGTTTTAATTAGTCACACACAGGCCTGCTAGGTGAGTGCAAAACACAGGACAAGGGCTCCTATTTTAATTTCTTAGTATTATTTACTTACTTGCAAAAAGGTTTTAATAACCAATGACTTGCAAGGTATCTAGTGTACCTCACTTGTGAATTAGAAACTCTGAATCTAGCTCGGATATTCTCAGACTAATGTGTACAGTCAAGAAAACATAACAAAACACAAAAATTACATTCTTCTTCTTTCCAGTTGTCCTTCAAATCTTTAAATACTTAATGTATTTATTATATGCACAATAATTACACTCCTCTCATCACAGGATCTAGCTTACTCCCAGAAGGATATGGATGCCTCTTCTCAAGTAAGGCTTGTCTACATCAACTACCATAGGGAATACTCCCCCTCAGGAAAATTTGGACCTAATTTTTCCTCCCAAAAGTTTTAACACCAGAAGAAATGTAAGCCTAGTTCTGAACGTCTTGAGGAATTTGGTAACACCTAAGTCAACACCACTATTTTCCAGAGTCAAGCACTGAAAGGACAAACTGGAACCTTACTCACAACCAGTAGCATTGCTTGCAGTGAATTAGCAGTTGTTAACATACTTGGGTCAACCTCATCTGCCTTCTCCTGACATTATTTTAGAAGCAAGTCCCAGACAATGTGAGACCTGCAGAGAAAAATCAGCTATTGTTCTCAGCCACTGCTGAAACAGAACACGGGTCTGGCAGGCAGGACAGCATTTCCTTTTATGCTATCAACAGTTTACACTCGTTTGTAGCCTACTTCATTTTGCACCTTCACTCGAGAAACTGAAAATGAGGACTCTGACAACGTTTGGATCTTGTCAACTTTTTGCTAGGAGTTGGTTTGAGCTGACTCACACTTTTGGGAAGCATCCATGCTTTTGAAAAGAAATCAGGAAGGCTAAAATTAGAAAGACTATATGTATTCAGATGAGGTCATTTTAGGGAGCAGTTTATGTCTGATAGGGTGGTTTGGTGCTAGAAAAATGGCTTGCAACCACCATGCCTGTATGTTATGAGGCTTTATAGGGGCCTGTGGTGCTTATTCTTTAACAAGCTTTAGGTTAGGTGGCCATAAATTTCAGCTTTACAGTGCCAGAATCATTGTAAGGTTTCCATAGGGTTGATTGCTTCTTTAGATGAAATGTCAAATTAAACATAAATCTTGGCATGTGCTTTTTTGTGAGCACAGGATGCTGTTATAGCTGATCTTACAGGTTAGTTGCTTTATTCGTCTTCAAAAATCCTGAAAATGGCATGATGGCCATTTCTTCATGATTAAGTGGACAAAAATGTCTAAACAAACAAATTCATTAATATTAAAAACATATAAAAGGAAATGTTTATGAGCAAGGCCATCAAACCTTCTGTCAACTAAAAAAACCCTGGTTTTAACTACCTAGCAGAGTTTGGCAGACCAAAGCTAAAGTGAAATCTGTGAAAATAAACTCTATAAATGCACTGTCATAACTTTTATGTGCTACACTATACAAGTTATTGCTCAGGGATGTTGTAATCAGTCTTTATAGAATTTGTATCTGCACATAAACTTTAGATGCTGGAAACTCTTTGTTGCCCTTCTAGCAAGTGCCTTCTCTCATTTTTCCTCATGCCATTGTCAGAGTCTCTTATCCTTTATTCCTCTTGTACCTGCTGCAAGTTTGGAATTTGGTGTTCCTCTTGTGCATCTCCACAGCAATGTCACTGGGAATGAGATACAGCTCCTTGCTACCTGTAGCAGTGGCTTTGCTCAGCCTCCTAACTGGCCCTTCCATTCTCTGAGTACCTGCAAAATCAGAGAAAGAGGATTTGATGATCTGAGATTCCAAAGAAAAACGTTGTCAGGCTTCTCCCTGATAAAGGCCCCAGTTTACAAACTGTAACACAAAGGCTGTGCTGTCTAAGAAATGAAAAGGTATTGTGTTCCAGTACAGGAATGTCTTCAGCCAGTGAAAAGGTTTTGTAGACTCTGGTGACAGTATCATGTACCAGTGAATGTGAGTCTCAGTAACAGAAATTACCCAGCAAAATTTACCTTATTAACCAAACCAATCAAAATTCTGGCTGTGCAATAAGTTCGTAGGTAGTATTTATTAAAAAGTGGCAAAGGTTACTGATGAGTTGCTGATTGAATGATCCTAACTGATACACAAAATCTGACTGTATTCCTCAACTTCCTCCCCTTTATTCATCAAAAATAGAAAAATACAAAGGGCAAACCCTGAAACAAACATGGACTTTGCCACAGAGGACTTCAGCAATTTACTTCTTGCTATGACTGCTTGCCAAAGAGCAGGAGCTGCACGTGTGCATTTTCACACACACCCCTCCCAAAAAGGAGAAGAAAAAAAATTACTTACAAGGACAGACTGACTTTTGGTGACTTTGAACCCTGACATGCTTTGTCCAGTGAAGAGGTCTAATTATTATGACAGCTGTATCTCAATCTATTTGCCATTATGTGTGAATGATGCAGTTCTAGATTACGACACCACACAAAAGAAAAGGCACCTAATTGTATGAATGGTGCCTATTTAAAATATATAGGACACTACTATGACCCATTTACACTTGGCTGTGTATTTACCATTCTCCCTCCTTGATAATGAGGAGGACTTTGAGATGGAAGAGAGGCCATAAACTCCTGTGTAAGCTGCTCAAACGGCTTTTGCCATTTACAGAAGCCAATCTTTCCAGGAAAAACCAACACTGTAACAGATAGGGCTAAAAAAATGGATATTGGCTTCCTTCACTTTGATCCTTTGAAAACAGTATGCACATGTAAACACAATGGCATTTTACAAGGATAATCCCAAGAGAGAGTTAAAATGAAAAACACTGTTTATAAAGACTAAGAAATAATAGTTGATTTTTTTTACCAATGAAAAATTGAGCCCCAGACCAGTAAGTCTGAAGAATATTCTCCTGGCCCAAACCTGCACAGTGGGCCAATATGAATTTTGTTATGTGACTGTTCATACTGCATTTTCAAATCTTTTAATGAAATTCCTGAATAATTCAGCAGTCCTTCATTATAAGACATGATATTAAACAATTTTTCATAGGTCTACATGTAGAACTTCAAATAAATATGAAATAAATATGTGCAAAGGAATTCAGGCAGGTACTATTTTGAAATAAGACATCAAGCATTGCATTGACCTCAACAAGCTGTATCAGCTTAAAACAAAATTGTCAGTGCATCCCATACATTAAGCCAGGTTTAAAAATACCCTAGATCAATGGAGCTGATTGATTGTTCTGTGACTCCAAATTTACTCAGAAATCCCTACATTCCTTCACACACAGTCCACCCTCTAATCTATCCTGAATGTAGCCTGTCCTTGAGCAATAAGAGATGTCTCTTCAGCTTCAAAATCAATGGAAAATAGGCCTCAGCCATGAGAGTGGTTGATGTCAGAGTTCAATTTCAGTTAGTAAAGCTGTGTTCTCCTTGTGCTTTTCCCTGAGTTGCCTTCTTTCCAGAGGCTGTAGTAAGCAGTGTTTGAAAAGAAAAAGTGAACAGCATCACTCTGAGTCAAGGCATTCACCTCCCAATGGATAAGTTATCCAGAAGATGAGGAAGCAAAACAAGGTGTGACTGCATGTGAATACAGTGATGAGTTATTAACTTTCTAGGTGTACTTCAAATTTTCTCAGGAGAAAAAAACCCTATAAAATTAAGTAATTACTCAAGAACAACCAAAGCTATAATATCTGTAATTAGAAACTTCTTTCGTACATTTTTTTCAGGGCTTACTAAGCACTGTCATATGTAAATATTATTACTATTTTGTTTGCTCTTCAGATCAAATCCATGTGAATGAACTAGCTGTGCATGGATTTCAGAATTTGAAACATTCTGAGGGTTTTTTCCCCACAGATAGCCCACAGTGCCCAACTTTCACTCCTTTAATCATGCTGCTGCAATTACTCCCCTGACAGCAGCAATTATATACACTAGCTATACCTGGGCTTCCCAATCACAGATCAGGATCTATGACAGCTGGCTGTCAATTAGATCAAAGTGAGATTTGTTCACACCTAAATAACCACTGAGAAGCACAGGTAAAGACCAGCAGAAGCAGCACAGGAATGCTGAGAGACTTTTGGAGACCATTTATCAGTTGTGTAACTCTTACAATGTACAGGGACAGACTTTTTGTCTTGGCAAACCAGTCAGGCAAGGAAGAAACACTGGAAAAAGTCATAGTGGAGAAACTGTGTTTTCTGGCATTTCTTTGGCAGGTCAAGCCAACAGCACTGTAACAAAATTTGACAGGTCTGTCTAATCCAGATTTATTTTTCTAGTATTTTTCTAGTTTCTACTGTTTAAATTCTTTCAAGTACAACTCTTCAAAATGTGGTCTTTTAAATTATTTCATGTCCTTAGGGCGGGTTCCTGGAACTCCTCTTGGTTTCCAGCTCTTATCTGGGGATCAGAAACAGCCACCACAGCTGACAGAACTAAGCCAAGGTGTCCCAGCCAAGCCCAGGTAGCAATATAATCTCTTAAGAAGGCATCCAGGACAGACGAAACGAAGATTAAAAGGAACGGTTGGAGTTGCCACACCGATTTCTTAAAGTATTCCTGCCAGGATTTACCACACCACCACATTCATGCAGTGGGAGACCACAGGTTTCCAAAGAAACATGTAGAATGATTTAGCCACTCTGGATGAATTTAGAGGCAAGATCTTTCTAGGAAGGTGGGTTAAAGTACTTCACATCTCTTACCACTTGTTTTTGCTTTCTGAACCCATCTTTGAAATACAAAGGAAGATAAGAGAACACTTTAAGACCATGTGGAAAAATCTGTTTTAAGAGGGAAGGAAATCCAGAGATAAGACTGTGACTGTGTTTTTCTGATCTGCACCATAGCTGTGCCCAGACAATTTAAACATGTTATAATTCTGTAATAAAAACTGTTGTTAACCACAATCAAGCTGTGACTTGTTCAGATAAAAGGACTTTCTCAATAATGTTTACTTACACATATAATAAATAGAGCCTGCTGGGTTAAGGAGAATAGTGATAAGTATTTTAATTGCAGGTCTTTAACTAGCAAGAACTTTATCCTGTTTCCTCACAGAGGTAGTCATTACTGAACCGGCTCAGAGGGCAGAAGACTAAACACCTAATCATTACATAGGGTGTTGAAAACTCGGGGCTTCATGAAAATGCCAAGTATCCTTAATGTTATTTCCCACCGGGTTTAGTCTCTCGCGCTGTCTTCCCAGCTTTGTCAAAACATTTGAGTTTTCCAAGCGAGTTACATGACTGTGAATTACTCCTAAAGCTGCTATTAGGCAGGGATGCTTCAGCACCACGGAGTTACGTGGAGTAACAGCGTTTCTCAAGTCCGAAGTACTCCCTGCACCACATTCCAGCCGCAGGGAGAGTTGCTGAGCCAGCCTTACATTCCCGGAGCCCTGCTACACATCCATAGAGCGGCTGTTCTGTATTACCCGATGAGAGAGTCAGCGCTGCTTGGGAACACGTTCACGAAGCGAGAGGTGCAGAAGGGCTTTATTCTGCTTCCATGTCTTTCACTTCTCTGCAGGTGTCCTACTGAGACTATCTACACGCACTATCTCTCCCCTTGGAAAAAATAAAACCTTTAAGAAGTCTTTCTCCTCACGTAACTGAGCAAGCTCACTCCTGAGGAGCACGGGTAGTACGTAACGAGGTATACGAGAGCCATCTATGTGCTGCCAGTGCTACATTTCACAGCACTGGAGGTGATCCTACTGCATCAGCCCTATGTTAGCAAGGACTCCGTTTTCTGACAGCCAAAAATTGAAGTGTACATTGACCCTAAGCAGCGAAGTGCACCAAGCAGCCCCCATGAGCCGCCTGCGCCTCACAGCCGGCCCTGTATCACCCGAGCGGGCAGCGCCGCCGCCTCAGAGCCCTGCGCAGGCAGACGTGTCGCTCCCTCAGCAGCTGCCGAGCGGGCCCCGCACGACGTGGCCGCACCGCGGTGGCCGAACACCGCCGGCCTTCGACCCTCTCCCCGGTGGCGGGGACAGGCACCTCCTGCGATCCCTCCCCCCGCGCCCCGCGGGTCCAACGCGGCGCCCTCAGAGCGCCCCGCGGCTCCCGGCGGTTCCCGCCCTCTGCCGTGAGGCGGCGGCGC
>VZSE01008513.1:44056-93141 GCA_013398275.1 Promerops cafer | reverse complement strand
CGGCGCGGCCGTGGCGGGCGGCGAGGTGCTGCTAAGCGTGGGGCTGCTGGCCCTGGCGCTGCTGGCGGCCTACCGGCTGTACCTGCGCTGGGCAACGCGGAACGGGCCGGGGGGCGCGGCCCGGCAGGGCGAGGCCGCCGCGCTGCCGCGCATGAAGCGCCGGGATTTCTCCCTGGAGCAGCTGCGCGAGTTCGACGGCGCTCGCAATCCTCGCATCCTCCTGGCTGTCAACGGCAAAGTCTTCGACGTGACCAAAGGCAGCAAGTTCTACGGGCCCGGTGAGACGGCGGGGGGATGGGGGCAGTCCCGGCCGGGGACCCACCGGCGGTGCTACACTGGTGATGCTCAGCGGGTCTGGGCTCTCCTCAGGCAGCCGTCATTTTCCCAGATGCCTTGATTTGGATGTGCCATGGTTAATGCTATTTTTTTTTTTTTTTCCTTCTGTCTCTTCTAGTAGGTTTCCCAAGTGCAGCTGAGCAGTGCTTTCTTCGTTCTAGCGCTTACGGCTCAGGAGAGGAAACCAACCAGCTGGTTATTTATTTAGGTGTAAATGTCATATTGAGTGTGACTTTTAGTCAGGATAGAGATAGGCAAGGAGAGCTCTGGGACTAGTATGTTGCTGCTGTTGGGAAGAGTGCAGAAATGACGCCAGTCTCCTAAACAGACAGACAGGACTCCTCTTCGGAGAGGAAATGTGTATTTCGAAGGTTCAGAAAAGCAAGCTTCAAATAAATGTTCTGGTTTTGTATTCACCTTGTACATTGTGAAACTGTAGCACACTTTCTCATTATAAACAACATTCTTAATAATGAGGTGGGTAAACTTACTGGTGAGCACCGTGTTCACGACTGATGCCAAAGGAAATGAGGTTTATGACTGCTGATAATTTTCTTCTTTAAACAATGGTGGTTTGGAAAACTTGCTCTAATCAAACTATGCAAGAGTTTTCATAGTAGCCATGGCAGTCTTCCTTGTGAGAGGGGTGGAGGGGAGAGAGGATACTTCCTACTCCCCCAGGAAATAGTTCAAGTTAAGTAATCATTTATTATTATTTAATAATTGAGGTTACAAAAAGAAAAATATAAAGCTGGTATGTTACAAGCCTTTGGTTCTTGGCAGGGAAAGGACAAGCAGTCCTGTGGTTGAACTGGGCTAGAATTTTGTGACTCCTTTACGCTCAAAGTTTGTGATACCAGTTGCAGAAAGTGTAATTGAATTGAAATGCTTTTTTGGCTGGGCACTGTAAAAGTTCACAGTGGAATCTGAAGTACCTTGTGATGCTTTGTGTTGTTTATTAACCATGAGAAAATGCAGCCTGGTGAGCTGCAGCTTTCATGACGTTTAATCAGGCTAGTTCTTTTGTTTCTCTTATTTAGGGGTTTTTAAACTGAGACCTGTGTGCTGACATAAGATGCAGGTAATACACATGCTGCATGAAACTTAAAACACCAGTAAGCTGACAGAGTGCTCTGTGAAACAATACTGAAGCGTGATCTAAACATTCACCTTCTCCCTTTTGTGTATCAAACTTCAGTTAAATGTTAGGCTCTCCTCTCCAGATACCATCAGTGGTTCACACTGGCAACCTTTGGAGGCCTGTTATTGTGAGGAAGCTAAAACTTAATGTTCTAGGACATCAGTCTGCTTTTTGATAACTGGTAGCAGCTGGTTTCCTTAAAAGCAGTGCTTCTAGCTTTTCATCAAGAGGGACAAAGGCTTTTTTATTTTTTTGTCCCTGTGGTGAAAGATTGCCTTTTTCTAACAGAAGTGACATCGTTTTTGTCTATCAGATCTGTAACTTGGGATGTTGCATGTAAAGCTCAACCAGTGTATCATCAGCTGTGGGTCCTCTGCCAAGCATGATGATTTTGGAATCGTGCTGACGTGCTTTCCCTCTTTGGATAGTATCAGGGAATTTTTTTCTTGCAACTGTTTGGTGGCTGAGAAGAAAAACACTAGTAGGTAGTTTGCAGGCCTTAAAAACCTCAGAACAAGTGGAAAAGTCTCCTACAGCTGGTTGAGATCTTTTCAGCAAGGCTTCAGCCAGAGTAGCCAGATGTCCACAGCAGTTCTCATGGAAATTTTATGTCTCATAGCTGGAGTGTGGCAAGGGAAGTGCAAAGCAGACCAACAAAGCGTGGCCAGATTTTAACAGAAGAAAGAGCTGAGGACATTGGCTTTGCTGACACTGTGAGCCTTTAGTAGTTAGTTGAGGTACTGATGTGAAGAGAGAGTGCTTCAGCTTTGAAGGCAGTGGAAAGCGGTGGCTGAGGGCTCACTGTCAGTCTTCAGCAAGTCTGGAGGGCTGGGTTAATGCTGAATAATGTGGCTGCCTCAGGTGGCTTCTCATGCCTTCATAGTAAGGTCTGTTTTTTCTCCTTTAGTGTATTTTGGAAGCCAAGGTGTTCCTTTTTTTTTCTACTTACAGCAGAAAGTTTGAAATGCACGAAATTGTCATCTAGTCCAGATTTTTGTCCAACAATTGAGATTCCATTAAAGTTTCCACCAAACTTCTGATTTTATTCAAAGTTCTCCCGGTTTTAAGTTTCCGTCCAGCAAATCCTGTTATATTTTGGTCCATTTCATTGAAGAGCCCTTTACATAGATATGGCTAAGGTATTTTTAAATAATGATAGAGTGTTGAAGCCATCCTTTCAAACAGCCATGACTGAAAACTTCATTTTCTCAGACATTTAATCCAAATGTTTCCCAATTTATTTTTTGTTTTTCCCATGTTGTCTTCTTGAAGCTTTCCACAGTTTACCTCATTGGTATCCTGTTAGTCTTTGGTATCTCTTAATGTATTTTAGCTAAGAGTAAAGAAAGGCTACAGTGCGCCTATAACAGTCTGTGCCTCCAAAAACCATTTTGCTTACATTGAACTCTTAATTTAAAACTTCACTTGCCAAGTTCTTTTCCAAAATGCTGCCCTGTCCTGCAAAGACACCATTTGTTTCAAGACTTCACTTAGGTGTATTAAATTCCACTTCTGCTTGTGCCCAGATGAGTAAGTGACCTAGAATGCTTTGACTGATTATTAAATCTAATTAATTGCCTTTCCCTTTATCATCCACAAACTCCAAAAGAAATAAAGTAAACAATTAGTGGTTCACTATTAAAAATATCACATAACCAGACTGTCAGAGAACCTCAATTGGGATGATATCCCATCTGTAATCACATCCCATGACTTAGGGTCTAGTCATTAATACCTTCTGTATGTGCTGTGTTGGTTTTATGTCTTTCAATGAGAGACAGTTTTTTACTTTTCATTTACTGCAAAATTGAACTTTATGTTTGTTTGCATCAAGATTTCTGGTTGTATATTTGTCAGTAGAAGAGCATTGTAAGAGTTAGGGTACTTTATGTAAGCAAACCTTAATATTTAGCAGTTAAATTTGCATGCCAAGGTAACCTGCTATAAACAGGTTTTAATTAGCTTAGTAAATACTTCATGCATTTATGAAAAATACGTGTCTTTGAGCATGACAAAGCAGGATTATGTGCAACCCTGAGTATGCAACTGTTCACGTCAGTTCTTGGTTCTTAATGTTTCATGATCTCAAAAAAATCAATTTCCTGACTTTCCTTCACTGCAGGATGTTGTCACTGTCAACTCATTTCTCATCCCACTCGTCTTTCACCATGTCATGAAAATTTCTGATTTTCCAAGTTTGCCAAGAAGAATAGATTAGATAGCAGTAGTTCCTTCCACAAAAAATATTCCATCTTAGTTCATTTTCCGTGAAGGGAAAACTGCCTTTATTTCAGTGTAATAAACAGCTGTCTTTTTTTCCCAATAATTTGTATAAAAATAATCTGATGCTGTTAGACTTTCTTTGAAATTGAGTGCCATAAATTTCACTGTGTCTCTGTTGACCACATGGCAATGGTGCTTTTCCATACATCCTTTCCAAGGGTATGGTTAGAGCAAAATGTTGCAGGAGGGACTCTGCATCTGTTGTATTTGGATAATACTGTTAAGGGTGGCCTTATCTTAAGAACACAACAGGCTGAGGGGTTACAGATAAGTACAGAGGATAAGACTGGGGGAAAGAAATGTTTTCTGTAAAGTGTGAAAGGTCTTCTCATTGGTTCTGATGTTTGTCACCTCCTTGGTTGTCTATGTAGTGGAAGTGTCTCTTGCCCTGGTATTCAGCTTTTCAGAGAAATAGCATTTCTGGATAAAGGAAGTGGAGTTCCAGCCAGAAGCACTAAAACTAAAAGGTGTATACACACATATTGGTGAGAGATTGTTTCCATACTTCTGGTTAAAGGGAGTAGTGACTTTGCTACCAGGGTAGAGCTTGTTGTGAGCCTCCAGGCCATGTTCATGGAGAGCAGTAAAGTGGTTTTGTGCAGGAAGATCAGCACTCTGTCTCCTCCTCTGCTTCTGCTCTGTGTGTATGTCATCTCTCTCTTTCTTGTTTTTTAAATTTCTTTTTCACAACCTCAGTATATTCCTTTAACAACTGTGTGTTTCATAAGAGGTCTGTGTAAATTCCTGGTTTCTATTTAAACCAATCATGTTCCAGTCACAGAATTGATTAGGCTGGAAAAAACCTCTGAGGTCATTGAGTCACCTGATATTTGAGGAGCCTGATCAAGCAGGTGTGCTCAAAGCAAGATAGTTGAAATGTTATAGTGCCATCATTGTTAGTGACATGTAGATGTTAAGTCCAATACACAGCAGCATCGCCCTCATTGAACAAAAAAACCTGGCCAGCATTGCTTGTCTTATTAGGAAACAACCTGGTGGGTAGAGCATTTCTCATTAAACCAAGATGTGGAATCTGGGTCCTTCTCAAGAATGCAGCTGTCCTCTAGAAAGCTCCTGACTGCTGGTCTGCGGGCTCTCTTACCAGTGCTTGTTGTCTGCCCCTTTAGTTGAAATTGGGTCGTTGATTCTTGCACTTTTTTTTTTTTTCACAGAGTTAAAAAGCAAATAAACAAAAGAGAGAATGAGGCTCTCTGGCCTTGTGCCTGAGGAGTGAGGTTTAGACCCCTGTTTCTGGGCAGTTCCCATCTTAGCATGTAGACTTCCCATCTGTAGAGTTCCCATTTAGCATGTGGATGGGTCTCCTAAGAACACATGCTTTCCATGCAAGTTGTAACTTAAAATTGACCCACATCTTCCCTTTCATGTAAATCTGGAGCAGTAAAGTTAAAATTACGTCACCTTGAATTCCCAGTGATAAATGTTATTAGAAACCTTCTGCTTTCAAGCTACATCTCCAAATGGCTTAGTCTAACTTTGAGCTTTTTCATTCTCTCATGAAAGATGCAACACTGAACAAACACGTGTCAGGATTCCTATAGAAAATTTGAAACAGCCAGTGAAGGTTTCACTTCAGTTTGGAGTGGAAAAAGTAAGCAAAGTGATAGAAT
The DNA here is from genome assembly GCA_013398275.1 of Promerops cafer. Classification (NCBI taxonomy): domain Eukaryota; kingdom Metazoa; phylum Chordata; class Aves; order Passeriformes; family Nectariniidae; genus Promerops; species Promerops cafer. Next base: position 87,753 of record VZSE01008513.1, on the reverse strand, counting down.
AATGCAGTTGTCAAAAACTTTGTAGCCTGTCTCCCTTTGCCCTAACTCACATTAAAGGGGAGATTAGTCCCTATTCTTGTCTGCAGATTAACAAGTGTGGTGCATGAGTATCTAACCTTCAGACAAAACTGGGGTTTATTGCCAGTAGCTGTATGGAGCCCACAGATGCATATTTGATGATTGCTTTGAAGTACTTTTTGACTACTTGGAGAAACCAAAGCTGCTGGTTTAAAACTGAACCTTGTTAACCTTTGTGGCTTCTTTAGAGAGATCACATGCATCTTGTGAAAAGGAATACAATTCTTAGCTCACCTACCACTTCATTAGCTATAAAGTCCACTCGTAGCTATCTGTGGTGTATTCCCTCTGCTGCCCCTTGGAGCAATCCAAAGTTCAGTGTACAATGTTCACCTTTGTTACTGGTGTTGGAGCAATAGTCTGGGATGTTCACAAAGTTGCTACCAAACTGAAATGGTCAGGGAGCCTCTTTGGCAAGCAGGGGTATACTCTGCAGTTGGATCCAGCATAGGTTTTGCTGGGAGAGCTATTGGCCAAACTGGCTGAAAATTAAAATGTGTGCTGTTGCAAGATCCAGCTTACCCTGTTTTGGAGGAAGTGACTAGAAGCAGTGCTTCCAAATAAAAACTTCATTGTTCAAAATTTTTAATATGTTGCTCTAGGTTGAATAGATTTTTCCCTGTCTGCAAAGAGAAATTAAATCTTCATTAGAGAACCAAAACAGCACTAGGAGATGCAGAAATCTTGAATGTATTTTTATGGTCTGAAGACACTTCAGATTTACCAATTTTCAAGGTACCCAGTTTGTTGTGAATAAAGACAGATGTCTTTAAAGGCTGAATGGGATGTCAACTTCATCAAGGCTGCTAAATTCTTAACTGGATTCTGAAGGGAAGGGAAGCTCTGCAGGTGGTGGGTAGCAACGTTTTGCATGTGTGGTAGCTTAGAGAAGGGCGTATTTCATACAAGGTGGAGTTGTAAGGTGGGTGAGGACTTTATACAGGGGAAATGCAGTGTGTGAACGTGGAGGTATAGATGTGGAGATAGGCAGGCAAATATGTGGGCTTGATAACTGGGCTAAAATAAACAAAGGCTCTGAAACAGAGGTCTTCAAATGTGAAAGCCATGATGGGAAGAAAAGCATTCTTCAGGAAACAGCTTTCCTTTATGGAAGACTCGTACCTCCATATAACCAAGTAACGTGTACAGCAGACGTGTTTTAATTGGTTTGACACTTCCCTGACTCTTGTTGTACTATGCCAAATAGGAGTGGGAGGAGAATTTTTTAAAGACATATTTGACTGTGAAATGGCTACTTTGGGGATACAGAAAAAAAAAAAAAAAAACCAACACTGAAATTTTGTGATAGTCTCAGAAACTTGATTTGTTGTGCTGCAAGCCACTGTTCCTGCCCTCTCTCCAGCGTGTCTGTCATGTCATGCTGCAATCAATTATTTACAGCAGGAGCCAGGCTAAACAGGTGGGCAGACAAAAGGAAAGGAAAGAAGAACTGTGGGTAGGGCTTGCAGAGTAAATTGCATCAGGCCATGAAAGAACTCTGTGGGAGTGTGCCTAGGATTGCACTGATGTCTCTACCTCAATCATGTTCCTGAAAGGTATTTTCTCCCTGGGATTTTATGTGCTGGCACCTTCCTGGATGCTTCTCCAAATGCAATGAAATCTGATATGCAAAACAGCTTTTTCAGACTGTTGCACCAGTTTTTTATATAAAAGTGAGTAAGAGACTAGGGCTTAGAGCAGAACCCCAGACCTGTATGTTTTGTGTTGATATAAAATACTGTAGTTAAACTCTGTGTAGAAGCACCTGACTGGAAGCTTTAAATCTTGAAATAGATTGCTCATACTGAGATTGCTGAACTTCTGCTTTAGGAACCAAGGTGAAGCCAAGCTTCCACCATTTACTAATAATCACAATTCAATATTTACCTTTTAGTACAGGATTAAAGAATAGAACACATTTTTAAGTTACATTTGCAGAGCTGGAATTTAAAATGCTGTATGCTGAGTCCAAAGGTTGGTTTTTACAAGTTAGCATTCCACTGAGTGCTTGGACCTGGTTTCATGAGTCCTCTGTGACTTCTTGGACCTGGTTTCATGAGTCCTCTGTGACTTCTGAATACTTCTGTAATAAACATTCTGTAATGTTAAAGTTCAAATTCAGTTTTAGGAAAGAAAAAAGGTATTGGTATAATGGCATCTGAGATTTCAAGATACTTGCAGAAATTTTGCATCCATTAATCTGAATGCAGGCTGATGTATTCTGAAAGTTTTGATACTTTCAGTTAAGTGTGTTGTTGAGATTAAAGAATGTTCAGTGCTTGATACAGATAAATATAATAACATTCTCTTTTTAATATAAATAATTGGAATCAAGCTGGTGCACCAAGATGTGGCATCTCAGCAGGTGCTGTGAAATTCCATAAACCACTAAATGCAGGGTAGAAGGGAAGGGCAGCAAGGTGCTACTCTCTGATTAGCCAGAGTTTGGAAAACGCCTTCTGCAAATAGTAGGATTTATGGACATATTTGCTTGAAACACTTCAGAGAAAGGAAAAAAATGGGGACAGTATACTATTGGTGGGGTCACTAAGTAACAATTTCTAATTGCTTTTAAGGATTTACTAATTGTGGTGTTTGTAAGGGCTGTTCGTAGGTCCTGTGTTTTTCATTCAGAAGATCAAAAACAAGATCACCTGAATGATTGCTGTTTTGCTCGAAGCAGACTTTTTGTTTGAAGAAACTGGATTGTGTTGCAGATCATGGTCGTTGCTGCCTCTTAGCATGTCCTGTGGAAGTGACTGAGCATGCAGAGTGCATTGGTATAGGATTGATTCAGTCTCTAAATCCTGCTTTTCAAATAAATGCCTAATTCAGGATGCAAAAGGCAAGATAGCCCTCCTGAGTTTGTTTCCCTGAAGTACTCTACCTGTAGTCCCTGATCCCTGAGGTAATTCTTGTGAATGCTGTTCTTGGAGCTAAGTACCTGAAAGGATGAGCACAGAGATGCTGTTCATCATTGTGGTCAGACTGGTACAGTGCAAACTTCCAGCTGATAGTTCGTTCTCTGATATCTACTTCTTGTGAGATTGTGCTGTGAAATCAGTTGGTTTCTTTCCAGAGAGACGAGGGAATTATCTTTGGCACACAGGACAACCTTCTGTTCACAGGTTTGACTGTAAGCAGCTCACAGTGCCAAGCACTCTGGGGTGGAGAGAAGACACCAGTTCTGGTGAGGATGTTTCTTCTAATGCAGATGGTGCTCGGGTTCCCCGCTCCAGGAGTCCTCCCTGCTGCACTCAGCCTGGAGTCAGTGCCTGGCAGGAGCACATAGGTGTGCTGGCTGGAGTGAGCAGCCTGGGAGGAACCGGCCTGTCGGAGTGATTCCCCATGGCTGTCCTGGTGCAGAAAGGTCTGAGCTGCTCCAGCAGGCAGTACAGGGGGTGAAGGACAGTGTGTTGCCACTTGCTTGTGTTCATTCTTGCCCATGGGTGCTGCCTTTTCTTCAGGCTGACGGCCACTGTTGAGAGGTAAGCCAGAGAAGGGTTCTGGCCTGTTTACCACCCAAGTAGGGACCACTCTGTAGCAAGCCTTGGGTATCTCCATGGTGCTAGGCTGCTGCAGAAAATTTTGAAGTGTGTTGTTTTGTTTTGTTTTTTTTCTTATTGGTTTAGATTTTTTAATTGATCAGAATTTAAAGTATTTGGGTTTAGGTCAAGAAAATCTAAGATAACAACATGTTTAAAGTTCTTTTGGTTAAATAAAATTTGGGAAAGCCAGTTAACAACCTTACCCTGCAAGTTGTTGGTTTACAAATCATCCATTTCACTTGGTAATAATATTTATTTCACAGTCATTGCTCATAATTTTATTGGGGTATTAGTGTTGCTTTGCATTAGTCAAAAAGCACAGAGGAAGCAGTTGCTTTATATTCCTAATGTGACAATTTGTGCTGTTTTCAAGAGCATTACAGGCTAAGGGTATAGGGGCTCTGCTGCCCAGAATAAGTGAGATGATTTCCTCAGAAGTAAGAAATGTCACAAAAGATGTAGAAAGTTCTTGTGATTCTGTAAGTGAAGTGAAATCATTAATTAGCCCTCTTAAGTTCTATTTATTTATAATCATCGATTTCTTATTAAGATGTCTATGTAGTTTGCTTCTGTTCATATCTGACTTGTAAATATTCAATGTGTTGCTTAATAGAAGTATATTTCTTTTGAATTCCAGCCTCTGGTCCCTTTGGAATTTGCATCAACTGGCTTGCATCAACTGACAGGGATTTTTCCAGATATCCCTTCAAAGCTATTTTCCTGGTTCTGCTTCTCTCAGCAGACTTTATCTCCTAGTGATATTAAAGATTGAATTGCAGTGCTGTTGAATGTCAAAGAGCCATGGCATTGAAACTGCTGCTGTTCCCGTCACTGCAGAAATTTAATGTATGGCTTTGGCATACTCCGTACAGAACTGAGATTTGGTCACCATAAACAAAGACATGAAGGTATCAATTTTGTCTTTTTGTTTTCAGAGGGTCCATATGGAATATTTGCTGGCAGAGATGCCTCCAGGGGACTAGCAACTTTCTGTCTAGATAAAGATGCACTCAGAGATGAATATGATGACCTATCGGACTTAAATGCTGTACAGATGGAAAGTGTAAGAGAGTGGGAAATGCAATTTAAAGGTAAATTGTGAAATTATCAGCTTAAGGAAATGCTTTTCATAAAAATGACTGATTTGGGCTTGGGGAAGCTTTTAAAGAGGTGTTGACAATAATATTATCACAGAATATGCTGAGTCGGAAGGGACCCCCAAGGATCATCGATTTCAACTCTTAGCTCTGCACAGGACCATCCCCAAAATTCCCACCCTGTGCCTGAGAGCATTGTCCAAAAGCTGCTTGAACTCTGTCAGGCTGGTGCTGTTACCCTGGGGAGCCTGTGCCAGTGCCCAGCCACCCTCTGTGTGAGGAACCTTTCTCTAATACCCAGCCTAACCCTCCCCTGGTCACCACAGCAGAGTGTCTGTCCCTCCTTGTGCCCTCATAAGGGAGGTGTAGACTGCAGCAAGGTCCCCCCTAATGTGTGTGCAATGTAACTTAACTGTTAAGACCAAACCAGGTATTTTGAGCCTTTCTTTCACTAAATGTCACTATAGCTTTTTTAACCTTTTGATTTTATGCAAGAAAACTGTTCTGTTAGCTCTTTGGCTCAGAATTTCACTCCCAAATCTCATCTGCTTAGCTGGTGGAACTCCCACTCGAGGTTGTTGGCTTTGGATGCCATGGAATTATCATTAGGACTAAGAGCTGTTTTAACATAGAGGGTTGAACGAGTTTGTCTTGAAATAATTTCTGACAAATAGGGAATTATGCCTCTGGAGGGAGGGGGAGTAATTTTCACACTAATTGAAATCAAAACAGGCTGAAGGATGGAAGAGCAGCAGTTTTTAGCCCTTGGGTGATAAATCTTGCTTGATCAGCTGGAAGAGAATGGAAACAAAGTACTCAGAGAAAGTAATGGTAGAAAGATTGCTTTAGGAGGCTGAGCTTGCTGCTAAATTACCATCAGTTTCAGTGATTGAGATTTAGAGCTGTAGTGTGTAGGAGTAAAAGTGAATGTGCAGTAGTATGGGCTAGCAAGCAAATGCAGCTGTATTTAATTGTAATGGAATCATAAATCTCTTTCAGAAAAATATGACTACGTAGGTAGACTCCTAAAACCAGGGGAAGAACCATCAGAATACACAGATGAGGAAGATACCAAGGATCACACTAAACAGGAATGAACTTTGTAAACAACCAAAGTCAGGGGCCTTCGGAACTGCAACCTCTTATTCCCCATCACAGAATGTCCTGCATCTTTGGGTACAGTTCATCTGCTGCGAAAAAACATTCAACAGGTTTTGTACAAGGAAAATAATATACTCACAAATGAAGATTTGAATACTAGACATTCTTTGTGCTGCCAAATTTTTTGTTGCAGTTTATTTGTAATGTCTGGTTAGGCTTCGTTAGTGAAGAGGGGCCAGGGATTTAAAAGCAAAAATGCTATTCCTTTTTATCAGTAAGCTGAAGCCTTCAACTAGTGTACCTTACAAGCTCTCTAAAAGACTTGAGTCTTCAAGCTCAGAGGAAGGTTTGAATCTTGTTTCGTGTGTGTCTTCTCCTTCAGCATTAAAAGAAAGACGTACTCATCCACATCAGCAGCAGTAGGTGAGAGTTCTGAAGCCGGTGTTAAAAATGTGAATTTCCAATTTTGTTTTGTATGTGGGCGTTAGTAGCCCGGCAGAATACTTCCGTTCTCTAAGAGAAGTCCACGTAGATTAGGATGGGGATAAAATTCATCCTTTTCTCAAAAGGATTGGGTAAAAAAGTTTCTTCTACAATTATCTGAAGCCTGCCTCTCCCCCTTTTTCCCATCCTCTAAATCGAATCAAATATTAATTGTGCCTTATTTCGCTTACATAGACTTGAATTGTTTTAAGGGACAGCCCCCAAATTGCGGTTTCATAGTCACTACAAGCAGCAGTGAGACTGAATTGGAATGTTCTGTTGACTGGAAAACCTTGATGTCATTCTGTGTATAGAATGTAAAAGAGGAGCACTCAGTGTTACTGCCATATGTTAATACTACATATACTTAAATTAGCATTGTGATGGCCAAATGCATACTCCCATGCTTCTTTTTAAGGAATTACAAACACACAAAAAAAGTCTCCCTTCCTCCTCTTCCAGAAGCTGCCTAACTTTTGGGAGCATAGCCTTCACACCCCCGTAGAGTGAAGGGGCGTTGCGCGCGTGTGTCTGTGTGTGTGTCTGTCTGAATGCAAGACTTGGGAGGGATTGTTTCTGCAGATATTGTAAATATGAGTACCATTTTAATAAAGCATGTACAATACCACACGTGCTGTCAGACTTTGTATAGAAGCTGTTAAGCAGAGCTGGAATGTGATGCAATAAAAAGGGGGAAAAGTCTTGGATAGATGAAGTAGCCACTGCTATTAATACTACTCTTTGTCCTGGTGGAGTTATTTTCCCCTTCAAGTCCCAGCTGTTGAGGAATCTCGAAGACTTATTCAGGTAAGCTGTATTTAAGAGACTAAACCTATGCCAGTGAATTTATTATGGTGTGGGGGGAAAAAGTGATATAAATAAAGCATTTTAGTAACGGAGTGCAAGATATAGTATAAGGAATATGTCACATGGCATTAACAGGACAAGAACAGCAGCCTCGTGGCTTATGTTTGTACCTCTGTTTGCAGATTTCACCTGTGTTAAGTCAACAGTAGCAGTTTATATATATACATTCTGTTGAACTGTAAACTGAAATTCCAGGGATAACTACTTTTTTAATTCCTATTTGACTGAAAGAGATTCATATTGATATAAATGAAACAAATAAACAAAAACTCCTCTGTGGAATTGTGTGTAACTCCTAGAAGGCAGGATGAATTCTCTTTCTTTCATCTCCGGCCTTGAAATAGAGTTGTTTTGGCATGGAAGAAGTAACAGAAATGGAGCTTTTTCTCCATAGAAGTTGTGTTTGCAGGCTCCTGTAGAGGCTGGATACTCCTGGGAGGTGTGAATTCAGTAAGCACTGCCTTCTGTTTGAGTCACATCCTTATAAGCTGAGCCACGGTGCAGTGTCCAGGCTTGGACTGAGTGTCTGCTAATCATCTAACTCTGCTGAAATGCTGGGCATGCTGCTGGAACTAACCACAGAAATATGTGGCTTAGATGCAGCAGTGGGAACCAACAGGATAAATAAAAGCTTCCTTGCACAGGACAGGGGCTGGGAGTAATTAAACACCAGTTCTATATCTGGATGCTTCACTAGGGAATCTTTTTCTTTTAGGTAAGTCTCACTATAAAAGGTTTTACACTACATTTACAGTATGCCTTTCACTTCCAGCTATTGCACAGCTGTTGTACCTCATCATGGCACCCAGCTTGTCTAGCTGAGGAACAAGAAAAGGCAGCTTGCCCAACTATCCCTTGGGACAGTTGGATAAGTTGTTTGTCCCCAGGCTTCCACATGAAAATACATGTATGTGTTACAGCTTCTACTGTACTGAGTCATAGCTGGAAGTTCTCTGGCTGTGAGTGTCTCTGCTCTTCACCCAGTGCAGCTGTTGGTATTGCTGTGTTTGGCACAGCTGTAGCACTAGCTGCTCCTCATGCCTATATCTGCTTGATGGACTAACTTCCTACTGGTGAAAGAAAGGTAACTTTTGGAGGAAGAGTACTTTTGTACCTGCTGTGCCTTACTAGCCCAAGTGCAGTCTTCTGCTTTCCCCTGCTATCAGAAAGGCAGTGAAGCTTAATCACAGTGAAGTTATGTGTAGTTCTGTTGCTGGGGTTTTAAAATTGCTTTAGAAGGACAATGCTTAAAATTTAACTTTCAGGATTAGCTGAACAACAAGATGGGTAAAAGGTGAGTTTTGCTTTGAAGCACCTTAATGGTAACAATGAAGAATACAAAATTGTCCCATGGCAGCAGAACATTGCAGAGAGTTAATCTCGATGTCTGGTGGATTTAAATTAACCTCATCCATCCTACATACAAAGTCACTAGTGATCTAAAGCTGACAACCTAAAAAAGGTACTTTAAAGCACACTGTAGCTTTCATATTTATAAAAAGTTGAGACACAGCATAATTTAGCATAACATCAGATCCATCCAAACTTCAGTGCAATTATTATAAAAATTTGATGGAGGTGTTCAACCTTGGAACATTTGTGTCAATCACTTGGTCAAAGTTCACTGTTAGGTAAAATGACAGGCATGTTGATACTGTGGTAAATTTTGTTAAAGCAACATGAAGGTCTTGAAGAAGAATGTCTTACCTTCAGAAACAAAATACATTTCCAGTTTAATATATTACTTGTTTTCCTAGGCTAGACTTGGTGTTAAATTAGTTTTAGTCATCATTTGTTTTGACACTTCTGCCTCATTTTGTACACCACTTCCCAAAAATGCTTCATTTTAGCAGGAGATATATTTTCAACCTCCTTGGTTAAAAAAAAAAAAAATTACCATGATGTTACTTCATCTGAACATTTTGAATTTCCAGTAAGGACTACAGAATTATCTCACATGCTTGTACTTGTATCTTTTTGAGCTAGGTCTACTTTTCCTTAACTAAGGCTTAAATTTTCTATTGTTCAGAGTTGGGCAGAGCATATAAAATCAGTTTGTCAGTCTGCTATGGATGTTGTTTCACTTTAAATATCTCCGTTCTGAGCTATTTTCTAACTTTTCTTTCTTCCTGCAAGATCAGTTTGATTTTACTGTCTTTGCTGTAAAGGGAAAGGAGCAGTTAAACCTTTCATGGGTTTTGTTTGAGTCTCTTTGACAACATTCTGTTTGACAATACAGTAAGAGTTTGTGGGGTTTTATCTCCTCTAGGAAGAGGTACTGTTCCTCTCTATGGAATAGTACAAAAGATTTGGCTATTTATTCCCTTCCCCCTAAACATCAGTAATAATGTAACTCTGGCCTTGCAGACTTGCTTCCAGATGGAAATCAAATCCTTCTCCTGGCTTCTAATTTATGGTTAAAGGTGAATGTTTCTTAACAGCTGCTCACAGATTGGGTTTAAGCTTGCTTTGACAGAACCTGGGTGCCAGGGTTGGCTGAAATGCAGGTGAAGGGTTGTTTACCTGAAATCCCAAAAGTACAGAAGCTGAAGACAGCAGAGAAGAAAGCTCTTGAGGTGACAGATGGAGCCTGGTGTAGCTGTGGGATTTGTCAGGAAGAGATCCTCGGCCACTCTCAAGTGTCCTCTCAGCGGGGAGCCGAGGGAGTGTCCTTTGTCACCTCAGCAGTGCCTGAAGCAAAGGCTGCAGCGTGGAGCCTGCCATGAATACAAGCTTCTTTCCATCCATTCTAATGCTTTATCGCCCACAGAAATCCAAATCCCTGTTGAAACACAGACAGGCTACTGCTGCAGGAAAGCATCACCTGCTCTCCAACAGGAACAAGAACCACTTTGAATCTTCTGTTTTAGAAAGCTGTTAGAATGCAGTATTTTGAGCGTGACAAAAATCTGGTTTTGGGCAGGGTAATGGTTTGAAGTGTTTGTACGGTTATTTGTGAACAGAAGAAATAAAGGCAAACCCAGAAATTCTTCAGCAAGCACACGGGAGAACTTTTAGACAAGGTCTAAGACTTGCAAAGTGGTCAGTCATGGACCAATGTTAGAACACAACCAGTCTTAAGACAGAGTTAAGGTTGGAATAAATGGACCTAAAAGGCATGGGAAGGGATGTTGGATACACAACTCTGCCCTGCACCAAGGCCCATCAGTTACTGAGAGGTGATGAACCACTTGAAGCCCTACAGTGAAACCATCAGCAGTGCAAGGGTTGTTTTTTCCACTATCTGCAAGGGAAGAGAGGGAAAATTCAAGCCCATGGGAAGTGAAAGGGGCATTCCTGAGAGGCAGCCAGAGCTGTGGGTGGACTTGGGTGGTGTTTTTGTCCAGCTCACTAAAGGGAAACTGAGCTGCTCTAGAGGCCAGCAGGTGAAGCATTCACTCTCCTTGCCTTGCCCCATATTTATAATTCACCTGTCATATTTTTGACAAATACCCAATCATATGACAGAAATAAATCAATATTCTTCTTTGGATTCTTTTGAGGAAAGCTGGCTTGCATTCCAAGAAGCACTTCCACCTTTACCAGGCTGGGTTTCCCCAACACCTCAGTGCAGCAGAAATTCCCATGCAAATCTACAGCCTTCCACTCTTTCAAGTTGTTTTTCTTCACACTTTTGGGGGAAAAAAATTGATATGCAACACTATTAGGGTTTTTTGTTGTTTTTATAAAATTTTTCAAGATATCACAAAATTACACACACTAAAAGCGTAATCTGCACATTTTCCAATGAAAAATTGAAATATCTTAAATTTATTACGCGTATATACAATTTCAATCCAAATTTACATTCGCATCATTTTCATGGGTAGCAAAAGGTATGGATCAAACATAGGATTGAGATGTGTCACTTCAGCATATTTATAGGATATTTACTTCAAATCTTGCTATGTGTTCGTTTAAATTTATTTAGAACAGGCCACTGACAAAAGGCTGGATTTTGTGCTGAAATGGTATAAACTGTGGGGAAAGTCACTGCTACCATCCACTTCATTCAATGCAAACATCCATCATTTGTTTCAGTGAGATTCACAGGACAATGACTGAAAAATTAACAGATTCATTATAACCTCTGAGAGCTGTTAGTTTAAAGCTCCATCCATGGCTGTGCAGTCAGTTTAAGGCATCTGTGCTAGACATTACTTTATAACTTTAAAAGTTAACAGAAGTAATTCTGCAGTTGACTAACAAAAGCTGGAATTCCTCTCACCTATCCCTGGAGGAGAAGTTATTCACTTGGTTCTTCTTGAGTCTTTAAAAACAAAGTAATGAAGTTAGTAAGACATGACAGGTTATAAACATCCCCCTCTTTCAGCTACAAAAATGGATTTGTATTTCAATAACTTACATTCAGTGAAATTGTCTTTAGACCTGTTTGAAATCATTTAGGCTTAGCGAGCACAATTTAAGCAGAACTTCATTCAGATATTGCAAAACAAAGCAGAAAAAAGTTAAAATTTACAAGGAATACTTTGTTTCCCTCCAAACTAATTATTACTTGAAATATGGAGAAAAAAATTTCAAAATTATGCCTCTCCTGCTAGACTTCATAATTATTAAGAGAATTCAAATGAAGACACCTCTCAAGCCCAGAGTATGAATAGTTGGCTATTTTAACAATCTGCACAAACTGTAGATACTGAATGTTAATTTAAGACACTATGAAATCAAAAGCTCAATTTTCCCCTGTAGTTTTCTGTTAAGCTTGAGTTATTAAAGAACCAGCACTGAAGGAAATACTTGCAAAACTATCCCAGCTATGTCCACTCAAGCTCCATACTCAATAAAATAGTAACTATGGAGACCCTGAAAAAAATAGAAACTATATCTTTACATAGAATCCAGAACTGCAGTTTCATATACAGCTGCATATTCTCGAGTGTGCTTTTGCAGAAAAACCTATTTTTTGATAGTTAGCCTTGAAAGCAAACCAGTCACATAGATCCTTCCTTTCCATTTAATATTCTACATATAATGTAATCTTTTTTGCTTTGGTAAAATACAAATAACGGGGAAATATGGGTAAGGAAAGCACAGTAAATAACATGGGTATGTATCATACCTTTTTTAAGAAATCTGAGCTGAAATGTAAGGCATCCCTCGAAGTATTTTTTGCATATGCAAGGAATGCAGTTCTTTGTAAACAAAAGCTTGAGGAAAGCAATACTGAAGCCAAAGAATCTTCCCTAGCATCCTTCCAATGATCCCATAACCAAGAGCAACTCTCCTAGGGCAAGTGTTTTGGAACTATATCCTGTGAAAAAGAGAATCCCATCCTTTGTCTTTCCATACATTTTTAATCACGCAGTAGGGATTGCCTCGCCTTGAAGATCTCCAGATTAGGGGAGTGATGCCAAAGTTGATTCTCGAGGGCACAAGCTCATCCAAGGTCTATTTTTCTGGTACATCACTTTCTATGGATTTTGTGGCAGCGTTGCTACGGCCCGCGGAGGCTTGCACGCAATTCCCACAGGAAGCGCTTCCCAGCGCCCGGGACTGACAGGCAGCGGCGGGTTTGGTGCTGGGAAGTGTTTTAGAAGCGTTGGGCTGATGTCTCCTCCTGCCAGGTTCTTCACCAATAGGAGGCTGAAAATAAACATGGGCAACCTGTTAGGTGTTTTGCCATAAAGCCAGGTATTTTTGCCTCTCCACAGACTTGTAGGACTGAAAGGATTAGGCTCTTAGAATTTATCAGGCTGCCATCTCATGAAATCAAGTGCTGCTCTCAGATTACCTTGCAGTGCAAATGTTAGTACACCAAATATTATTTAAAACAGGCACTGAAACTTACATCCACCCTGAAGTCCTCCAGTCTCTTAAATTTACTCAGGTATTCTTGCAGTTTGGGGTCAACAGCTGGAGTCTTGTGCTGAGAGTATTTTAGGTAAGCCCAAAATTTTTCCAGTCCATACAGCTGACCTAGTAACAGAAAAAGATAATTTTACTGCTTTACAAAGGTCAAATTTAATTATAAACTTAATTATTCACTGGTAACTATATTTTTAAGAGAACTGAAGATAAAAAGAATATGAATAAAAGCTGTTCTTGGTTAGTTAACAAGTCAGTGCCAAGGAATTGGGATTATCTTCAACTAATGTTACCACAGTGTGAGCAGTGACAGGCCTGTGATAATTACCAGCTTCATAGTCCCTCTTTGTTTCTTGCTGGAAATCCTCAAATATCTCTTTCCTGAATTTCTTTTCCAGGCCATAGCTGTAAAATCTGAACAAGCATTCCAAGCCATACCTGGAACAGAACAGAAAGGTACAAAAATCCACCTTGTCTCTCTGGCTCAGAGAAATAGAGGTGGGGGAACTGGGTGGAAGAAAGGGAAGAATTATGTCCAAGAACTGAAGGGCAGTGACAATTTCCTTTGTGGTCATTTTTCTGGTATTTTTGTAAGGCAAGAACCAGTTTGGACAAGTGAAATGAGGTTAAGAATGTCTTCACCTACAGAGGGAAGAATCTGAGGAGCGTTAGTACAGAACTGACTTGTCATGGTCAACAAGTTACAGGATTTTGTAGAATTCAGAACTGATTACAGGTCAGGAAATGCTGCACAGTCAGCTATTCATCTGCAAAGCACAATTATATACTGATTTTTGCTATTAAAGGAACTTATGCACACTGCTATTTTTTACAAAAAGTCAGAGGCAGTACTAAAAATGTTCACTGCAGATGTATGTAAACTTCACAGTCATTAAAAGAAATGGTAAGGCCTCAGGAAAAAAATACCTGTAGTGTTCTTTTGCATCCTCTAGAGCTAGCTGTTTGAATTCTTCATACATTTTCTTGTTGAAGTGATCTCTCAGAAAAAAGGACCAGAAACGAAAAAGTGTGTTCATTTCTTGGGACTGGCCGATTCCCAACCGTTTCCTCTCTGGAAGAAAAAAAGAAAGGAAGAATAAAACCACTGTTTTAATTTTTCACCAGAATATTTTAAAGTGCCTTGCCTTCAGTAAAAAAACACACCAGATCTGGTAACTTCACTTCAAATTCAAGGGTGACTTTTTTGTCAGGGAATGTAAAGTTAAATGGAAAGCAGGGTTCCTAAAACAGAGGCACCAAATAAATTTTGCTTGCCTTTCCCAAGAAAAATTAAGGATGAGGAACAATGGGAAGAAAACTGATATCAGACAACAGCTGGAAGCTTCTAAAAATTTTAGGAAGTGCATGGAGCAGCTTACCTGTTAAGCACCTCCGCCGGTATTTGTGGTACACCTGCTGAGTAAAGCCATTTTCCTTTAACAGTTCGTGAGATGGGTGCTGGAATTTGGGAAGAGAATTTGGAGTACAGCCGTAACCTGCCAGTGGAGCTCCTTCTGAAGGTGAGGCATTGGAACTGCTGGAGAAAAAAACCAAAATATTTCTGCCCTGTAAACAGAGCTTTGCTGCAGAATCAATTTTCACCCACCCCGACCTACGCAGGAGCTGAAGTACGGTCACATGGGGACTGCTGCAGTGCATCTGGGTTTGGGTGCACCTCAAGAAAATCAGATTTTGTGCCAATATGTCAAAAAATAAAATAGTTTTGGACAGTGATAATTAAACATTACTGTCCTCCTTGATTCTAAATGACCACTGAAGTGAATATCAGTGCCTCAAGTAACATTACTGCTGCTGTATCATGGATCAAACAACACTGTGAACACCTATTTGCCTAGCTTGTTTCCAGACAGCTTTGTATTCCATATTTTTGTCTGTCTTGACCATTCTTTTCTTGCTTCCATTGTATTTATAAATTGCCTTTTATAGCCTGCTTCTCCATTAGTAGTGAGAACTACCTGCAAATAAATTTTGAGTAACAGCAACAACATTTACCTCACAGAGGAAGTTCTTGGTCTGTGGTCTCTGGAATCCATCACCCAACCAACATGGCATTCTAAGGGAGGATTTGTACTGTGGCGTGTTTTTCTTTTTCTTGGAGTCTAAGAAAGTAAATGAAGGATTCATTTCCCTAATTTGACTTTACTCATTCTCTCCCTTTTAGAACAGAGATCTGAAGGTTTTCTATTCTGTTATCTAACAAGTTATAAAGTCACAAGACCACAGTTTCATAACCTGAAGATTAGTTTTATGTAACTAATCAAAAATCTTAAGCACTACACTTCTTTTAGTAAGGACTTTAAAGGAAGAAGACTCAAAAAGCATTTAATAGAAATAAAAAGGTGACTATGGTAAATATGTAGGAGTTAAGCAATAGGAGTACAAGCATTTAATTTTTTGCCTAATTCTTGTTAAACTGTATGTACAAACATGAGTTTTATAGGCTTTTGCTGTTTGGGGTTTTTTTTTAAATATGTTTTTCCATTTACCTTTACATCAAAGGATCGTGCTTCTTTAACCACAGGGTAGAACCTGGGTGTTTTGTTGGGATCCTGGAGCCTTGGGGTGCGAGGTGTCCGTGGGACGAAGCCGGGGTGGAAACGGGGGGAATCTGGGACAGCTGTTGGCAGCGATCGAGCCATTCCTGCTGTTGGAGGTACTTCAGTACTTAGGAAATTACAGGTCAGCTCCTCTGCTAAATATGGAGGCAGCAAGGAGAAAGTGAGGTGGTTTCACTGAGCTACTTTACAGATGCTATTAGCATGTAACCCAGTAAATGTCAATAGTACCACTGTACCAGAGAGATAAGATTTGGACGTTGTGACTGCTCAGTAATGGTATGATACAAGTAGTAAATTCTTCTAATCTCATTTCTTTCCATCCCTGTATCCCATAAAAAATGCTGGTTTCTATAAAATGTTTCACAGCTTCGGTTTAACTTTACACATTGTAAATTCCAAGTCACACAAAGAGCACCTGGTGCTGGTGGAGAGTGACAACAAAGCAGAACAAGTGCCAGCTTCTTGCCATTCAGCTGAAACCACGCTACCCATGAACAGTTGACAATTTGAAAAATTAGCAAAGAAAAGGCCCCCTCAGACTGCTGGCTGAACCAAAATTAAAATACTGCACAGGCAGAAAGAGTCAAAACACCTACAGAGCTGTTCTTTATTACAGACATTCTGAAAAACAAATCCTTTCATACTTACCTTTCTGTAACCCTGGAGGTCTTGGAGGAACTTCTTGGGTTGGATCAGCAGTTTCTGGTGCAAGACTAACAAATTCGTCCTTATTAATGAGGTTTAGCTTCTTAAAGTTCTCAATCTCTTGCTGAATTAGAGAAAGCAAATTGTAAATGCAAAGCAGGGTAATAGATACCATCCTGAGAGACAGATGCATTTCATGGAGAGAAAATAAGCCAGAACTGACACAAAGTACCCACACACCTGTCTCAGGTGGGACACGTGCATGCTGTGCGTGAAAAATCTCATCAAATCATTGTCAAGTGCGTACCAACAACAAAAAAGGAAATATTCTCTCTTGCAGTTTGCTATTTCTCACTGCCCTCTTCATGTTTGCTGGTTTTCTTAGTCCATTCTAAACCATATCCTAAATTCTACCTTTATTTCTTGCTCTTATTCTTAACAACCATTTCCACGTTTTTGCTTTTGTACAGACATGACCCATTTGTCCATGAAGCCACTTGCCCCTCTTTGTGCTCAGATGAAGCCCTAACTATTGTTCTCACAAACTACAAGGCCAACAGAACCTTAATATAAAACTACTTTAAAATCACTGTATTACTTCCCCCTCATCATCTCTGACACGTACCCCCTTCCCCTCTGGGTAAGGGTTTGCAGTTGTTATGAAACAAACTACTCACAGAACAAGAAAACATTGGAAAACTTGAAACATCTCCAGAATGTTACAAAAAATACTCATTCAGTATTTTTGGTCATGTCTGTGGCATGAAAAACTGGGGTTTGCTTTCAACTGTCAAGACAATTCAGCAGACCTCTACATTACTGTCACTTTCCTGTAGCATTTTACAACTACATAACAGAAGGCTGAAATTAATTTGGAAACTGTTTGGACAGGCATGGTTTTCAAGTCAAAAATGAAAGAGAATTACCTTCATCATGGCATCATTTTCACTCTGATCCATCCACAAATCCTGCTCGTAGTAGTACAAGCCATCATTAATGACTTTAGCAAGTTCTGATGTAATTTTTGCACGGCACACACGGTTGCCAGCGCGGTCTCCACATGGATGTTTTTTCACATATGGTGGTGTCTGTGTTACAATTAAAATCTTGTTTACATCCTGATCATCAATTTCATAATCAGAATCGCTATCTGACCAATCAGTAAATTTATTCTTCTGACACTGATTTTGTTCCATCTCTTCATCAAACAAAAATTCAAGTTCTTCCTGTACTTGTTCCTCCGGAGGTGGGGGTGGCTGGTGTTGATCTGGTGTTTGATCCAGTACAGGAACAGTCTCCTAAGTTGGAAAAACATTTATATTTGAATTGGATAATGATTTTCCAACTTTATTGCATTCTCAAGCATCACATATGTTAAGATGTTTAACCCTTGGTTTACAGTGTAACCTTGAAGTTTGTTTTGCATTTGTTTATTGAAACATAACATAAAGGTTTTGGATTTTACCTTTAGCTTGACAGTGGATGCACGATGCCTCTTCTTCACTTCTATCCAAGGTTCAGAGTCCAAATCAGGCAAACTTGTAGAAAGTCCTTTAGACATTGTCTGAAAATTACTTGTTTCAGTGTTTTCCTTTGGACTCAGCGGGCTTCCCACTCTTGGAGAACTTGGTGCAGACTCTAGCAGTAGAAAACAGTAGTTCAGTTCCTGCTGTGGATTGCTTTCACTCTATTTTGCTTGTTTTTCAATTGTTTCACTGGTCTTTCTTTTAATCACAGCTACCATTTGTCTACCTCTCTGGATAAACATAACACTGATCAAAGAATTTTTCATATTTAAGAGACAGCTCTTCACAGTTCACTCAACATTTCAGAATTAAATCAATTCTAAGAATTTATTTCCATGGAAAGTTTCTTCATAGCCTGTGAGACATTACGTGTTGTTGAGGAGAAAAAAAAAGAGCAGCATCATTAGGATTGTGTTTCCTCTGTGTCATTCTCTAGCTCTGTGGATGGGTGCCTAACTCCATCTTCATTCTTCATATTTAATTTCAGCCAACATTTTAAGAAAAGATTCCCTTGCCAAGGGCTGTCAGCAAACAAATGCATCTCCCTGTTGAAAATGTGAAGGAGTTTCCTATCCAAAACAAGGATGCCCCAAATGAAGAGTGAACTTTCAGCTGCCACAAAAATGAAGCAGATTTTAGGACTAGTTTCAGATTACTATTACTAATTCCACAGGACTGTAGTCCACCATTCTGTATTCTGGAGAACAGTCACAGCCATAAAACACAAGAGACATTTTTATCTACTTCACATCAGCCACATGACTTGGCAAGTGCAAGGCTGGCAGGCAGAGCAGCTGAATAAACCATTACCAAAAGTACAACTTCTATTATGAAATCAGTATCAGGAGGCAAATTTCCTAAGCTACACAGACAGTCCTAAACTTATGTTTCTGTAAAATAAATCCTTTACCAGTATGAGAGCCAAAAGTTTGGCCTGGTATGAATTCTGGACAATTGATGAGCTGAGAAAAGTCAGTTGGAGGCAAGTTGCATGGAGGAGGACCTGGAATTGGCCACTTTTCTGGATCAACCCTTTTTCTTAGTTTCTGATCCACAGTTTCAACTTCCGTACTGTCCTTTAGGGCCTGTGTGACAAGCATATTATAACATTAAAAACTATTAAAAAAAAAAAAAAAACAAAACAACAACAACTTGGCCACTTATAGCCTCTTTATAGAATCCTTGTCATTACAAACAGATTTTTTTCTTAACTTCATAGCTATGAAGCTATGGCAGCACAGAATTAACCAAGCAACTTTTCAAACACATCCTTCTGAATGATTTTTACCTCCAAAATGAGTGCAGCATTCGTAGTCAGAGCTTGCATCCGACGGAAACTGGCGATCAGTGACACTGGCAAAAATCCTTGTTGGTCCATCTTCCTCCTCAGAAAGAAGTCTCTCTCCAAATTTTCTGTGCTGAAATAATACTCACTGCAGAACAAAACATACAAACCTGAGTTTATTCTACAGTTAAAGGAAATCCTAAAGCAGCAACCTAGATTCCTTGTTAAAGCCTTCCATTAAAAAAAACAGAGTATTTTGACATCAACAAAACATTCTTCAGCAGAAGACCCAGAGAGCAGCAAGCATGCTCGACAGGTTAAGACAGACTTATGACTCAGTACAGCACAGAGGGGTAAAAATCAAAGCCTTGTTACATTTGCACAACCAAAAACTACACTCCAGTTTTCCTTCACCCACCCCCTCCCTCATTACTTACATGGACAGAAGGGAACAACCTTGTCTTGGCCTCCATAGAGATGAAGGACAAGCACTGCTTACAGTCAGAGCACAAGTTATGTCCCACACAGCAGTACCAGTTCATCCTGAACTGCATCTTTTATTGTCCCAGTTTCCAGTGCATTGGAAGGCTTAAGTATCCTAGCTGAGTGTTGAGGCACAGATCTATACCCTGAATCATCAAGCATGCTTGTGGGAAGATGAGAAAACAAAACCAGTAATGTTGTGTTTGGCATGAAACTGTACCAAAAAGGCACAACAGTTCATGGAGGAAAAAAGTCTCAAAGAACAGATGATGTTAAAGGACAAGGACATTTCAGGAATCTGGTAATACCACAGAGACGAGGGACAAACAGCAGAAAGTCAAATGTTTAACAATGAAGCTGCTCTAGGAAACAATCCAGATGTCAAGATGTTTTATTCTCAGTGAAGACAAAAAGTGAGGAATTCAAATCATGATCTGTCACACAGAGCAAGGGAATGAGAAAACGCCCTATGGAAAAGAATGGAAAATCCCCTCAATTTACATGATGACTGAAATCTAGGCCTTTCATAGAGCTTACACATCACACCATGATTCTGCACAGTACATCCAAGGAATACTAACTCTTCATCACATTCAGAAAAACACAGGTAGGGAAAGACCTAACGGAAAGCCGTTAAAATTCTATGGCAAAAATAGAGGTAGCACAAAAAGAAAATGAGAAGTTATTAAAATGCTGAGGCAAAAAGCTGCACATGCAAATGTAAATAAAGATCATTCTGCTTTCAACAAAGAATAAAACAACAAGTCTCTCCACTGAAGCTGGGATCAAGGCCAAAGTCTCCAAGAGCAGGGCACTCTGATGCCATCACTGACCCAAGCAGCACCTTGATACCATTTCTTTCTCTCATTTTTTGTAGCTGAAGAAATTTGAAGCAAAAGCTGGCTCTGTGAAACACACGGATCACACACAGAACATTCTGAGCTGGAAGGGACCCACAAGGATCCTCAAGTCCAACTCCCAAGTGAATGGCCCATGCAGGGATTGACCCTGAGACCTTGGCAGTATCAGCGCCGTGCTCTGACCAACACTCAGCTCCAAGACAGAATGAATTTAAAGTCTCAGTGCTGGACAAGACAGGACAAATGGAAACACTGCTATTAAATCAAAGCAAACAGAGAAGAGAACAAGGCTTTTGGAGCTCTAAGCTCTTACTCAGAGCCAAGTATGATCAGTGAAGCAACTGGGCACAAAGAGATAGTTTCTTTCAAGAATATCCTGTCTACTGTTCTGAGCTGCTACGTTCCTTTTCCCCTCCCAGTCTAGAAGATAAGCAAGCACAAATGCCATAAACCAACATTTTACTAGTGTTACCTTTACAATCATACAGTAAAGGTAAAATCCTGTAACGATTCACCTAGTTAAAAATTCCACAAGCAGAAATGGACAATGACTGAACTTGACTCAAACTGCCTCACTTGATGTCCATCACTCTAGAAAAAGGAATGTGAAAGACCATTAATGATAAATGAAGACAATGCACAAGTTTGCTCCAAGTGGAGGGACAAACCTAAACACGCACACCCCCTCCAGCTTTTCTCTTCTTTTTTTCCTCAGAGTCCCTTTTCTTATTCTTGAATTGATATCTGAATTTTTATTTGTTAATTTTCTAAAGCAAGGGGACTTTTTAAATAGAGTTCTGCTGCATATTGCAGAATGAGGAGCTGCTAAGCACTGAAACTTTTCAGGCTGACAACTTCAGCCTGTGGTTAAAAACATAGAAGATATTTTTGTATGCAATCCAAATATTACTCTCTTGTACATTGAGCTGGTTCATGGGACAAGCCTAAATTGCTTGATAGCAATGTGTTCCTTCCTGTAATTACACATCAACTCAGTTGGACAGTCTCTAAGATTTTTCCCTATTAAGCAGGTAAACTCTTAAAATATATTCATCCACTAGGATTCAATCTCACTTCTTTAATATATCCTGATTTATCTTGGACTCCAATAGGAACTCTGAGACATAACGATTTTGTGTACCTTTATTCTGTATATACTTACATCTTTGGCATAGTCACTTTAATATTTTATAGCTAAATTATGAAAGGCAGACAAAGCCACCCCAATTTAGAGGCTAATAATGGGTAACTGATGAATAAAGTCTGTTTCCCATCATTATTAATGTGATAAATTAATGGAATAAATTAAAAATACCTTTTTTTTTTGTCTAGGGAGAATAAAACTAGTGGAGTTCTGTTCTAAATCTGCTCAGGAATCTCCCTCTCATGGAAAGCAAACTCCATAACCAAAAGCCTTAGGAGTTCACACCAGGCAAGCAACCAATGGCTGTGGTTATCCAGCCATGCCAAGTCTTCTACCAACACCTGCCAACCTCTCGGTGCCAACAGGGAATACAAAAATACCCACAAGTCAGATGTGACCAGTGCTGTAACTGACATTTTTCTCAGCAGAGGGGGACATCATCATGTCCTACCTTAGGAGGTCTGGATTCTACACTGCATGCCCAGAAATCTGGCCAACAGTGGAGTGGCTGTGCTCCTCCCCCACTTGTCTGAGGACAGTGAAGGCCGATTATCCTGACATGGGGGTACATGTCCACTGTCAGGTCTCATAAGGGCCTGGCAGCAAGAGCAAAAAAAGACTGCAATAGAAGTTTTGAAGTTGATAGCCACATGTCAGATACTTTCTGCCCTTTAAAGAGGCTTTTCTCTTCCTTTTTGCGTCAACTGTAACAAAAGAAGCGAGAATAAAATAAGCAAGTTGCTGTACGGAACACGAGGGCAATCAAAAACCACCACAGAGGCATTGCAGAGAAATGCAAGTTCAGAGGATGAAATATCTGCCAGTGGTGGAAACTGTCTCTTTAAAATGAACTAGTGCTTTCCAGGCCCTTTTTGACTTGTCTCCTGGTGATAATCAGTCTTCCAGATGGTTTCTCATTGCCTAATGGTATACACGAGAAAGTAAACATTTCAGATTATTGAAAAATCAAGTATCATTGCAAAACTACTCTCTCTCTCTCAGTTACACGTTTCAAGTGAAACACACTGAAAACATCAAACTAACAAGACTTCTCCAAGTGAAATTGAGAGCAACTAGGGGAAACATCACCCAAGAAGAGCTTTACAGGCAAACAGACCAACAGTACTCAAAAGCACAGGCTCAGAGACATCCATATCTCAATTACATGACAACATAAAGAGGGCTGTGTACCATAAATAAAGCAGTTATACGAGTTAGAGCCAGACTACAGCACAAGATGCAGAAACAGCTGCCTTAAAACTCCTCCCCATTACTCAAGTTTTTCCACCCCACCAGTGAATAAATCTGAGCTGACACTAGTAATGGTCAAAGTTAACTCCAAAAGTTAAGCTGAAATGCCTTAATCTCCAACTTGACATGGACAATAAAGATTCAACACTCTTTGAAATGAGTTATTTTATCTTAACTAGATCTCTGAAAATATTTATACATTAAGCAATCTACTTACATTTGGTGTTTTATATATTCCTTGAGAAGTGCTTCATCCACAGAATACATCTGCACTCCTGTTCCATCACCATAGTAATAAATCACACCAGGGTTAAGTTCAGGCTGAAATACTTGATCAATTCCTTCACCATACAGTTCTTGATAACCAACTGAATAGTCAAAGTTCACTTCAACATAAAAGAGAACGTAAAATAACAACATTAGAAAATGAAAACAACAACATTATAACCACAGCTGTAAAATTTTTTGCCAAGTATCCACTTCTTTGCATACTGCTGGGGTTTCCTCTGCCTCGTCCTCTTCCTCTGCTTCTCCCCCTTCCTCTGCCTCTGGAGAAGCCTCGGACGCTGCCACCCTCACTCCTCACGCTGCACACCTCGTCGTGGTCGTCTCTCTTTTCTCTATCACGCCGCCAATCTTGAAGAGAAAAAAGGACACAAAATACCTGCCATCACAATGGAACATCCTGGTGCCTCTAAGTCCCTGATGCCACCAGGGTTCTCAGCCTGAGCCCAGGCAATCCAAAGGCTCAGCCATGCTGAGGTGGTCAGAGCTGAAGCTGCAGGAGAGGAACAGGAAAGGTCTGCCAGCCTTGCCTGAGGGTGACTCAGACAGGAGGGGTCAGCAGCAAGGAGGTAATCAATGGACTGGCAGTCAATCCTGAGATGCTTCTGAAGCAACTGGTGCCAGCTCAGAGGTCAGTCACAGTACCTATGATCAGCTCAGGGCAGGAAGGAATGATCATGACAGTTCTGTCTCCTCCTGTGGACAACTCCCACCACTGCTGGAGTGAGATGGGAATCACAGGATTGCAAAATGGCCTGGGTTGGAAGGGACCTTAAAGACCATCTGGTTCCAACCCCCCCTACCATGGGCAAGGACACCTTCCACTAGACCAGGTTGCTCAGAGCTTCCTTCAACCTGCCCTTGGACACTTCCAGGGATGGGGCATCCACAGCTTTTCTGGGTAACCTGTGCCAGGGCCTCACAACCCTCACAGTAATATTTTTTTCCTAATATCTAATCTAAACCTACTTGCCTTAATTTTAAAACCATTCCCCCTTGTCCTGTCATTCCATGCCCTTTTAAATACTCTCTCTCCACCTTGCAGGCTCCCTTCAGTTACTGAAGGCCACAATTAGGTCACCCAAAAGCCTTTGCTTTTTCAGGCTGAACAAGCCCAGTTCTCCCAGCCTTTTCTCACAGGAGAGATGCTCCATCCCTCTGATCATCTTGCTGGTCTCCTCTGGACTTACTCCAACAGGTCCATGTCCTCCCTGTGCTGGGAGCCCAGAGCTGGATGCAGCACTGCAGGTGGGCTCTCACCAGAGCAGAGCAGAGGGGCAGAATCCCCTCCCTCCCTGCCCTGCTGCCCACGGGGCTCTGGATGCAGCCCAGGACACGTTTGGCTCCCTGGGCTGTGAGTGCCATGGCTGGGTCATGCCCAGCCTCTCCTCCACCGGCACCCCCAAGTCCTTCTGGGCAGGGCTGCTCTCCATCTGCTTATCCTCCATCCTGGGTGGATACCAGGGGTTGCCCTCATCCAGGTGCAGCACCAGCACGTGATCTTGTCAAACCTCATGAGATTCCCATGGGCCAATTCCCAAGCTTGCCCAGGTCCCTCTGGGTGGCATCCTGTCCTTCAGGCATATCAACTGCAGCACTCAGCTTGGGGTCACGTGCAAATGTGCTCAGGGTACACTCGACCCCTTTGCCCAGCCCTTGATGACAGGATCCCACAGCAGTGGCTCTCTGGAATCCCCCTTTTGTCCCTGGCAGCAGCTGCCAACCACTCCCCTGACTTTGCCCACTGAACAGCAACTGTCCAAACCAGACCCCAGGGACCTTGGCTTCGTCCACCCCAAAACTTAGGGACAGCTGTAATTCCCACTTCACTCGTGAGAGGAATTGTGTGAGAGAGGGTTTCATTTTCTTCCTCTTTTCCTAACACTCGCAGAGACTTCCATGTTCAGTCAGTCACCCCTGCTGAAAGTTTCCCTAGGTTATAACTGGATAGTCTTTCAGATGCCAGGGAGACCACTTTGCCACAGGAATGCCTGGGGATACAGCCCCTTACTGGATCAAACTGAGAGCTGCTAAATTTAACAGAGGACTGACTAAAGGTATGTATTAAAAATGGTATTAAAAATTTTGGTTTAGCAATGATTCTTAGTGAACCCTACAAGCACACGTGTTTGCTCATACACACACGTCCTGTCAAATAAGAGTCTGAATTTACAGAGAACATAATCTGTATGTGTGTGGTTTTCAGTCATTTGACCATCCTAAGAAAAAACTGCTGAAGGAAGTGATAACTGGTAAAATCCTCCCCCCACCCCTATCCATCCCTCAGACATCCAGATCAAACTCTTACATCCATGTTCCTAAAATGACTTCATCAATTCCATGTCAGTAGCATCCAGTACTCATTATAATGAGCAAACATTCAAACTGGGAACATATATTGCAATTTTAAAACTTAAACCAACAAACTTTCACTCAGCCCAAGATTTCTGCCACCTAACCAGCTGTGTTCACAACACCTGAGGACCAGAAGCAGCACCAGTTGTGGTGTTAGTACAGCTTTTTGCATAGCTATGCTGAGAAATAGGTCAGGGAGCTGAGGGAATGAGTCCAGCTCGAAGGAAAAAACAACATCAGTAGAACTGCCAAAGCAGAGTTCAAAGTGTAGCTCCACAAGCAATTGCTCTGGTAGCAACAAGCTGTGGGAATAGGGACAGAGCAGGACTGAGCAGACACCTTCTGAGGCTTTTCCCAAACTTTCTGCATTGTAAAATTGTGGGACAAGATTGTGTAGGGCGCCATGAAGAGGAATATATATGCTGCTGGTCACTGGCAAATATAAACACCAGGCTTTACCTACTACAGGCAGAGCTAAGCTTCAACAGCTCATGTGATATTACACTTTATTTGCCACCAAGAGCAAGACCCAGAGCCTGAGAACTACTTACTTCTTGCCTCATTCCTTCTGTTGTTGTGAGGTATTAACTTGTTTGTTTCCAGCACGAATCTGGAGCTCGTTCGAGGGCCTGCTCTGTCTTGGCTGTCTGACCTCACATCGTCCAAGTGTAGTGGCACCCATTTCTGCTTGTTACCTTGAAAAGTTAATATATTACTCTTAATTATACTAATACTTGAGGTTTCAGCTCCTGAAGACTCCATTGAATTTTCCTTGTAAAACTAGCAACAGTTAATTTCAAATTTTAAAAAGCGGGAGAAGCTTAACATTGAAATTTTAAGATATTACGAATGACTAAATAATAAAATGCAGTAAACAAGAATTTCTGAAACTGAAATGTAACCTCACCTAAGCTTCAAATATAAGAAATAAAGGCAAACATCTTATTTAATGGCTTTTTGGATGCTCCATGATCAAGAATTTACAGCTATGTCAGTGTTAAATACAGACAGTAAATTCCTTCCTATATAATTTCACAACTTGTATATGAAACTTTGAGGTAAAAAATAACATATAAAATTAACCACCACAATAAAGCTTTCAATCACAAATCATACAAATTTTCCTGAGAATTTAGCTGTGGTACTGTACTTTCACCTCAAGATATTCCATATTCATTCACATACATCAAAAAGGACTAGCAAAGCTTTATTTTGTTTTATTTGCAGGCTGGCCTGAAGTATCCCCTAACAATTTATTTAACTACAATATTGATTGGCACTGTGGGCTCCATTCTTTTGGGGCTAAGAAATATAAGCAAGTATATAAAATGTCTTCTCTGCACTGGGGGTGGGGGGAA
Organism: Promerops cafer; assembly: GCA_013398275.1. Taxonomy (NCBI): domain Eukaryota; kingdom Metazoa; phylum Chordata; class Aves; order Passeriformes; family Nectariniidae; genus Promerops; species Promerops cafer. The sequence goes on along the minus strand of VZSE01008513.1, from coordinate 60,982 downwards.
GAAAAACACATTTTACCTGTGGAATGTTTTGCTTTAGATTTCCACTTAGACTGAAAAAATTAAAAGCAGTAGAGGTTTTTTTAATATATCTATGTATATAGGAAGATTAATAAATCTGAACAGCAAAGGTCTTGAGGGTCTGGAAAAACACCAGCAGGGAAGCAAGACAAAAAAGCAGCTGATCTTGAAACTCTTTCTGCTGTTTCTCCAGCCTATTCCAATCTCCTGACCAAATGAGATACAGGTTTGCTTCCCATTTTTAGTGTAACAGATTGGATCAAAAGGAAGCAAATATCCTGGTTTAGTTTTCAAATGATCACTTCAATGTGCAAGCTAATAGTAGAGCATGAAAACTGAAGTGCTGGTGTATATGCAGTAACACACACACATATATATATTAAATTAACACAGTGCTACCTATCAATGGAAACAAAGATATCAGAGACAGTAATGGCTTGTAAAATCATGATAAATGATATCAGAGACAGTAATGGCTTGTAAAATCATGATAAATATCTTCCAGAAATCATCAGAGCTCCAAGGACCATCAACAGGGCATGAGCTGCTTTTCCCCCAGATCCCTACCTGACTGAACAGAATGCTCCAAACCCTGAGGGAGGCAGCCTGGCTGAGGCTTCCATGCAGGCACCAAGACCTTCTGCATTCACCCAGCAAACACAAATCAGGAGAAGTTTTATCGAGTCACAGAGCTGGAATCGATGCAGCTGTATCAACAGGGACTTACTGCATTATACACAGTGCCTAAACTCACCTTTTTTCCTTTGGTTATTAGTTTGAGCTTCATCTTCACTAGTGTTATCTGCTGGACCATCTGGCTTTGCCTCTGGATTGTCCTTGATTCCATTATTGCTTTTTTGATCAGATTTCTCCTCCTTTTCTCTTCTATTTGTTGGCTTCTTACTATGACTTACAGTCTTACACTGTAAGAGACACAGGTAATTATTTCTGGCAGTACAGCTGCTGATAGCAGGAGGTGCATATTTCCTTTAGCTATTAAAATTCCTTTTTTATTACCTGTTCTCAGCCTCTTCAGCAACATGAACTTTAAGAACTGTCTTGTTTTGTAAAGTCTCTTTATAAGTAGTTTTATTTTCTGCTAACATGGCAAGAGCATAAAATGAATTTTTACATTAAGAAAGTTTTTTAACAGAAGATGTAAAATGGCAGTGTGCACAACAATCATGACTTCAGACATGAAAATTTATTTTATAGGAAGAAAGAAATATTCTCCCTAGCATCTTCTGTTCAAACTTAGTATCTTTAAAAAGCTGGGCTCACAGAATACTGGGAGAGAGGGAGGGGATTCTGTCCCTCTGCCCCACTCTGGTGAGACCCCACCTGAAGTGCTGCCTCCAGCTCTGGGATCCCCAACATGACAATATGGATCTGCTGGAGAGAGTCCAGGGGAGGCCAAGGATGATGAGAGAGCTGAAGCTGCTTTCCAATGAGACAAGCTGAGAGCTGGGATTGTTCAGCCTGGAGAAAAGAAGGCTTCAGGGAGACCTTATCATGGCCTTTCTATGTTTAAAGGGGGATTATGAAAGGGGGACAGACTTTTTAGCAGGGCCTGTAGCAACAGGACAAGGGGGAATGGCTTTAAAATAAAAGAGTTTCAGAAGNAGCAACAGGACAAGGGGGAATGGCAACAGGACAAGGGGGAGTTTCAGACAAGGTATAGGAAGAAATTTGTCACAATGAGAGTGGTCAAACAGTGGCACAGGCTGCCCAGAGATGGTTGGATGTCCCTGGGACATCCTGGGAAACATTCAAGACCATGCCAGATGAAGGTCACTTGATCAAGTGGAAGATGTGCCTTCCACTTAGGCTGGGGAGGCTGGACTAGAAGACCTTTAAAGGTCCCTTCCAACCCAAATGATTCTATGATCAGATACAATTTTTACCTGCAAAACAAGAAGTTTTGCAGACATTTCTGCTACAGAGAAAGAATTTTCCTGTGTTGTGGAGACAGCTTTGAACCTGCTGGAATACCTACAGTAGATACTCAGTACTGTGCTATAATTAATTTGAACACAAAGCCTTCCCCTAGACAAATACACTAAGTTTAAGTACAAACCAAATGTTATTTTGTTTTACAGACACTACATGAATTTGGACACTTTCAGCTATAAAATGCATGTCGTTGAATGCAAATTTTGTGGTTTCCCTGAACAAGAACACAGTAAAAGCACCACAGGGATGCTGCTGCAGAGCTACAGCACAGTGAAATGGCACCTCACCATCTGCAATAATCTGTGCTCTCTTCTTGTTTTAAATAGCATCAGAGAGGTCTAAAATACATTATCACTTATCACTTGAGATAAAGAGAAAGGAAGATAATTTGACAGAATAGATGTTAACTTAAAATGCAGAAGGGGGAAAATATATCAGAGGAATAAGATAACTAAGAATAACTAAATTGTGTTCAGACAACGGGCACAAAGAGCTCTGAGCCACAAGAGAGGGCAGTATGTTCACAACTCCAAAAGCCTTCTCATCTGTGCATGAACAGATGAAAACAGCAGAAAAGGTAAATGAAACTTTTTAAACAGTGGAGTTAAAAAATAAGGCACTAGTTAGTGTACATGTCCGTGGCACACCACTAACAAATTCCAGTACCAGTGCAGACAGTTCAGCACACACCAGTATCCTGAATTATTGACAAAACTGCTACTGAAACCCTACAACAACCCAAAGCATATTCTGGGGGAACAGTATTAAACACATAAGCCAACATGGTTTAAAAAAAATAAAACAATCCTGAGGATTGCACAGGACACTTACTTCATTGTTTGCTATTTCGCTCGGGGTCGGCCAGCTTGCAATATCACCCAAATCATCGGCCTGCAAAGGTGACAAACAGTTTCTATTCCTTCCTTGATTTACCCCCTTTTAACACAGCACAAATGTCAGTCATGGCTCAGAGAGCCAGACTACCCTCTGGAGCAGAGCTGTTAAAAGTAGCAATTTTTAAAAAATAAGAAATACAACGGGAAACAAACACACAACTTTTGAAAGAGTTTTGGGCTCACATCAAACAATTGTCAGATTAAATGTTGTCTTAACATATGTGATTTAAAGGCATCTACTGCTCAAGGCTTCTAGGTTTTGGAAAACCTTGACAGCTATTATCCAACCTAAAAGGGGTGGCTGTACAAAATTTTAGGAACTTAATGTTTTAATAGAAGGACTAGGTGTCTCCTGGTGTAATGGTAATTTTATGCACATAAAGGACACTCATCACATAAGATGCAAAAGATTTCCAAAGCCAGTCTAGCATCACTTGTGCTCAAGTGATGCTGTTTCTTTGCAGCCCCTTCACATTTTTATGCAATCCCACTGTTTTTTTAAACAATAATGCCTTTCTTTATCCCTCGTGCATACACCAATTTAGCAACTCTCCTAATTTTAATTTCCCTTATTGATTTGTCTCTGTGTTCAAAATTGTCTATTACCAAGGCATAACATAACACTTCTGGTTGGAACTCCAAAATACCTTCTATCTTTTTATTAGAGCAGTGTCAGCTATTTATCATACTGAATATTTACAGGCAAAAATACAAACCTTGCTGCTTTTTCTTGTCCTGGGTTTTCCCGCTTTAATCACTTTAGTGGAATTTTGTAGTTCTGAAAAGGAAGAAAAACATTTTCAGGTGAAGAATTAGGCTGCACTTTAAATGAGTAGGGCAGGTGTGTGTTAACAGCTCTGCCATGTTCTATCATATTACACCAAAGTGTTTTTGAGGGCTTGATATCAAAGTCAATGAACATTTTTTTAGTGAACAAAGTCACTAATAGTACATGACACTGAAAATTCACATTCATAGTAAGTGCAAATCCTCTTGCAAACCAGGTGTACAAGATGCTGCCTTACTCTGTATTTAAGCACTTTTTCCACTAAGAAGGTCAAGGTTATGTCAAAATGCTGGTATTTTAACCTAACAAGTGGCAAAGTAAACCCCTGACATTTAATAAATTCTCCTATTAAAAGCTATACTTATAAGGCAGAATTTATGAAATCTATAATTATGCAAGCAAGGAAAAAAAAAACCATAGAAACAATTATATATTCCCAAGTTCCTAGTAATTTTCTTTTAGACACAGATGCCAAATACGGTTTAGCCATATAGCTCAAAGTCAAGCTAAAGTAAAAAAACAAAAACCAAAACAAAACAAATAAAAAAATAAAATAAAACAAACAAACAAAAAAAGGAAAATATGCAAAGAGAAAAATACAATTTAGTTAAAGCCCAAACATTATAATAATGATCCCATCTGATCTCCTGAGCAAGAGGAAACCATCTCTTAATTTCTTCTGCTAAGCCCTGGTTCTCCCAGTGCATGTCTTCCCATACAGATGGGAGTCACAACCATTCCTTGAAACCTCTCATTCTGTGTTTTATTGCAAGACGAGCTTGAAACACCGAACGTGTCTGAAATCACAAGTGGATTATTTTATACAGGGATAACATCACCTCCTCAGCCCTTATCTCTTTCACATCCAGTGACTAATCTCCCTTATCACGGCTCCACACTGGGAACCCCACCCTTGTGCCCCAGTGACTCTGGAAAGCCTCTCTGTCTGCTTCCTGGAATACACAGAGAACGTTAGAAGCACAAACTAATGCTTACTCCACATTCCAGTCTAAATTTTAATATCATGTATAGCCATATAAATTATGAATTTCATGTAGGTGCTTCATATAACTTGGACATTTCACCAGACACGAATCCAGTGAATCCTGACCACCATTTGCCAGCAGGTTTTTGCCTCTCCTACAGATCTGCTTTTTAAAACAAAGACAAAACACGTATCTCAATTAACTTCAGACTGAGAGCTTTAAGAAACACAGTGACGGTGTAACCCTAATTGTCACTTGCCACTCAGTAGTAAACTAATTGCCCTTTTACAAAACAAGACAAACGACTGCAGGGGTGGAGCAGCAAACAAATTTGTAATTCTCTCCAAGAGACCTGCCAATTACCCGTGCAGGTAAACTGAGTGGCTGCAGCGTGGCTGTAAACACACGTCTCTGTCCAATTACCTGACTGAAGCCCTTTTTCCACCTCACAGCACTTTTACTCCAATTGCTGCTGAAGGACTGCTCTGCCAGAACTTCTGCTCTGTGTGTCAGCAGGGCGTAGCGAGGCACTCAGAAGTGCAAGACTCATTGTTGCTGCACTGTCTTAGTCATGGGATATAATTTATTCCAGGAGGCAGGAGAGGCTATCTGAATGGAGCAGAATGAGACCCAACTCGTTTTAAGGAATCTCTCTTATCTGAATGGAGTAATCCAAGACTTGGAAGATGCATTTGCAAGCTAAACAAAAAGAAAGTATTAGACAATGCACCGCCTGGTGGATGATGCCCTTTTGGAACTCAAAGGGCTTGAGATCTCATCTCATCTCACTCTGTACATCCCTACCTGGCAACACCTCCACGAAGTTCCTTGTCCTCCCAAAAGAGCCATGCTCAAAACCAAATTTACAACCAAATTTACCAACAGGTCCTTCCTGGCTGGCTTTCTGGGGCTTATCAAGTGGGAGCCGGGCTTCAGTGTGAAGCATGAAAGGGAAGATAAAGGGGAAGGAAAAACAAGAAGGAGGGTGGGAGAGTAAAAGAACATAACAAGAGATCACTGGAAGGTTTTACCCAGGTCACACCTGTTCCGTTGTCATAAACAGGCCTAGAGCCACTATTCAGGCAAAACACGTGTTCAGATAAAAGCCCTCTGCTTAGCATCACTCTGGGGTTTGGTGTGAACATCCCATAATAGCACTGGGTACCCCAAAACGGCATATTTAGTTTCATCAGCATTCAACAAGGCCTTCCAAATAAATTATTTCACTTGTTAATTCCAACATAACTGCATTAAAATGGTTTATTCTGTGATATGCTACAAGGAACCTGTTCATTAGTGGCATGCTGTGTTGATAAAAGAATTCACTGATCTTCAATGGTTTTACTCACTGGGTTTCAGAGTTTTGAGGGTGTGGGGGAAATAAATAAAGTATGACTTTAAATTGCCTCAAGGATGAGGCAGTTTAATTGCCAATGATCATCTTTCAATCACTGAACTCCATCCAGTTGAGATGGCCTTCACATGAAAACAGAAATCAGCTTCCAAAGCCATTTTTATTATGGTTCTTCCAAGTTTCCTAACAGACCACATCCTAACAGGAGGTACTTCCTGCAGAAAGACAAGGCTGTACAAACATGCCATGTGCAACATGGCATGATAAATGGAACAACAGGCCTGAAAAATGGAAGATGAATTTTGGAACCACCAGAACAATCCTCTGGGACAACAGCAACAGAGAAGGAAAAGCAGACTGGATGGCTGAGGAGCAAAGTTTGTACATAAGATCTCTCACCAAAATACCCCTGATCACAATCACAACAGGATCACAAGTAATTGTGACTTCAGAAAGGATGGTCTGAAGCTCTGCAAATAAATAGCCAGCAAGTAATTTTTTTCTGATGGAGAGGGAGGGATGATATTGTTAATTTCTTCTGAAAGCAAAGTCTATAAATATAGGTGGAATGCATTCTAACTTTTGATACAAACACTGTTTATGCTGTGAGGCTTTCTAGACAGTATTAAGGTTTTATTTTTACTTGGACTGCATGTGTGTTCCCTTTTGTGAAGGAACAGCACCACATAAATTCCAGAAGTGCTTCAGGGAGCAAATAAAATCACCCAGCTCTTCAAAACTTAATTGGAGCCTGTGTGTTGAACTTGTATAATATTTTCCTTTCAATGCTCAGTTTGAAACTTGACAGAATATTCCATTTTTAAACAAGGAAAGCTATGCTTAAATCTATTGTTTTAACAGATGAAATATTGCAAATATAACAAAAATTGTCCCTTGGAGAATATCATTAATTCAAATCCAGAGCATGGATTAGAGCAGAGATTCTGCAAAACAATAAAAAAAATCCTAATTACTATCTGAACATTCTGCCCTACAAGAGTTCTAGAATTTTCTAGCAAAAACTACACTAGACTGTCAGTCTCCACACTATTTGAGCAATTACCCAAGGCAGCAAGTTAGGACACCTGCACCCTTCCACCTATTAATGTTCAAAACCCATCAATTTTTCAATACAACATGCAATGGGTGGGGGCAGTGCACAATACATGACTGATTCACCATGATGCTATTGCTTTTCCTTATATTCAATTTCTCAGTTTGTTTCTTTCTTAGCCTCTTCATAGAAAACTGCAACCTGTGATGCAATTTCTACCAAAGTTTTCACAGTTAAATGTAACACGTGCCATAGCACAGGGAGGTGGGTTTCAGTTTCATAACAGTTCTCCAGTTTAGAAACAAAAAGCCCAGACAAAAGACAACCATACAAAGTTACACATGCTGTTATGTACAACTAAAATACAGGCAGCAGCTTTGTAAGGATAATGTTTTTAATACCTTTAGGTTTGAGAAAATGGTCAGTGCTGAAACTTCTGATAATGCTTTGAATAATTTTTAGACACTGCTATTAAAACACTCCCTGAATTCATAAGAACTAATGAGAACACCTGCCTTAAATACATCCAAAAAATCTGATAATCCAATCATTTATGAATTTACTCATTTAAGGTTTGCTATTCCTAGGAACACAGTGTATCTTCACTACACTGTACCTTTACAACCTGTTTTGCTATCAGGCTAAAGCAAATTGATTTATACAATAGCACTACAGTGAAATGGTTCTGCTACCAAAACATCAAACAGATAAAATGTACTCTTTGATGCCCAGAAATAAACACAATAAGCATAAAAAAAAGAATGAAGTGTGCACTTACTTTAATTAACTACATCATTCAAGCACACACTAATAGGCAAACCCACTTCAACCACTTCAGCAGCACAATTATTTTGCTTCACTGAATATTTTCATGAATTTCATGAACAATTTTTGAATAATCACCTAATAAGTCATTAGAGACCCACATCAGCTATACAAATCACATGAAGACTTGAGAACTTGTCATTCAGAGCCCCTTTTTGCAACCTCACAAAAAGGGCAGTGCTGAAGGTTTCATCAGATGAAGAGGTGGGAGAACTTTGGAAATAAAATTATTTCAGCCACTTGATCCTGGGCTAATTTTTTTTTTTTTTTATGTGGAAGATGGGAAACTCACAGTTTCAGCCTAAAGAAGTGAGGACTTACTGCAATACATTGGCTTGGCACTACAAGGGGAGGGAGGCCCATCACAGAAGCACCTTTCATCACTTGGCAGCCTCTGTTAAACTCACTCCCTCTGACCACGATCACCAGGATTAGAATCATGGAATCATTAAGGTTGGAAAAGACCTCCAAGATCATCAAGACCAACCTTTGACCAAACACCACCATGTCAACTAAACCCTGGCACTGAGTGATTTCTTGAACCCCTCCAGGGACTGACACTCCACATCTCCCTGGGCAGTGTGTTTCAAAGCTTAACCACTCTCTCAGGGAAACAATTCTTCCTGAACTAGAGAAAAGCCTATTAATTTCACTAGAAATTTTATGGCTGATATGAGTCTTTCCCCACAAGTTAAAAGCAGATGAGGATGTAAAAGTAGCTTCTGAAGTAATTCTGAAGTTATTCTGCTTAAAAGTGAAGTTTAATGAAATGCTTGGTCAGAAACACTGTGGTAATAAACACACCAGGAGAAGTTCAGATATGTTTGCATTGGCTGTTTGGTTTACTGTAATGACTAAAACCCACTAAGGTATCTGGGACAAAAATATAATCAGGTGTAGTAACAACGCTTGGACCCAATTCTTCTGCCAAAGTTTTACATTTTCCTGGTAGTATCAGGTGACATTAACAGTTTGTTTCAGTAACAAGAGCCAGGTTTGCCTCTATCACAAACCAGTCCCATGATAAATTGAAAGGCCAAGGATGACAGGCTGGAGCCAATTTTCTCAAGTCTGTAACTATCACTGAACATACCATAGGTGCACGTCTCAGGAAACTTTTAACAAATTACGCCAGGATCAACAAGTCTAACAGGATCCAGTCACTGCTTTGATGTGAGATCCTTTTGCTCTTTACGGATAGTTCTACATTCCATCCCAGTAGTATTTCTGCTCATCCACTTATTATTTCACATGACTAATTTCCATACTACAACATTCATAAGGGCCTAGTGTGACAGATTTTGCTTTGCCAACGTGCAATTAGTTTCTTCAAAATACATCCCTTGTTGCGGGTGGAGGCACATGGCAATTTCTTCCTTCAAACGGCCAGGAAGGATCAGCTGCTTTGCCTTTTTACAAGGGTAAGAATGGTGGCTTCCTCACGGTGCTTCTGGTGGTGGCCAAACCAAAACACACACCCTCGTGTGTGTTCTCCACCAGTGCCACTGCCAGCAACACTGACTCCCTTATTTGCTCAGTTACACACCTGGCTACTAAAAATTATGTTCTAGTACAACTCCTCAGCTTAATTATTAATTCTATAAATGGTAAGCACAACTTCTTGCAGGAGAAAAACAATGTAAGGCTCTCCAAAATCATGAAATGAAGCAGACAGTGCACCCAGTGTATGAATGCACTGCTTCCTGCCTCCTCCTTCCTTCAACAACTATTTGTGTGCTTTATCTTTGCTGGAAAAGCAAACTTTACAGAGGTGAAGCACACAAGGTGCTAACGTGACAAAAGCAGCTTTCCCCCTGCTTCTGATGCAGCACTGTTGCTATTCCTGCCACAGCAAGGCAAATGGTTGACAAGTCCCCTTTCATGCATGAAGTAGACCACAAGCTACTGCCCAGCCAGCCGGATTTTGGAAGCTCGGCACAAACAGGTATTTAGGAGCGCGTCAGTACACACAAACAAAACAGTCCAGATAATAAAGATGGGTATATACGTTGCCAAAAGTTCTGCTCTTCAGCCAAGTAGAGAATTTGTGGTCTGGAATGTGGTCTCCGTTTGTATGACCTGTATACTTGAAACTGTAAATTATATATTTCTCTTTGTCAAGGAAGTACATGTTTAATTCAAGGATAAAAGTGACTTTGAGATCACAAAAAAGGTTTGTCAGGTGCCCTCGGGAGCAAGTGCTGAGATTGAAATTCTCGGGAAGCACTGGCTAAAGTATTTATTTTGAGGTCAGCAGTTTACTTGCAGCCAAGAACAATACTCCAAGAAGCTACAAACTTCTAGGAACTCTTTGCTAGCCTAAGCATAAAGCCTAGCAATTTCAAGTTAGGTCCTTGACGACCAGCTTTGTGAAGCCATATGCCCGTTCAGTCAGTGCGGTGGCCATAAAGCAGCTTTATCTTACATGTAGTGATTTAAGGCCAGGAAATTATCCCGTGGCTACTCTCCCTATGTAAACACACCAAATCCCAACAGCGAGCGAGCTGTCTGCTTTTGTCAGTGCTTAGAGCCCCCGCAACCCCATTCTGGAAACCAAACCCAAGTAACGGATCGTTCCGAGGGCCTTGCTACACAATTAGCAAAAAAAGAGCTGCGGCAAAGCGGCATTTCTAAAGGAGGCTAAACGAGACGAGTGGGCGAGCAGCCCTCTCTGCGAGCGCAAGGGGCCGGCCGGAGGTCACCGCCGGGCCGGGGTGGCCACTCGCAAGCCCCGGGACCTGCAGCCAGCCCGGCGCTCCCGTCCCCGGCCGTATCCCCCGCCCCGAGCGCTGCCTCCTGTGCCCATGTATGTCAAACCCAGCGCGCCCGGCCCGGCTCCAGCCGCGCTGCGCACGGGCCCGGCTCCGCGGCCGCCGACAAACACGCGCTTTTCCTTCCTAAAAANCAAAAAAAACCCCAAAATTAAAATAACATATAGGTAGAGGCTGCCCAGCGCAGAGCAGCACACGCACACACAGCGAGCCCGCAGAGCTGTCAGAGACCACCGAGGATGAGGATTAGGATTAGCCGCCCAGCAGCTCCAGCAACACGGAGGAGCAGCGCCGCCGCTTCTCCCTCGCCACCAGCGCCTCTAACAGCCTCGTCCCGCCCGGGGAGGGGCGTTCGCTCCTAAAAATAAACCCTCACCCCAAGTAACCCCCCTTCCCCGCTCTGCCCGCACCCCGCATCCTCAGCGCCAAGCGGGAGACAGGGGAGCGGCGAAGGGAAGCGCTGCCTGCCCGAAGCGACCCCCGCCCGCAGCCCCCTCGGCCGCCCCGGCCCCGCCCGCACGGGGGAGGGACCCGGGGCTCTCCCGTGCGCCGTGACCTCACGCGGCCGGGAGGCTTTCCAGGCCCTTTCGGACATTTCGGCTCTGCAGGCCTCGCCCGCACCTGCACGGCGCGAGGAGGGTCTGGATATGGTGGGCAGGAGGATGAGCGCGTCTCGTTGGCGCGAAGGGGACTCCCCGGGGCACAGCCTCGAGAACATACCTGAGGTCCCAGCAGCGAGGGAATCCCGTATCATTTCAGCATTCCAACAGACGGGTACCTCTGCCATCACATCATCTCTCCTCTGCCTTTCTACTTTCTGCCAAAAATCCCCCAGCAAATGATCTCACAGTAGCACGTGCACTCATTCCACGCTCACTGGTTATACCCACACTCCTGCCACTGCGTTATCCCACAAGCACTACGGTCACAGGATGAGGAAAGCCACCACGACATGACATTAATCACTCCTTTCCCTCTTTGCAGCTCCTAGTGCTCCCACAATTCTCCTTGATTACACCTTAAGACACCTGCTCCTCTCCCATTTCCTTCATTCACCTCTCAGCCGTGTTTACTCCCTTTCTTACAAAAGGTCTTCCAGAAACTAATGCCAACACTTCTTTAATGAACTAAGCAAATTCCCAAATAGGCTTCTATAAAGCTAGTCAAATATTTTTGAAGTAGTGTCACAAATAAATAAATTTCCTGGGTTTTGCAGCAGTAAAATATGTTCTGTTTGGGATAATGTTCTCTGCTCTAATGAGATCATGTGGAGTTTTACCCCTTCATCAGAAAAAAAAAAAAAAAAAATCCACCACAAATCAACCAAAACCTCAACAAATTCCAACCACAGCTGACACTTCAGGCACTGAAACATTTTCAGGTTTATTCTGGAACTGGGTGTCCAGTAGTAGCAGATCAGATCACCTGGTGGAAGTCCAGGCCTACCTCAAAGCAAACCCCACGTGCCTGCTGCTTTGTTCAAGATATTTGGAAATTAATGACCTGCTGTGGTATAGGCTTGAAATTAAAACATCTACTACAATTGTTATGTGACAAGGAGCAAACTACATATACGTGTTAATGCACATTCCTGTGATTGCAGATTTCAGCTCCAAACATTAGAGGAATTTTCATAAACAGAGAAAAACATCACCCCTGCTTCTAAACACTTTTTGTACCGAAAGTGACACATGTTTTCTTTTAAAATTTATATCAAGAAAGACTAAAAAACATAGAATGATGAAAATTACAGCAAATCATCAAACCCTTAGAGGCATTTTCCTTTGATACCAAGAACTCAATTTTTTCAGATGCCATATGTTTACTAATCAAGGACATGCCGATTGCATACACTCCTGAATAAAGGAGAATTAGTCACACTAAAACAATTTCCATTTCTTTCATTTGGTCTCCCAAACTCAGGAGTTAAGCAGAGGCTAGAGCAATATGAAAGTAAAAAAAAAATACCTAAGTCGCAGTTAAGAAGGGGATTAACCTCTTGTTTTCTCTTTTTCCCATGCAAGTGTTAGAAGATAAGGAAGCAGAGGTGTAGGCCAGCTGGGACTTCAGGAATACTACAGCACAGGAACCTAAACAGAGCAGGAAAAAAAGCAGGAAACTAATTAAGAGCTAATTATGTGGGGGGAAAAAAAGCATTCAAGTTGATCAGTTACATGGCACTTGAGACGTTTTTGTCCATACTTGCTTTGCTAACTCCCGTAGGATGGAGTTTCCTGCAGACTTTGTTGGATGGACTGGTACTGAAGAGGATATAAAAAGGAGGATATAACTGTTACAGTTGCTAGGACTCATCCTTCACATTTTGTCCACTTGTATCATCCTCCATGTTACTTTCTAGCACTGTGAGTCAGACTTCCTTGGCAAAACTCTCTTTCCTTCCGGAACACAATACTGAAAATGCTCCTGTTTGGAAAAGGGGCTGATTTACACCAAATGAAACCGGGAGAATAACAATTCTTATTTATGTTTTGATGCTCATGTTTTATCTTGTGTGGAAGCACCCAAGCCTACCAAGGAACACTGCAAATTCCAGGATTGCATGGAATAGCAGCATTTTACTGCTACAGGGTAAAAATTCAGGAGGAATTACATGGTTACAGACCACCCCAAAGCTCCTTTCCATACCGTGTAACTTATCATTACTGCCAAGCTGGCAGAGAACCTGACAGTCTGAGATAAAGAAATTTCCCTGCCCAACCACCAGCAATTCAGATCAACATTTAAAAAAAAACCAACACAAGACAGAAACAATTAAGATAAAAAAAAAAAAAAAAAACCTGCCTCTCAGAGTGTTAGCAGCTATCAAGCAGAAATAGTATTCAGAGAATCCAAGGATTTTCACTTTTCTACTGTTTAAAGAGTATCTCCATTACAGGCATTTGACATTCCAGTACGAGGTAAGAAAAAGCAGCAAGACTCCATTCCTTCATAAAGTGTTTCCTTTCTGCATACTTTCTGGAGTAATAAAACACAAATGATATATCCTTGCTAAAAAAAAAAAAAAAAGAAAAATCCTGAGTGGCTCCTTTTGAGTTGTCTGGGGGTTTTATTGGCCTTGGGGAAAAAGGTAGAAAACACTCCATCTGACAGTTATTAGATGTGTCCTGCATTAGCAAGTGTAAAACTGGAATCACAATGGTATCTTAATTAGCTGATACAAGCTTATTTTCCTTACTAGGTTTCTAGGCATGTAGAAAAACATCAAAGCAGCACCAGTGTTTGTTGTGTGAAGCTTTTATCGTGTCCTGTAGATTACATGCTCTCCTCGTGCTACAGCTCTAGTAGGAACAGAAAGGATTACAGGATGACAGTGGGATGCATTCTGAACACCTGTTAAAAAGAGAAAAAAAACCCCTCACACCTAAATGTTTTTAGGACTTTTATTGAAAAAATTTAAAACCAAAAAATTACCAAGGCCAGTTTTACAATAAATTTAAGACATACAGAATGGCTTACCTGCTACAAGGAAGAAACCTTATTACAATATTTCTCTCATGCAACTCCTGGATTAAAACCACATTTTCATTTAACATCAAAATGGATTATTTATACTTAGGATTTAACTTTAAAATATTATTTAAAAAGTTGGTTTTCCAAGGGTTAAAAACACTTACACAGCAAGATTCCCCCCTTCATAGACCAGCTCCAGTCTGATAACTGGCAGAAATAGACCACTGAGCTCATTCTTCCTTTTTTTGTTATTCAAACCTGAGAAATTTCTTAAATAATGCTTACTGGGCTTTCATATTTGGCAACGCGACTTCAGTTACAGAGCAAAGTGTGATTCCTTATTCTTGTCAGAAACCAGTCTTTCACTGCTTGTCCCAAAAGATACTCTCAGAACCAGGAGCAGCATTTGTCCCAAAAGACACTCTTACAGCAGGAGTGGCATTAGCCTAAACCTGCTTCTGTGCCCTTTTGGTAAGTTAAACCTTGTTAGTAAAACCATTGGGACACTAACCTCAGGATGCAGAGTTCCCATCAGTTGTGTAATTCCCAGTATTGTGCGCTTTGAAAATATTTACTTTGGCATGTTATACTTTGTAGCATAGTTGATTTTTTTTGTGCTTACTCCTGGCCTTTACAAAATCTGTCTTTTCTCTCTTGCATTTATTCAAGCCTTTTCCCTTGCCATGTTATCTCCCTTTCTCATAGCTGCAACAGAAGCAGGACACAAAGCACACAATTACATTTAAAATGTGAGAGCTACAAAAGCTGCTGAACAGCAGACAGTGCTCTGGTAAAGCACTCTTAGTTGATGAATATGCTTGTAAACCCTGTGAATCTTTTAGTACACTAGTCAAGACTTCAATTTTAAATTTGTAAGCTTACTAATATTTAATTTCAAACCCTCCAAATATTTGGTGTTTAAATGTGCTAGTCACTTCACACTTGCTCCCCACATATAAAACCAACACTCTCCAAAGAAATGATGAAAAACCACTTGAAAGAAGCAATTTAACTTCCAACAGACTAGAACCTCTTCTGCATTTTCAGTAAATTTGTATATTAGATCATTTGGGTTATCCAAAACTGTTGCTCTTCAGTTTTATCTGAACACACCTGATTCTCAAATGAACAATGATTTCTTCACAGTTACTAGTCCTGTCAACCTGACTAAAATTCAAGAGAATNAGTTTTATCTGAACACACCTGATTTTCAAATGAACAATTATTTCTTCCTGACTAAAATTCAAGAGAACATATAAACTGAGCTTTGTTTGCTCCCTATTCTGCCTACTAAAAACCTTTACAGTAACCACGGAGATCAAAAGTGCTTGATTGGAAAGGTGCAGAAGTCACACATCCTGAGAAATGGCTGGATTTTTCTGTTTGTTTCAGAATAATCCTGGTTGTGACTGTAATAAATAAATACTGACGTGTTTCAGTTTTCAACTTCTTTGCAAATTGGTTTTAAAAGAATGCTACAGGAGATTAACACAAAAAAAAAAAAAAGTGGAGAGATACCCACACAGTTGGTACATGACAACCTTTTATTCTACTGTAATTTGTTGGCATTTTTTATCCCAAAAGAGGAAACAACAGACTTTGGATTTTCTTAAATGCATTCAAAATCCAAGTTTCTTTATTTTTCATCCAATTAAAAAAGACAAGTGTTGAAAAATAAGGAGCAAACCTAACTGTTTCAATAACCTTTAGTCTCATGTATCTTTTAAATTATACAGTGCAAGTGTGTTTTGCATATCAGTGCTGAGTGCACTTTAGAAAGGACATCTGTTGAAGTATTTCCAACAGGTCTTTATAGCACCATATAATCTGCTGTTAATTTAACTGCTTAGAATCAGCCAGTGCTTAGAAAGTAAAATTATGATATTTCTATTTCATCTATCATTCCAAAAAAGTAAAAGAAATCTGGAAGCTTATGTTATCCAACTGAATTAATGTAAACAATTAATTACCAGACACTTGATTTTCACTTATTCCAGTTTTGTGAACCTTGTTGATGAGTTGCTACATGATCCTTCTGTAATGGCACAGTTTAATTCAGTGGCAGGAAAACTTCACGGACGTATTGAATGAAAACGTCTCTCTCTCACTTTTCCTTGAATTGTCAAAGTCTCTCTTTGCAAGATGTGGTGCTGAGCCTTCTGCTAAGGCTCATTTTCAATTCATAATTCAAGAGAAAGGCAGTGACAAACACAAGAGGCTGAGTGCTGGCAAAGCCACGGTACAACACAATAGGAACAGCAAGGCCATGAGGAAGCAAGAGGTAACCGAGGTATCTGGAACAAACCAAAACAGCTAAACACAAGAGAGCAGCTTAGCCTCACAGCACATTTTACATTCTTCCAATACTTGATTGGTCTGTTTTCTACTGACACACGATTCAGAATTTATTCAGAATTGAAGGAACACACAATCTGGTTAGACATGAAGTACATGAACCGTTCATGCACTGACAAATGCTGCTGTTGTTTTTTCACAGGTAACGCAGAAGCAGCTGTGTCAGAATGGCACTGGGCTGAAATGAAAGTAATGCTGGTACTTTACCACTTCTGGTAATTGTTACCTACAACAGTCAGTGACCATCTGCTCAACACTACAAGAGGCTTGTTTTCCAAACATGAGTTCCAGTAAGCTGAATTACAAATGAGATCAGTCTGAATGCATTAGAAAGATCACATGGTGTATTTCTGGAGGAAGCGGTCAAACGCGTCATAAATCGCTTGTCTGAAACGAGAAGAGAAGAGAAGAGAAGAGAAGAGAAGAGAAGAGAAGAGAAGAGAAGAGAAGAGAAGA
>VZSE01008513.1:26999-44048 GCA_013398275.1 Promerops cafer | reverse complement strand
GAAAAGAAAAGAAAAGAAAAGAAAAGAAAAGAAAAGAAAAGAAAAGAAAAGAAAAGAAAAGAAAAGAAAAGAAAAGAAAAGAAAAGAAAAGAAAAGAAAGAAAAAGAAAAGAGAAGAGAAGAGAAGAGAAGAGAAGAGAAGAGAAGAGAAGAGAAGAGAAGAGAAGAGAAGAGAAGAGAAGAGAAGAGAAGAGAAGAGAAGAGAAGAGAAGAGAAGAATTTTTATAATTTGGAAAAAGGCATCTTTCCATATATCTACAAATATATCTACAAAGCTATCATCACAATTTCAAAACAGTGTTCAATAAAAATGTGGTATCAGGTGGTATTTTCTCCTTCCTTTATTTCTGGGATCTCTCACTTCAATCTAGTAATATATTTGTGTTTCAGGAATGAGTGGGACTATTTTCCTACTTTAATGCAAGTGGAAATGTCACTTCCATAAGTGCCTCCCATGCAAAACCACCACAATGGATTAGGAGTTTTCTACTCAAACACATTAGAGACATGCATACCTTGAAATTTTTTAGCAACTATCATAAAAGTAAGGCTGGAGTTTTAAACAGCAATAAACTACTGGTTAGCATACATTGACTAAATATAGTGCTATTCTTTTTTGTTGTTGCTTATACTTCCTAAATGGCGTGTATAGTCTTCCTAATTCCTTGTATTTTAAAATTAGCAGCAAAAGTATTTGACTTTTTGAAAACTAGAGAATTGCACTCATAGAACTGATTTACACAACTGTCTTTAGAAAATCAACACCTGATATTACTAAGGCATGAATTCATGCAAGTACTACTTCTTTACAGTCAAGCTTTTATTTTGATTAAATCTAAAATTTAAGTTTAAACTTTTCTGTTCACCTTACCTGAAGAGTCCTTGTTTGAAGAGGTAGGCACTGACATGACCTCCATCCAGATACCTGATTTCACACCCTGGCCAGATCTCTTGGAGGCTGCGCACGCCGGTGCGAGGAATGTACGCATCCTCCTTGGCTTGTACTACTATGATTAAACTTGGGTCAACTGGAACTAAAGGAAAACAAGGCAGAACTGAATTTATCTGTGGTAAGAAATAGAAACACAGCTGAGATATCTGTTGTCAAAATGCTATTTTCACAAAAAAATTCAATTATTCGAAGTTTTAATAAAATTACATGTACTAAAGTCTGCAGCAGAATTTATCGGGTTTTTGATGTTACAGTGGTGAGGCCATCAGTGGTGGAAAAACAGACTAATCCTTACCCTTCCCACCCCTAGAGCAGAAATTCCTCAAAGACTTGTGAAGCTGGCAAGAGAATTCTCTTTCCTCTTATCAACAAAACTTATAGCATTCATGTCAGTTCTCTGAGATCTCTTTTTATTGACAAAAGGAATGATGAAATTCAACAGAGTAGAAGTTTCATATTTTTTTTCCACTCAAGGAGGAAAAAAGACAACTTTTTATACAAGAGGTCAGAAACTACAGGCTATGTTCACTTTAGTTTCTGTTTCCTACACGGTTTACTTGCATAAAAATCCTAACATATTGTTATACATATTCATTACTCATAAACAGAACTGCACCAATCAGATTACTAGCAGGAATAACACCAATATGATGTTGAGAAAAATAATACCAAAATTATGTTGAACATGGAACATTTCTCCTCTTCAAAAAGAAAATATGTGGTATGTTAAAGGGTGACCAGCCAAGATGTCTGGCAGTGGGGTGTCACAAATAATTTAAACCCTTTCTTCTTTCATACTAAATCATATATAGAGAATATGTAATGCTAGGATAAATTCAAGTCTTCCATTCAATTTTCCATGAAATCTGAGCATTAGGCAGATTTTCTGAAGCTCCTCTGTGGCCTCACTCCAAGGATACCCTGGCAGGGGATGCAAAGTCTCCCAGAGAATGATGAGACCTGGTAGACCATTGACACAATGGACTCCATTACTTTGACAAGTGCATCAGGAACACAGATCCTTTTAAGTTCCAAGAAAGGTCAGTGCTTAGCTAAATGATACCTGGATAAGTCTAGATAAACCAGAAAGTCTGTACATAGAATAAAACTTACAGGGCTTTTTCTGTCTACTGAAATAACTAAAAGCTTCAAGGAAAGCACTTCACTGGTATTTATCACAAAACACCTCTGGCTAGCAGTGAAAGAACCTACACTAGTGTAGATTCCTTTTATTGTGTGTTTCCTTTTAGTTATTTTTAACATTTATTTAAATTTAAACACTTGTACCAATAGAGTACTGAATGCCAGAACTAAGAAATGAGGTGGCACAGGGGCTCAGTATCAAGAAAGCTTTGACACTAAAAGACAATTCTGTCTGAAGTCAAAGCACGTTGTAGGAGATGCCTTCAGCAGATTCATGCACAGCCAAACCATGAACTGCCACAAAAGGAATTCTGAGCCCCCACTCCAGCAGAGCCTTTTAAGGCAGCTCTAGGAAGCAATCACTTGTTTGCAGTGCTGGAAAGGGTTTGTCCTGAACGCCAAGGAATGCTGGACTACAGCTCCCCCTATATGCTATGCCTGTCCTGGGAAACAGTATTCACCAGCCTGCACCAGCCCAGAAGGACCCCCAAAATGTTTTTCTGGCAACATCATTCAAGCTTGGTGCTCAGCTATGCAGGCTACTTTCTATCTGAAGTCAGTATGAGATTTCTGGTTGAAAAACCTTATTAGCAGATTAATTAAGATTAACAGACTCAGGTATTACTCACATCACACGTGTTTTCTTCCTTTAGATAATACAAATTTGCACTAACTGTAAAAAGCCACAGCAAGGCAGAGGAGAAAAATGCGCAAAGATACTGAGAGGCAAATTTTTAATTAACTTTATCATTAGTTGGCCATCAAGAAGGGAAAAAAAAACAATTAGGAAATGGAGTAGTAAGTAGACACTATAGAATAATCCTCACAATATTTTCATCTTTCAGCAAAGGTGCCAGCAGGTTTACACTTGGAGAATGAAGAAAATACCTTTCCCCCCACTGTATTTTATTCAGCTTTCCAACATGCATACTGAAACAAAGAGATACATACCTGGGAAGTTAGCTACGTGGGTACATTCATCCATTACTCCCTTCATGAACATTAAGGATTCTCTCTGTAAAGTGTCACTCCTCCTCCTTGTATTTATCCTGTGTCCTTGTGGGCTGGTTAAGTTTTTATTGCTACTGCTACTGGTGGAAAAAGTTTGATTTATGCACTGCATTTTAGGAGCATCTTGCATTAAGAGTCTTTCTGAAGAGGCACTTAGAGCACTTCTATTTGTGGCAAAGCTGTGAAGAGATTCCTTAGATACAGTGTCATTCAAGGACTCAAAGCTGAATATTCTGGAAGCCACGTCCATGTCTGCCAGACTATCCACACTGTCAGGGAAGTTCTTCACAAAGTCTTGTCCCATCTTGAAAGAATCCGTCTAAAAAAAGACAACAATTAAGGGCTTCTCCCTTAAACCAGTTGTTTAATTCTATTTTTAAGATGAACTCATAATTTAAAAAAATTTTTAAAAGATTTTAAAAAGACACTACCAGCACTGCTTACTTTTCAGCTTGCAGGTCATTCAGTTAAATCCTGATCATCATAACCTCTTGATAATTTCATTCTACATTTCTGTCAGTTTAAAAAATTGCAGGAGGTACTTACATATACAGAAGCTTGTGGTATAAACAATTGTTTTTCTTTCTATATTAAACTCTGAATTTGTAATCACAGTCATTTAAGCTTAAATGACCTAATTATAACAATAATAGAAAAATGAACATATGTGACCAGGTCTAATGTTATGTTTAGGACTGAAAAATTGCCAGTCTCTAAATACTAGGGACACATAAGCTGAACATCTTGAAAAATGTTTCTTCTTTTCATTTGTATTTGACTTAAAAATGGCAAGGGCCCAAGTAAAAACTGTCTGCACCCCAGCTCCTATTTTCCTGCTGTGAGGTATTAGAAAAAGAACTATCACAAAGGAAAGAATCTTAGGGGGGGAAAAAAAAAAGGCATTTATCAGAATTTTGATTGAATACACTTTATGTTGTAGATTACAATTAAGTGTGATCAAAGGAAAAACTTGTAGCAAGGGCTATACTTTAAACTCATTATACAACCAAAATATTAGTTCTGTTTCTCAGGTTTTTCCTTCAAAGACTAAATTTATCAAAGCATAAAGAAACAACATGCCAGTATGTTCTAGCTAACAATTGTCTACTTTTAGTGGAAGTAAAAAGAGTTGTATTATTTGCTAGATTTGCACGTGTAAATACTAGCAGATAGGTAAAATAAACCATACTTACTCCACAATATTCAAGCATTTGAATGATTTCTTCTTCATACACAGTTTGTGTAAAATACTGTTTCTCCAGCTCTCTCCAGTTCACTGCCTTACTCAGCACACCCTGAGATGATAAACAAAAGCATTCAGTACACAAGTAAAACCCAGAGGTCATGCTAAAATAATGATACACGCAGGAAATTGACCTGTTCCTCTCCTGATTTTTTCCGTGGAATTCTGTTCCCAGACTGCCCTCAGAATTATTGCAATCAAAGCACAGGCACATATTATAACACAGGACGTGGAATCCCACCTCCCTTGTGGCCAGCCCAAACCTCTTAACTTACATTTCTGATTATAATGTAATTCATTAACAAAAAATGTATTTTGTAATTTGTTGATTACCGTAGTGAAGACTGCAGAGGCTGTTGACCAGGAAAGACATGGAATCAATGGCAATGGTTTAGGCCAGTTTGTCACTGCCAGTGAAGCCATCTAGAATCAAAGGCACTTATTACACATTTTAACACTGAATTCACAATATGGTAAAAAGAACTCTCCCATCTTCAATTTCTTCGTTTACATGGTATTTATGAAACATGTGGTGCCAAAGAGTTACGAACTGTGGCAGCCAGATATACTTTCACCTATTTAGAAGTTACTATCTAGTCTCCAGTGATTTTTTAAAAAATAAACATTGCTCTGGAAAGGACTCATTTCAAGGCTGAATGTGATTTGGCCATAAGAATTGCCAATGGAATATTATTAAATAATCAATTAATTACCATTATAATTATAAAAACTAATACAAGCTGTTAGTTGTTTAAAACCATAAAAAACTTCTATAAAGCTTTCCACCAAGTTCTTGCAAGTTTATTTCAAGGCAAAACAAAGGCAATCTATGAGAAGGACTATTTGAAATTCTATACTTTCAAAATTTGTATACAGGAAACAAAATTTGAAGGAGAAGAAATTCAACATGTTAAGCGTATTCTTTTTCTGTCCTTTAGGTTTGAATTATTACTTTTGCATCAGTTTTCAGAACATACTGGGACTGCTCTGTTCATCCCAGAAAAAGCCAGAGCAAGTAAGTTCAATGTACAGAAGTTCCCTATATGATATGTTCTTGACAAATTTTATTTTATTAATACAAAACACCTTGTGTCTGTTCTAGATGGTCTAACAAGTGGATTTACGCAACTGAACTATAATTCTATTCTAATTATTTTTATTAATAAAAAGTTACTGGAACACTACACATCTATGTTCCGATTCTCTTCAGTAGTAGAAGTCTCTCCCCTTTAATAGAGCTGAATCAATGCTTATAACCTTCCATTGTAAAACACACTCTAAAGAGGATCAACATCAAATGTCACTTATTTCACAGAAGTTTCTGATTCAGCAGGGTGATGCTGATGTAAACCAAAGGTGCTCTGTACATTTATAACATTTACACTTATAAAACTGTGCTTTAGGGGAATATTTTCTTTTCGGGAAACACTACCATAACCATTATTTACTGAGCTCCTAACAAACAAAGAAAGGTGTGCTGTTTTAATAAGCTTTGCACCTGTGTCTCACAGAGCTGTGATAATCTGCAGACACAAGCAGTAACATTTTAACTGTGTGTTAGTCTTTCAAGCATCTTAGTGATACACTGCTGGTTTAGTTCGAGTATGCACAGTGTCATACAGAAAATGTTATCCACCTCACCACAGAAATCTCTGATCAGTACCAATGATCACTGACACCAAAAGTCAACTCAATTACATCATGCCTACAGAGAGGGGGTATTTCACACAATGCATTAAAACACAAAGATTTAAGCAAGAAGAAAGGAGGAAAAGAGGGAAAATTAGCAATCGATCAGGGCAGACTTTCTTTCAGCAAACATTTCTGCCCCCCACCCTTGTGGAAAAAAAACAATTATGTGAGAAGTTTATATTCTTATTAAGCCTGCTGGGAGATGGCTGACAAAGGGCTCTATGATTTGTCAGTACATATTAAGGATTATACTAATTCAGCACCACAGAACATGAGACTTGCCAACAATTTGTTTCTCATGACTCTGTTTGTTTTAAAGCACTCCTGAGATCAACACTGTAAAACAAATTATTTCCGTATGCTCCACGATCAAATGAGAAGTTAAAACAAAAATTACTGAACAGGAGATATAAAAGCTTACATGTCCTCCCATGGATATTCCAGTCATCCCTAGTGGTCCATAGCCTTCTCTCTCTAGCCAGTGCAAAAGAGCTGCCGATTCTAGAATTAGAGCTCCTCCCATCACAAACAGGTCCGAGACATTTTTTAAACATGACCGTCTTTTCTCCCCAGAAAAGGAAAATAGAGGGTTTATTTTCTAAGATTAGACTCTGACAGTTCTTATCATTCTATACATACTTTTATACACAGCTTCATCGCAATCTCAGAGAATTTTGGAGCTGGACTCCTGTTGATTCAACAGGAGGAAAAAGCAAGCCCAGATTTTCTGGCTCGTGTAATTTTTTGTCTAAATGAGGACTAGAAATAGACACCTGCCTATGCTTTTAATGTAGTATCATTGACAGCTTGGCCTTTTGGAAACAATTACCAACATTAGCATCTCATTAGTAGCAATATTCTGTCCTGTGAAGTTGTAACAGATACTTTAGAAATAGAATCAAATTGATACAGTCCTAGGCATACACTATCTCATTTGCAGAAACAAGTATTTTTTTTTTCTTATTTACCTGTTTTACATCATTGAAAAATTGCACACAACATTTGAAGAGCAATCAGTATGTCAGCTTTGGAAGCACTCATCAGTGTCACTGTAAGACTGAAACTGTAAGTGGGAAGTTTGTCACGGTATTGAGAAATTCAGGCAGTGCACTGCAAAGCACTAAAACACAGAAGACACACAAAACAAGTAGAAATCTATTTGGCTGAGCCATCAGGGGGACTCTATAAATAATAGACTTCTAATTTGGGGAGGGGGACTGAGTATTTTCAGTAGCACAGCCAGGTTACAAGGGGCCCCTGGCCTCTCCTGCCAGCAAGCCACCATCACATTTGCGACACTCTGAAGCACAAGGACAAAGCTCACTGTGAAGTCACACAGAAGTGAACAGAGCTGCTGCAAAGCAGCATTTTACAGCCTAATGCAATTCTTTCCTACAGCTTCGTGAGATTCCTCAGCCCTCTGCAGCTGCTGTATTTATTGAACACTGTCACCTGTTACACTGGTGCTGTGTAACCCTGTATGGGAGAGTGACAATCACATACTGGGGTTTTAGAGTGAGCACCCCCCCCGCCTTGAAACAATCCTGACACACTGGACAACTGAGAACAGAGTTATTTAATTTATTCCTCTGCATTAGATTCCCCATAACTGGAAATTAATCTACCAATGGACGTAGTCCAGCACACACTTTCTCCTGTCACTTTCCTACAATCTTACAAAAACACCTTCTCTGTGTCTTATAGTCACGTTAAATGTCTGAGTTAGGATTAAAAAGGATTAAAACACCAACTTGTATTTGGACTTTCAGAAATATTGGGAGACAAAGCTTTGCTTCAGACACGTATCCTGTTGAATTCTGATAATACGTCTGTGGTTTGGAAAATGAAAAAAGTAAAAAAAACAACACTGCCTAATTAGGCTTCCAAATTTAAATTTAAGAAACTGACTGAAGACATAAATCCTGTAAAATACTGAATATTGCATAGCGTCCTGACTAACAACCAATCAACACCAGATTTATTCATATGCCTGTAAATCCTTAAAAGATCTTGGAAAAGCAAAATCCTAGCAATTATAATGGAAATATGCTATCTGAGCAAAGATTATTCAGAGCTGACTGAAATATAACAGCAGCAGTTGTACATGCAGTTGTGAGTCAGGAAAATAAAATGGCCCTGGCTTGTACTCACACAAGATGTTTGTATCTCACTCCATACTGCAAGTTCATCTTGTGCAAACTTTCCCAATCCCTGAGATCTCCTAACACAACACCCAAAGCAGTTTAGCAAACAGCAGACAATTTCACATTGGCAGGTTACAAGTGGTTTTTGAAATGTTTTTTTCTTAATAAGCTATCAAAGTTTAGACAACTTGTGGCTCAAAAGAGAAAAAAAGAAAAGCAGTATTTTAAAAACACAGTATCCATAAATGTAACAGGAATACTTACATTTGATCCTTAGGTTTTCTACAGCCATGTAAAATACTCCAGTTAAAGAAAGTAAAAAAGGCTTTATCAAAACTGGTCATTAAAAAAAATAGATCAAATAAATAATATGCAAAAATAGCATGAATTAATTGAAATTTGGAATTTCAACTCCCAGTGTTTAACTGTCACTAAATTAAATTCAATCTATTTCAATGATGCAGTTTGCAACATTTTACTGTTGTCAGATATATGGGTAGGAAAAAAGTGTAACTTGAGATCCTATTTAATGAAACAGAATAGTAGTGCTATACAAGATGACAGAACAAAACTTAAATGTTTTTAAAAAAAACCCACCCAAATGTGAAGAGGTAAGAGCAAGTTTCTCAGAAGTTTCCCGAGGTACCACAGAACTGTGTTTCACATAATGGTCATACTTTCTTTGATTCTACCCAATGGGTACCAAGAAGTTGGTATTTTAGGAGTGTGGTAACTCTTCTACCTTGCAGAGGGGACATTAGGAATAACTACTGAGTTTTCCACAAAAGGATATAGTAAGGATTTTCTAGCAACAGGGAAGCCATACAAGCTTCTTTAATCATTGGCCGCGCCATCAGTGTGCGCCTCCTCCAGAAGTGCTAAAGACAAGATGTACAAACAACACAGATAAGACAAAATTTGATGACTGAATTTCTCAGTAACAATCAATTTTACATTTTACACACTCACATGGTCTCCAGTGCCTGCTAAATGAATGCACACAGGTCTGTGCTTGCCATTCCATCTTCTGGGTATGATGAACTGAAATCTGTAAGAAATGAACACCTGTTTTAGCAGAGTAGGAATATCTATGAACAAGCTGCATCAAGAGAAATTAATTAAAAAAACAAAACCAAAACAACATAAGTATTTGTAACCCATGCAGGCAAACTGCCAGCAATTCAGCAACATCATTTTTCATGAACACATTCAGCAAACAAAGGAATCTGAAAGTAGGACAGGAGAAAGGCCAAACTAGAAAAGAAGCCAAGATGAAAGATCATGTTCCTAAAAAAGACTACTACCTCATCATCACAATTTAAACTTTGCAGAGTGGAGAAATGCAACTTCAGATAAAGAGCAGCCTAAACAAGCATGTCCAGCTCTCCTAGGCATCATTGCTATTTTTCTCCTGAAGGCACAACAGCTGAAATTGAAGATTAAGATGAGCAATAAATAAAAAAAAATCAAAACCCCAGCACACAAACCATGAAATTATTCCATACATTCAACATCAATCAATTAATGTCTTCTGCTGCTACTTATTTACAGTTTAAACTACTGAAAAAAAAAAAAATCCCTTCTGAGCCACCACTGTTTTCCCCACAAGATGGAGCACTGTTACCTACAAGAGAGTTACACTTCAGGAAATCCATTCACACCATCTCGGGGGGGAATTTGTACAGCTGTTCAAAACTGTCACAATACTGGCCAAAGTAACAATTAGCATAACTTGGCTACAAAGTACAAGAGAACGTAGATAAGGAAACAATGAGCATACTGTATTTTCCAGGATGGCACTAATTAGTTTGATAATGTTAATGGACAGTTTCTTTCTCTAACCAGTAGAGAGGTGGAACAGAACTGATTTGTTGACAATCAACCTTTTTCTCACATTCCTTAACGTTACACGCTTAAGAACACATACAAAAACACCAACCAGTATTACTGACAAAATTTACAATGTCAGTATCAACTTGAGCTGACAAACTTTCATGTTTATGTTATTAAACAAACAAAGTCTGGGGAAAAAAAAAAATTCATCATGACAGTTCAACTCAAAACTAAAAGCAAACAGAAATTATGCTCCCTTTGCAAACCCACTCCTCAGCTGCAAAGAAGTGTTAGTGTGAAACCAGCACTGTCAGGGAGCCTCCAGCTTTCTGTGAGAATGCTTCTTTTTTTCTCTCTTTTTTTTTTTTGTTTGTTCGACAAGTAAGAAAGGAACCAGATTCTCTGGCTACAATAAAATAAGCTTGGTACTTTATCACATATACAAAATTTTTGTATTCAATGGAAATGGAAAGCTGGAATGGCTCCTTCAAATACAACATAATATGCTTTCATATAAACAGCTTCTCCTGCTACATATAAAACAACAACTACTGTTCTTCATTTCCAGCGTCCCCCTCATTTGCAAAAAAACAAACCAATAATTTAAAAAACTCAGGGTATTCCACAGCTTTGTGCAATATGATTTCTACACTAAAAAAAAAAAACAAACAAACAACAAAAAGCACCAAACCAAAAAAGTAATGCTTCGCTAGTAGATTTTTTAAAAATACATAGATTGAACTATCACATGAATAAGATTTTACAGATTGTTTGCATTACAATCAATTAGTTGCACAATAAAACTACTTACAGACCATTATTTCTCTGCAGCACTAATTTCAGAAATACCTCTTGGTTTCTCTTACCTTGCTACAAGAGATTCGACTGGCAGGATACCAGGGACACAATGAGCCAAGGGGGAAATGAAGTGCCCCTCAAGGATTTTACAGTCTGATTGCCCCTCAACCTGCAGAAAGAATGGGACAATAGCAAATATAATCAATATTATGTCAGTCCTTAACTTGCTCTGAAAGCAAATCTCTTAAAGTAGAATCTGTTATATGATAAAAAACTTGCTTAAAAAACCCCAAAGCTGAGGTCTTTGACCCTCAACAGGGTCAAAACACACTTTTTCAACTTTGCTTTTATTAAATAACCTTTTACAGGAATCAAAGAAAGGTGTAACACTGTCCCATTTTAAATATGTCCAATAACACAGACTAAGTTTTGAACACTTTTTGAGTTTTAACATTTGACATCTCACTGCCCAACTATTGTACTACTGGGAAAAAAAGAAAAAACAGTATCTGTACAGGCACTCCTTTAGTCTCTGTGTCCTTCCATTCTCTTCTAGTAGCTTAAAAAAGTAGCCTGGTATTAAGTACCAAGTTATTTCACCTTTATATACCCTTAGGAAAATTAATGTAGTTAAATCACATCATCTTTTGCTTTTAAGTACCTTGTCAATGAACACTGGATAATCTTTCGAAACCAGCGTCTGGCATTTTTCCCTGTTTCCAATAATCTTTCTGAATTCAAATATTCTGTTGAAAGGAAACAAGTAGAGAAGATTCAACTTTTAATCTAAAAAAAAGAAGAGACATATTTATATAAAATTTCAGGAGCTAAAGTAAGCCACAAACAAAGTTATGAAGCCAGCTTTGCATTTACAGATTAATCAGGCTACCATAGGGTAGGTTGCTACCATAGGAGGCTTTTAAGTTAAAAAAAAGTCTCAGGTACCCTGCTGGGGAACAGAAAGCTAAGGGGCAAATCTGGTTGCTTTCTTCTGCTACTTAAATGGGCTGCAGAGCCACACAGTAAATGAAACAAAACTCTTCTCAGAGGTATAGAGTGAGAGGTGAAGATTACTGAAGGTGTTGAACACTGAAGAGGCAATGGTCGTGTGCTGCAGTGAAAGAAACCCCTCCTGGAGCAAAGTGGAAGATTGCTTTCACAGTTAAGCATGTGAAAAAATAGCCCAGGGAAACTATAAATGTAATCGTCCTCAAGGGATGAAGTGCCTTTCAAGTGAATGAAGTACCAAGTGACTTGAAGAAACAAAGAAGTCAGCTTTGTTTTGAACAGGGATTTTGACTTGATGCCCTCCCATTGGCCCTTTCAACCTTAAATACTCTATAACTTGCTCATTCCTATGCTCATAAACATACACTTTACCTGACAAGAGAGAATAGCTTTGAGTGAAAAGTACAGAGGAATGACCTGTTCACCTCTCCAACACCACAGAAAACCCAAAGGATGGAAAGAAAATCCAGTTTATCGGCACACAAAAAATAGCTCTACTTTATAACCTTTGCTTTTCTTATAGAAAACAGCAAGTGCATTAAGTATTTCTGAGAACAAATAAAGATGTGAGATGTGAGTGTGGAGCGTAAGCAAAATGAAGAGATGTTTTGTTCAACTATAAATCTTCTAAAAATACTGCATTTATGTCTTTTTTTCTATAGTTAGGTGCATACTGAAGGCTAAATCTTGCCTCCACTGGGGAATTTCAACCCTTGCTAATGAGTTGAGGACAAAGAGTTAGGATTTTAACATTCACCACAACAAGGGTGTGCACACAAAATTTCAGATTAGGCAGAGTAGTGTCAATCAATCTCAGATAATGCCTAAAGTATAAAAAAATGTATTAATAATGGCTCTTCACAGTGATGAGTTAACAAACAAACATAAAACCCCTCCTCCCATGAGCCAGTGTGAGGAGTCAGGAGGAGGTAGCATTCTTCCTTCTTCATCCAGGTGAAGCCAGGCTGCTGGGGAACAGCTCATCTTTGTCCCAGTCAGGTGCAACACATAGAACAAAACTTTCTTCCCCTCTGCGGAAGAGCAAGCTTGCCTCCTGCTTCCCCCACCACTTCTGATCTGGGGGGAGAGGGTTTTTCCCCTGAATGAAGAAGGAGGAACTGTAGCTGATACCACTGTTACCACCAGCAACACTCCCTTATTGCCATTTGGTGTGGGTGTGATCACCCTCCAGAGCCCAGGCGAGCCTTGCACTGGGAGCAGCAGCAGCAGTCAGAGGCTCCCTGTATAGAGACACCACTTGGACTGGAGGGAGATGGGACACTGAAACTTCACTGCACCTCACCAAGAACCCAAAGGTCTTTAGAAGAGAGGGTTTTGATAACATTAAAATATCCCATTTTGGATACACACATGGACTAGAATACAGAAATGCTGCAATCAAAACAAACCCCACCATTTTTGGTAATTCCAACCAAAGCCAACATTGTCATTTTGCAGGAAAGTCTGCTACTTAAGAGAAATATCAACTGAAGACAGACACACAAAGCAATCTAAGTGCCATTTCCAGATTAAATCCTTCATGTGGACTTTAAAAAAAAAAAAACAAGCTCCCATAAAACTCCACTGCTATCCAGTGCACAAAATTTTATTTCAGTAGTTTTCAAAGTTTTCTTTATTGTTTTTCATGTACATAAGAGTGAGCTTATTAAATGCAGGTTTACCATTTCCCATTTAAATACTGCAAAATGCAGAATATATATTGTCACTTCATTTTTATAATTAAGAAGTACAAGTGCTAAACTTCCAGGTGTTATTCTCAATAGTAATTAATAAAAATAATCAAATGCTTAAAAATTAAGAGGTACTTCCATTTTTTTCTTATTTTCAAGATATCTAAAAAGAAAGTTTACTACTTTGGGCTGTGAGAGAAACTTCTGATTAAATCTTACACTTTTAAAACTAATTAGGAAGTTACAGAAAGATAGCAAGAGCCACTTGAATGTTAAACAGAAACAACTCTGCAGAAATTCATCAGGTTTTGTCTTTACAAAACACTTGCAGAGATGCTATTTCAAGTATGTCATCAGATAAACATAAGTAAAAATATAGTTGGACACATAAACATTCTTTGAAGAAGAGACTCCTTAAACAGAAAAAAAACGCAAATCCTTTCAAGATTTCTTTTAAATCCAGTTACTCCCTTGGTATAGAAACACACAATTTCTTGAACAGAACCAACTTAAACACTTTTGGTATTTAAATACAGGATAGCAATTACTGTCGCTACTTCCAGGGTTGGGTAATTTTCTTTTAATGTAAGATATCATTTATGCTGTTACTTTTTAACAAGTCACCTTTTCAGATCCTCTGGCTTTCCCCATCCTCTGATGAAAAGTTTAGTGAGGAGAAGCTTTCGGTACAAGACATCTAATTTACTTACACCCATTAGCAGCACGCTGTCATCTAGGGAAAAAGCAGAGGTAAAAACAAGGCAGTTAAAGTCTACATGAGTGGCAAATTCATGGATTGCCACACAAAGTGGTTTCTTATTCTGGTTTCTGCATTAAGGAAAAGCCATCTGATGTATTCCAAGAAAGTTAACCTTGATATTCAGATCAACTCTTTTCATTTTGAACAAAATATAAAGGCAGTTGATACAACATGTAGGAATTTAAAATGCTGATTAAAACCAGATATTCATTACACCACTGATGACAAGCCAGGTGAAGAGGCACATCAGGACTACATCAAAACTACATCTTCAACCAGTTCTAACTGTACTTTACTTGAACTGATTAACCAGAGAGTAGCACTGATCTCTGTCCTCTCAATAGAGCTACCATGGCAAAACTCTTCAGTTAGTATGGGCTGTCAAAATAACATCTCAGAATGGAAGCTTGAAACAACGTTTGGGTTTAAACCACTAGAAGACTTCATCTCTTCATCTTCTTAATGGAGAGGAGAGAGAGGAGGAGGAGAGAGAGGAGGAGGAAGGAGGGAAAGAATGTCGTTCCAGTCACTGCTGCAGAGAAAGCTTATTTTTGTAATCTTGCCTTCCTTGGTGTGGTAACATATATCCCAATCCTTATTTTATCAGTTCCTTCCCAGTTTTGCTATTTCTTACGGTTTTCAAAGCGATGCTCCTCCCACTCCTTTCTGGGAAGAAATCACACCCTCAAAATACTTGCCAGGATCATTTCCCTTTCAACAAATACACCAGCTCAAATAGAGCTAAATCTAATGAGGTTTTAGGCAAGCTGAGTATTATTTTCAAAGCAATACTTACTGAAGTGAACAGGGAGCCACTGCTGAGCTCTTCCAATGAGGAAGGAAACAAAAAAACCCAAACACTACTAAAAAGGAGAATTTAAATCTGGTTTCTTGGTCAGCAGGATACAAGTAACTCAATTAGAAATAAAGTCCAGGATCTGTGTACACCTAAGAAAACAACAAATTTAATAATCAAACACTTGGTTAGTAAGTTTACTTCAGGCGTTTTCTAGTATTTCCAGATCCCTCCATACTAAATGTACTCAATAATCTCATCACACTCCAAAATAGTGTAACTTAATTTATGGGGTTTTGGAAATTTTATTTTCATCCAAAAGCACTTATTCTGCCACACTCCAATATGGTCGTTTTTAAAAATAAATTTATTTGACTATAACAAGTCAAAATTGTGGTCAGATTAACAAAAACATTCCTCTGCACTTCTAGAAAGCCAATCTTTAAGAATCAAGATACAGAAAAAAAAGGAGAACTCTCTTTCTAGAGAATACCTAGAATAAATTACTATCAAAAGAGAAATTATAGACACTTGAATTTTAGAACAAGCATGCTAGAAAGCCACAATGCCTCTAGCATGGTTCAGTCACTATATGGTAAAATAAATACATGAAATGAGCAGAAAGTCATAGTGAGGACACTTTGTTTTAAAAACCATGAAGATGTAAATTTTGCTTTGAGTCCAAAGTCTGGCTTGACAAGCTCTCTGCTGCACCAGGGGAGTGCCAAAACAACTTTCTAGGCAAGTACATGATATTTAAATGTAATATTGATTGAAGCAAAAGCATTGTTTTATTCTCTCTTCTGCTTCATTGATGGAACGGAGACTCTGAAGTAACTCAGGATATTTCAATTAATCAGAATCAAGATAAAAGCACTACTGGAAAGAGTACAGGAAACACTAAAACAAATTTTAAAAACATTGTGAAGTATGCTGCATAAAACTTCTCAGAAATATCACTGAGATAAAAAATTTGGGAGGATGGCCCTTACTGTATCTCTGTAACAACAGGGCAGGACATGCTTCAGTCACTGCCCATCTATGCCTACATGGAAGACAATTCCAAACACTTTTACTACCAGGAAAGGCAAATCCAACTGCTGGAGGCTGAAGTTTTATAATTTCACATGAACAGGAGCATTTCAGCAGTGAGATTTGAAATGGATGAAAGAATCAGGAAAGGCTGTTTCATTCTGAAACGGCACACATGCCACATCCCGATCCCACTGGGAGACAGGTCAGCTGGAAGCAGTGACCTGATAACGATGCTGTGGAGTTGTGTGGCCCAAGAGACAGGATCTGTTATGAATCTCAAATGAATATATGTTTAACACAGAAAGATTTACATAACTTGATCTGTGAATGGAAGCTGCAGCAGGTAGAAAAGCACACTGAGAAGAAACATAGAAACAGACACATAAGTTCATCCAAAATCCAACACATAAAAGGTCAGCTATTGCTTTTTGTCCGTGCAAACAGCTTCAAAGAACAAGAAAAACACCTCTGGAAACTACACGAGGACTTCACTCAAGGCCCACGGTGTAGTTTCTATTCTATACATGGATGTAAAAAAGCTCCCACCCAGCAGCCAACCTGAAAAAACACACGGAGGCTCTGTTTTAGAAGGCGGGGCTGTCAACTTCCCTGCCCTCCCTCCCTGTTTAAAAAACCTTACAATTAACGCCAGATAGAATTTTTCTGATAGAATAAATGACTGCTTAAAAATCGAAGTCACGGCAAGGCAGATACAAGCCCCACAACGTGACGGACACACAGAAGCCGGAGATTAAACAACGGGGCCTAAAGCAGGGTTGCGAGCAGCTCCCTGCAAGCCTGACCCGAGCGCTCGAAGGGGGCAGGTGGGACCCCCGACCCCAAATCTCTGCCGTCCCCCCTCCAAGCCCGCCCGGGCGGGAGCCGGCGCTGCCCCAGCGCCCGCGGGAAGGCGCCGGGAGAAAGGACAGGGCCACCGGGCCCCT